>JARHVA010007245.1:70000-112500 GCA_037957365.1 Torreya grandis | reverse complement strand
TATAGGGGAGAACTACATAATTTAGAGTTTGTATTAAAAGTATAGGATAATGTAATAAATGCAAATTGATATAGGGGACCTTGGGGTAGCTCAAAACGATGCCCACTAACCCATGTTTAACACAATAAATCCAAAGACGAGTAAGATAAGGTTTTGATCATTTGATAAATAAAGATAGCCTATGTGCATAATCTATACACATTATAGGAAAGGTGAAAAAAATATAGAAAGACATAGGTGGTTGCATATAGATCCAATCACTATTATATACTAGAAACCTACATCCAACTAAGATACCAATGTTGACATAACTATCTAGATCTAACATAGGCATCTCAATCCATAGAATGTAAAATTGTAGAATCTAATGACTGTGCAAGAATATTGATCCAATACACTTCTAAATTGTTTCACTTGAGATTTACATATGCATAGTAAACCAAGTACTCTTAATTATAATTTATTAAAACATCAATCAATAATTTTACTTTTTATTTTTATTGTATCTTTGTATTAGAAATACAAAATAATGTTTATCTAAGTTTGTAAATTAATTAGCCTATTGTAGATATGTTTATCAACATTGTGTTTATTCATCTTTATATTATTAACCCTATAGTACCCTTAGATCAAAAATTCAATTTAGGGTTAAAACTATGGTGAAACCAACCATTGGTATTAAAACCTTAAATAGCTTAGGATTTTATATTTTTTCTTTAAATTATGATTTTTTATTTTTCCAAGCTATCAAAAAATTTAAAAACCAAGAATTTTCTTTTTCTAGAAAAAAAATGTTCAATATAAAAATATCTCTTAGTTACTTCATTTTTTAGTAGATAATAATATTTGTTATTTATTTATTTCACACATGATTAAATCAATACAATACCAAATGGGTACCAAATCTAATCACTTCAAATCACATACATATTTACATAACACTTATTGTTATAATGTTTACAAGGAGCTCCTCCATGATACCATAAATAACCAAATGGAATGTATGAAACAACCATGTTATCCCTCCCATAATACAACTTAATCCAATCATTTTTCTACTAAAAGTTAATTGTTAGACTTATTACAACATTCACCCATTACAAGTATGTTCTTTTAGATGCATTACACATGACGATACTACCAATTAATGTGGAGCCACCATATGTAGCCTTGGTTTTAAGCTCCATAAAATGGAATGATCATAATATATCCTTTGAATAAGAAGATTTACCACATAAAAATATTGTAAATCACTGCTTACCATTATACATTCAGGAATGTGTGTGTAATAAAATAGTCAAAAGGGTACTCATGGATAATGGTCTGGGACTCAACATTTGTAACATATCTTTTATTTCCTAACCTCACATTGGGGCTAAAGACTTGAAATCTTCAAGTATGAACATCAGTGGAATTTATAACATTTCATGTCAGGTATTGAGCTAAATAACATTGAATATTATTGTGGGACCCCTAGATTACCTACTTTGTGCCAAGTTATGCTAATAGATTTAAATTACAATATGATAATGGGAGTATCTGGGATAAAATAAATGTATGCAATCCCCTCTAATTTACATGAAATACTAAAAATCATCCACCATGGATTTATAGATATTGATCCCTTCAAACATTGTGTAATGGTCCAACAAATTAATACTCTACATCATAATTAAATGACAATGAATTTAGTTCTCAATATTTGCTAAGATATGGATACAAAGGAAAAGGGTTGGGAATAAATGAGTAAGGTATATCCCAACCCATCTCCTACAAATAATAAAAATCAACAATTATTGAGATTTTTTCAAAAAATCCACAAGTCATTAAAAAACTACTCATAGTGACACCTATTTTTTAAATTCAAAAATAAAATGTATGCATCTACATAATTATAATACACATCTCAAACTAGTAAACCCTCATTTGATTGATGAAAATACTTCACCATAAATTTTGACATTAGGTGTGTTCTCAAATGATGAATCATTGCTAGAATATTTTAGGGCATATTAGGATCTCCCTTCCTTTTATCCTAAGAATAGGTTTACTCATGACACCTCTACTCATTCTTTCTTAGTGATAAAAATGATACTAATGTCCAATATGATACATAGAATATTGTTCTTACTACACCATTTATCACATAATGATCCATTTTTTTCAAATGAAGAAACATCAGAATATAACCAATACATAAATAAAAATCCTTAACCAGTAATACTTGTTGTAATGATGAAAGAGGATGAATAAAAAAACTTATCAATATGTCCTACATGTTTTACCATAATTATTTACTTGGGGTTACTCATATATTTCTTGGATATACCCATTAGTTGTAATTCACAACATTTTATTTTACTTAAATCTAAAACCTATGAAATAAAATATTTACAAAATGCATACTAAATTTACTTTATTGGTAAAAGATGATATTTAAAAACTCTTAGATGTAGGATTCATAAGAGATATTATGAATTTATATTGGGTTTATAAAATTTTATATGTTACCAATCCTAATGAAGACTTTTGATGTTGCAATTTATTTACCATGACTTAAAAAAAGCTTATCCAAAAGATGACTTTCCATTACCTATCATCAATGTGATTGTCAATTCTACCACTGGACATGAAACATTTTCACTTAAGGATGGTTTTAACAGAATAATAAAAAAAAATTAACAAAAATTTTTAGGAAAAATTACATTTACTAGTCCATATGGCACATTTTGTTATATTGTCATGCCTTTCAAACTCAAAGATGTTTGATCCACCTACAAAATGGAAATGACATACATGTTTCATCATTCACTCATAAAATTGTCAAATAATATGTTGATGATTTATTCTTAAATAAAAAACACAAAATATAATGCTATTGATTTATGACAACTATTTGAAATATTACACAAAATTAATGTTTAATTGAATCCAAAAAAATGTGTTTTTAGGGTATCCTTAGGAAAGCTTCTAGGATACATAGTTTCACAGTGAGGCATTAAGGTCGATAAAAAAAAACTATAATATATTATTTAAATTCCACTTCCAACTAGACTAAAGTAGCTATGATGTTTATAAGGAAGAATTTAGAATATTTGGCATTTCACCACTCAATTGCCAAATAAAATAATTCATTTCATTCATTTACTAAAAATGGACAAAACATTCATATTAGATGCCATTTGTCATCAAATCATTGATAAAATCAAATAATATTTAGCAAACCCACTAGTTATCATGTTGCCTATACCACATAGATTGTTATTCATTCATATCTCAACCACTCATGAGACCCTTGGAGCCCTACTAGCACAATATGATGGTGATCATAAATAACATGTAGTATACTACATTTGGTTGATTATGAATGAAAATATACAAAAATGGAAAAATTATGTCTATAATTGGTTTTTCTACACAAAACATTATGATAGTACTTGCTCAAAAATGAGGTCTATGTTATAATTAATGATGATCCATTAAATATTCATATGAGAAAAACCGACTAATGGGTTGAATTTATAAATATGATGTATATTAACGAATTTTATCTCATGCTTATATCTCAAAAATTAATATAAGGTGAAGTTGTACCTAACCAATTAGTTGCAAGTCCATTTCTAGATTCTTTTACAATTAACAAAGATTTATGTGATGAATTTGAGGCATATAATATATCTACAAATCCATGTATAATATTATTTTATGAATACAAGCCACTATCTTACACATTAGATTTCTCTAGTGTAAATAATAAATCAAAGTATGAATCCTTAATGATTTTATTATTAATAACACACAAGATTCATGTCAAGATCCTTAAAATCATTGGTCACTCTTAGTTTATTGTAAACCAAGTTACAAATCATTACCAAACCAAAGAATCACAATTACTACCATATAAAGAAATAGTGGATCTACTAAAATAAACATATGATACATTATCTATTGATAGTATTCTATACAAAGATAAATGTTTAAGTGGATTACATTCCAAAGCACTTTGCATGGAATGATATAAACACAAATTACAATGAGAAGCACTTCATTATGTTATTGTCAAAAATGATTTATTTAAATGAGGTTTTGATAGGAAATTACTTTGATGTTTAAGTAAATAGGAACCTTGAACAACACTTTTAGAAATGCTTTATAGTGAGTGTTGTGGATATTTCAGTGGTAAGGTCATATCCAAAAAATTATTATACCAAGGTTATTATTTTATTACCATCAAACAATAATGTATTTATAAAAATAAATTATGTTTATAATGCCAAAAATATAGTAATTTAAACCATCCACCATCTCACGAGTTATAGTATTTTGTCTCACCATGGCCTTTCTCTTTATGGGGATTTGATTTAATTGTAAAAATAAACCCCAGATGCATAGGTGGACACAAATTTAAAATAAAATATACGTGATATTTTATAAAGTGGGTGGAGTAAATTCTATTTGGATTTACTAAAGCACATGAGATATGCAATTTTTTGATGACCAACATTATTTATTGCTTTGGCATACTATCAACTATTATTATTGATAATGGATAGATTTTTTAAAAGAAAATAGTGAAACACTTTTGTATAAAATAGAAGATCAAACATACCTTTTTTACACATTATTACCCACATGTTAATGGATGGGAAAAGATAACCAATAAAACTATAGTCAAAATACTTGGAAAAATGGTTGAATGACACATCACATATTGGCACCAAAAAATGGTGGAAGCCATATGGGCATTTTTCACCATTGTTTATACATCTACTCAAGATACACCTTATTATTTGGTTTATGGTAAAAATATAATTTTAATATTTGACCTTAAAATAACTTCCTTGTGTGTTTCTCTTAAAGGTACTATAAAATATAATGAATACCACATAAACTGATTGATTCAATTGGAACATTTGGGTGAAAAAATCACATCTACTAATGAACACTTATACATATGTCAAGGTCACATCAAATGAGCATATAAAAAATGTTTTAGCCATGAAAATTCACTATGGGAAACCTTATACTAAAATAAAATCAAAATAACACCAATAAAAAAAAATGAAAGAGAGAAAAGTTCAAACCAAATATGTTGGGACCATTTACTATTAAATAAAAATTGGGAAATTGTGTGTGCTTCCTAGCTATAATTGAATTAAAACTCTTAAAAAACTTAGTGAACATTATGTAATTACATAAATATCTCACTTTAAATATTAAAAAAATAAAAAAAATAAAAAATAAAATATCCAAAAATATTCAACATTTCCATATCTTATTAGCTCCTTGGCATCTATGTTGTATGTTACATGTTGGTATATATCATATAGTTTATTTCTATATACACATATGTTTCATGCACATGTTGAGTATTATAAAAGCATACCCAAGAACATGACATATGCACATATGGTGTTGGACCTTCCCTCTACTCACATCATTAGTATATTGGGGGCATCCATTACTTTGATCACGAAATTCCTGTATTACATTATTATATGATCATTTAAATTATCATGTTTGAGGTTATGTACTTAAACATGCCTTTATCCATGCTTATATCTTTCACAGTGTACTTGATATGCTATGTAATTAATGTTTTTATATTAAAACATATATATAAGGATTAGTATGATATGTTTATCATGTTTGTTTATGATTCCATTTTGTCATTTTCTCATTTCCTTGAGTGTGTTCCTTGGTTGATATTATCTTGTATTATATTTCTTATTAGAGCATTTTAATATGCTCCACTAATTATGGCCCTTGTGAATATGCATGCCTATTTTTAAATTTTCATATGTCATAGTTTGTTGTATGTGTACTTTTGAACATGTCTTTCTATGCTTTGTGAACATTTGACTAAGTCATATCCCTTCTATTGTGTGACATGTGAAAATTCCCTTGTATTAGGTTTCCTTGGAATATTTCATTTTTATAATATTCTTATATGTGCAAATGATTTATTTTGATATCAAGTATTTTTAATCTCTAGTGTTTCCATGATTTACATCATGCATATTATGCCTTCATGTGATCACATACTATACACCTTATTAGTAAATCTGTCTAGACACACTACTCATAAATGTTACATGATCTATACACATATTCTACAAGTATATTATAATTTTTAGGTAAGGTAACTACCATTATATACTCCCCTAAATAAACAGGGGGGGTTTGTGGGGACATATTAGAGGGGGAATAACATAGAATCATGGATTCCACAACTTAATAGTTTCATATTTTATTGGGGCTATGTGAAAAAGGCATGAATTAAAATTTTATTTATCAATCATCATATCCATATGATAATGGGATCATGTTATGGAAACATGTTCTCCATTATTACACCAATTATCAAATTATCAAAATTTAGTGGGGACACATTATGTAATCATGCCTTACACACTTGTAAAATTTCAAAATTGGTCAAAATTTATAGTTATATGATTTAGCTACACATTTGTGGAAACATTTTATACATTCATACATTTTTATACCTATGTTTCATCTCGAGATATGTAAGGTTTATATTCCATGAAAAGAACACATTAAAATATAAAATCAAATTATTTTTTAGATATAAAATCCTAGTATGGACTGTTATCATACCCATGATGGACTTGTATGAGCTTTATTGATCTAATGAACTGTAGTAGTTAGTTCACATTTTGGTAGGGTTGATGTGATTAAATCACTCAATCTTACCAATTTTATAATTTAGACTTGATTAAATCATCTTGATTCACTAGATATATAGTGTGGTTTGATTGGATCACTCACACTCGCCATGTTATAAGTATGATTGGGTTGTACGATTAAGATATGCATAATGTCTATGTGGAAACTCAAATTTTTACCAAGTTTTGGGGAATGTTGTCCTCAAATATATATGTATATTAAATTTCAATTTTAATAATTTTCATAATCTCAACTCTAAGGATTTACTAGAAAACATATCTTCAAATCAAATTGCCAAAATGCAATATGGTTGCACTGATACATAGGTGTACTCCAAACCTTAATCTCTTTAATTTAAATAATTTAAAATAATTTAAAATTACATATTATATTAACTAATTATATAATATAACATGCTCTTGGTTTTAAGCCATTCACCAAAACAGTACTCAAGTTGGACTCATGAAAAGGCAAGGTGTGTTTAGGTACACATTTCTTTCCTTTAAATTGGTAATTTTATATTTAGATTAAATGGGGGGGTAAATATATAGAATAAATATGAATTATATATCACCTCAATATTATAAACTTTTTAAATAACCATCATGTCTTTACCCTTTAGTTTCAAGACTTCCCTGCTCCTAAAAGTCTCACGTTCATAGTCTTTTTGTGCTAATTTGATTTTGTCCTTTTTCAAATTAAGTTCCCAATTCCAAAAAGTCATATAATTTAAAAATGAGATTTATCTTAAAGGTAAAACTTAATGATTTAGTGTGAGATACTTTCAAAATGAATTGGTTTATAGACAAGATCAACCCTCATTCATTTCTCACCTAGAAAATAATCGGGACTCACAAGGTAACTTACCAAAAGCAATGAATCAAGCATTCAAGTGAGGCAAATTTCTTTATTCATCCCTATTTCCATATCAACAATATAATAAATATTCATGTAGGTATGAAGTTATGAAGGATCATCCCATGAGCCACATTTTCCAAGTTATAAGGTAGGTCAATCTATGTACTTGCTTATCACACATTACAACCTAATGCACATACAAGCTAACATGTACGGGATAACTACATAATTTTGATGCCCTATTTGTAGTATTGGATATGTAGGTATTTCCCCTTTATATAGGGGTCATTGGGGAAGCTTGAAACCATTTTCCCACTAACACATTTTTCCCACAACCATTCCAAGGGTTAGGAAGCTAGTGTTTTGATTATTTGACAAAGAGTTACATTCTTTGCGCAATATTTGTACACATCATCGGAAATATGAAAAAATACATAAGGATCTAGGTGGTCACATATATATAAATTAACTATTCCATATTGTATACATGTGTCTAACTTAGACACCAATGTTGATGCAACCACCTAGATCCAACATAAGCATCTGAGGCTATAGAGTGAAAAACTATAGAATTAGATGAAAGTGTTAAAATATTAATCCAATCCAATTCTAGCCTATTTCATCCTAGATCTACCTATTCATGATAAATATATATAAGTGCCCCTCCCTTTAATTTATTGCAATATCAATCAATAGTTATAGTTTCTATTTTTAGCACATCTCAATATTATAAATTTAGAATAGTGTTTACCTAAGTTAAAAATTAATTGGAATGCTATAGATATATTTATCACTGTTGTGATTATTCATTTCTATATTATCAACCATATAGTACCCTTAGACCCAAAAGTCAATTTAAGGTTATACAATCAAAATGGTGTTGACCTGTACGCATTACACTAAACCTAAATAACTACTTATTTTTTCATAGATTTTGGTGTTTTATTGGGGTACATAGTATGGAATAATGGGGCTTTAGTGGAACAAGCCAAAAATTTTAGTAATTTTGGGCATGCTACCTCATACAATTTTGACATAGGTGTGATATTTTCCATGGAATATAGGCTACTAAAAGACATTTATAAAATGGTACACAACTATATCTACTCCTATGTAAAAAATACTTCATAAAGCTACTAGCTTTGAATCAAACAACAAGAGCTAAAATCATTTTTAGATTTCCAATAGATATTGGTAACAAATTATATTATAAGTACCCCTCCTTTTTAATTTATTGCAATATCAATCAATAGTTATAGTTTCTATTTTTAGCACATCTTAATATTATAAATTTAGAATAGTGTTTACCTAAGTTAAAAATTAATTGGAATGCTATAGATATATTTATCATTGTTGTGATTATTCATTTCTATATTATCAACCATATAATACCCTTAGACCCAAAAGTCAATTTAAGGTTATATAACCAAAATGGTGTTGACCTGTACACATTACACTAAACCTAAATAACTGCTTATTTTTTCATAGATTTTGGTGTTTTATTGGGGTACATAGTATGGACTAATGGGGCTTTAGTGGAACAAGCCAAAAAATTTAGTAATTGTGAGCATGCTACCTCATACAATTTTGACATAGGTGTGATATTTTCCATGGAATATAGGCTACTAAAAGACATTTATAAAATGGTACACAACTATATCTACTCTTATGTAAAAAATACTTCGTAAAGCTACTAGCTTTGAATCAAACAAGGAGAGCTAAAATCATTTTTAGATTTCCAATAGATATTGGTAACAAATTATATTTTGGTCTTTCCAAACTAGGCTAAAACTTTTCATGTTCATGTGGATACTTTATGAATTATGGTTGGATTTGTTCACATACAACTAGGATATGGAGGATTTTTCATCCCATTCACTTTTCAAGATGAAAATTTTTAGTGGTAGAGAATACTTATATGACTATAGAAATAGAAGATCAAGTAATGGTGTTCACAGTACATAACTTCAAGAACTACTTTATAACAACACAATTTCAATTCTTGATAGATCATTAGAATACATGATAATTGGTAAGTAAGACCATGTTGGGAGGAAGGATATCTCAATGGTTAATGTCATTTCAAGAGTTTCAATTTATAATAAATGTAAAGCCTAGAAGGGATATTATAGGACTAGAAAACTTAAGTTGGATATGTAATGAATAAGATCTAGAGCAGATTCAAGATGAATCATTAGATTCACATCTATTTATAGTCTCTATGATTCCTAAAAATATGTAAGATATAAAATTTCCTGGAGAAAGGGATATTTCATTTTCACTATATATAAAGTGAAAAAACTTGGCTAATCACACAAGTTATTCCCATCAGCATTATCAGAGAATTTTTTTTATAAAATGGGTAAGGATGGAATACTAGGTAGAGTATTTATAAAACATGAATGACCATAACATCTTGAATAATCCCCTCAAGGAATCAAAGGTGGAAATTTTGTATGAGAATATGCTACAAGGAAGATTTTACAAAGTTGTGTATTGTGGCCTACCCTATTTTAGGATGCACATTGGGTTGCTAAATTATGAGTCTCATTAATGACTCATTATATCCATGATCACCTATATTACACCTATTAAAATACTATTTTGGATTGATTATTTCATACATCTTATGAATTGGGTTGAATTTAAAGTATAAAATAGATATTTATATCTTGTTAGTATGTGTGAGCCTGAGTTTCTCAATATTATCACTTTGTTCCAAAATTTTGCATGGTTAGTTCTCTAGTTTTACATATCTAGGAAGTATAATCAACTATAAATTAATGATAAGAGTTTGGTGCATTAATTTAACCCTTGGAGATGAGCTTAGAGTATGATGTTTGAACCCCTACATTGAATCTCTAGTGTCTATTAACAAAGATCTAAAGTTTATCATCAAAATTTGATAGTCAATTTATAGAATATTATAGATGTTTTGTGAGTGAAACATGAAGCTCATAAATCTATCAAAATAACTCCAACATTGATCCAACATGTGTCTAAAACTTTTTTTGATGAAACTTCAATATTATATAAATGTCTAGAGGGCCATTTATTTCTGTAAATACATTTAGGTATTCTAATTATAGTACTTACATTTATAAAATAGCTGAAACAACACCATTGCATTTGCAATGAGATTTTGGTTTACTAGATATAAATGCTATAATGAAAAAATGATATAACCAATCAAATAAACTTGGCATGCATTACCTTGATTTCTAGCATTCGTATTTGTAGCATGAATAGTCGTAATGCATATTTATATTTTACAAGTTAGTTTAATCACTATTGTGATCTTGTTATGTTTTTAGTTTTTTATATGTAATTTGGGTTACTAGACAAATAGTATATTATAATAAAGAAACATATTCCTTCTACTTCCTATAATTAACATGTAAGAGATTATTATTAATAGATGTATTATTCAAGTTTGTAACTATTTTTATCAATCAATTGAAGTTGTTTCCAATTCCAGTAATACTAAGTTGATTTCATCCTTATCTAAGGGAGAGCAAGGGCCCACTCACACAAGGAAACCACGACTTGTGTGGTAATTTTGTTTGTTATTTCATTATTAACTTGAGTTTTTATAAGTGTTTTCATGTGTAAGTGTGGATTGTTAACTTTTAGGATTATCTATATTTATGCATGTACATTTATTTTCCAACTATTTTCCTTAGTATTGATTTCATTTATGAGAACATTTGATTAATAATTAAATTCAATTCTACAGTCCTATATTGAATTGTGCTCTTTTAATCAACAAGTGTGTCTAGTTGTAACATTTCATTTTTAAAATAAGTGTGTTTCTAATTCTATCAAGTGAGATTTTGATTCAATAAATGAGTGTTTTTATTTACAATAAATTATATAGTTTTCATTTTTAGAAGAGTATATTAAGACTTAGGATCAGTCTCTCCATCAAAACCCACCAAACATCATTGTTTTCCAAATCACCAAAATACTTTACTACATGTAGCCATTGGACACTATCCCTAATATGAATGAAATAAAATTTAGATTAATTAAATGAAGGGATAAATGACACCCATAATTAAACAATATGATATCTATCATAGAATGGGAAAACCAAATCAAAGAGATGAGATGCCACTAAATCCTATGCTAAGCAACCATTTTAACAATAGGGTATTAATTTTTTGGGGAAAAATAAATCCACCTACTAAACATAGTCTTGAAATATACACAATCATTACAACAAACTATTTTATGAAATGGGTTGAAGCTATTATTACACCAACGTATAGTGATAAGGATGCAACCAAATTTATCTACGTAAATATTATATCCAAATTTGTCCACCCAATCAATTTGGTTAGTGACAAGGAATACATTTCCTCATTAATACTATATAGACTCTTATGGAGGAGTTTATCATCTCACACATAAAATCATGACATATCACCCAAAAGGAAATGGACAAGTGGAAGAATAAAAAAGCATCCATGGTAATATGATCACAAATATATACAATGTCCAAAGAGATGATTGGGAGGATCATATTCCTTCAATATTATAGGTAAATAAGATAAATTAAAAAAAATTAATAGGCTTGACTTCATTTTAATTGGTCTATGGACTTGAAGTATTAATTCCCATGGAATACATTTACCTTATTATAAGAATTACAATGATTATGTGAATAAGAGATTAGGACTCTCTATAGGCTAGAATAATAGAGGTAATGTAGATGAAAGAAACTAAACATATTACACAATGAAAGAAGAGGTAAATACATGATGTTAGAAAGGATGGCATGATACCAACCTTAAACCAAAGAGTTTCAATTAGAATAGGCCATGTTATTATATGATAACATATTTAACACATTTATAGGAAATGCAAATATTATATGGAAAGGACCCTAAATTATTCATGAACTATTGTAGTAACTATTGTGTTGAGGTAACTACAAGGAATCACTATTCCTAATTAGGTAATTGAATACATGATTAAGCCTTATCATTATTAATCTCTATTTAATCTCACATAAATATAAATAGTAGGTGCTGAAAAACCTATGAGTTTAGGGTTTTTGTGTAATGCATTTGATTCCTTTTTTATTTGTAGATTACAATTATAGTAGTAGATTTTGGTCTCTATATCCTAGGTTAGTGGAACCATAATATAAAGTTTTAAATCATAGAGTGAAACAAAATGAGAAATTAAGCATGGAAGGAACATGTCATACTAATTTTAATGGAGGAACATCACTTGTTAAGTCTAATAATGAATAATAAAGGAAATTTTACTAGGGAAAAGATGGTGCATGATATAAAAGACTCTCGTTAGTTAAAATGGTGAATTTTTCCGATGGAGCAATAGTGCCACATCATCCAACTATAAATTTCATTTAATTTTTCATATATCACAATGCATAGATAACACAACACATTTAAATTAATTTGTCAAGAAAAATCTTGTAAGAAAAGATATATACAAGGGTAGGAACAAAATTATGCCATTACATACCTTTAAGAACAAGAGTCCTCAACATTTTAAGCTAATTCATTATATTTTGCATAAAGTATTCAATAGTACTAAGTCCATAGCTAAATTATTTTTGTTATCTATTAGACCAAATGATATAGATAGATCTTGACTTCTTATTGTGCTCTTAGATTCATAAAAAGATGATATGGGAATTGGTCTTACCATAAGTCAAACTAGATATAATGATCTTAAATAGTTCATTTCATAGATGTTATCAAAGATAAAATAGTCATCCCTAATCAAATAGAAGAATCACAACTACAAGTCCTAACACTTCAACATCATACGAAAGGGTCTTACATAGAATGATTGATCAAATTTATAAATTTTGGGTAGCTAGATGAAATCATGCTCACTCTTATTAGCTATTACAATGATGATTCTATTTTTTTATCATAAGATGTGACAATATTCATTAATCCAACCGCAATGGACTAATCAATAGGGTTACTTATGAGAGTTAAATATTTGGTTTCCTACAATACAAAGGCACCACCAGTTCACTCAGACACATGATAAAATTATAATAGATGATCTAAAGGAATTCCCACTAGGACTGTCCAATATGTTGTACTTAAAATTCTTATATAATGCACCATGTTACAGTTTTGGAAAACAAATAAAAATGCCAAAAACTCCACCAAAGGTGTTATCAACATCTCCTACCACATGCTAACACTTAATAAGGATGCTAGTTTCTCATAATTTTTTGATTGACAACTCATTACAAATATTGACAAGGTTATCAATGACACATTCCACACCATTCAATTCCAATTCTTGTTACTTATTATTTTATTAACATAATAGAAGTCTCTTGAGGGACCAATCAATCTTAACACATATTTCTATCTTATGACAACGTTTCCTAATATTTCTTGGACCAAAACGGGGAAATATTATGTGCATATGGAATGGTTAAATGCTTAGTGGATATAAATTTTATAGATGACCAATTCAAACCTTGTATCCCCATATATTTAATGAAATATTTTGTAAAACATGTTACAATGACAAATCTACATGATGTAATTCAAATTAGAGTGCATG
Source organism: Torreya grandis (assembly GCA_037957365.1). Lineage (NCBI taxonomy): Eukaryota > Viridiplantae > Streptophyta > Pinopsida > Cupressales > Taxaceae > Torreya > Torreya grandis. Next base: position 98,388 of record JARHVA010007245.1, on the reverse strand, counting down.
AGAATCTAAATGTAATCATCATGTCTTCCTTTTTTCATCACTATGCTCAATGTGTGGGCATATATTGTGCATTAAAATACATTGGTTTCCCACTCAATAATTCATTTATGATCTATGCCTCTAGGATCACAACATACATTATTGCATCAAATTGTAGGACACCAACAAACAAAAGCATAGGTGGCACCTCAAATAGAATGAACCCCATCACAGACTACTACATGCAAAAGGAAGGCACTATCATGCATAGCCTCACCACCTCCATAAAGGAAGAGTACACAAACACTAAATATTTTCTAGATCATAAAAATGTACCCAAAATATTATAAAAATTTAATCTTGTAAATCTAGGCATTGAAGATTAGGAATTTTTGCAATCTATGTTCATAAACATAGGTAATGAAGTTTATGATCAAGAATAATAAAATAATTTTTTCTTCTAAAAGGAAACATGAATTTGTAAAGTATAAAACCAAGTGTGAAAATAATTGTGTATTTACATAACCACACATTCACCATAGATAATAGTCAATACTATTATCCAAGAGGCAGAGCACAAGTGTCATCAAGCTAAATTATTTCAATCATATTTAAGTGAACCATCTTAAGGAGCAAAAATAACCTTCCTAAAATAATTATATCTAGGGTTATGATATTTATGGGTGTAAACTATATCATCATAGGAAGAGATTGCAATACAACCATTGGTACACAAGTATATGACCCATATTATGCCTAGATTTTCACTGTCAATAAGGGAAAATATGGTCCATATTATCAATCCTATCACAATCAAGGAAATAAACCACAACAAACTCTATCTATGTCATCCCAATAATAAGAAACAACTTGGGCATACAAAATCTTAAAGAAATTACTAGTACCACCTTCTAGACCAAAGTCATTAACAAGAAATCACATGGTGGTGGAGTCATCACCTTTATATTATCCTTCACAATAACAAATAGAGGTCATAGCTCTAAACCCACTTGAACTTGATTAGTTGGCTTAATATAAATACATTATTGCTCAACAACAAGATTGATAAGCATAAGTCAAGGTAGAAAAGTAAATGAAGGTGGATATAAGGAAGTCTCACAAGGATTAAATAAATAAAACAAAGGAGGATGTGAAACACAAAGTTATTAAAGACAAGAAGAAATGGAAGAAAAACAAGGAAAATAAGAAAAATAAGAAAGAAGTTATTATGTAAAATAAGGAGGTAAAGGGTCAACAAAAAATGTAGTGAATAGTGTAAGATGAATAAAAAGAGAAGCAACATGAAGAAGAAGCTATGAATAAATATGTAGAATGAGAAATTCAAAAGGCACAAGAAACATAGTAGAATAAATTTAAAGGTGAGGAATCACCTAAATTACAATCAAATAAATGTAAAATAATCTTGACACAAGAAATAAAATAAATAAATAAGTAGGATTAGAATCAAGAGGACAAGGAGAAAGTAGATCTAGATGCCAAAACTAAGGAAAAGGATGACTCTAAATCTAAATTAGAATATTATTCAAAATCCAAGGTAGATGGAGAGTACAATTTATAAAAAGTAGTCATATCAAAGTGTTTGATACCTAAACCCCAATAACCACCTTCTACATCACAAGCCTCAGGGTCCACCCAATGGGATATGCAACATGATGCATCTCAACTAGAGAAATAACTCCCCATAAATTATTTATGGGATCTACTTATAAACTCCACTCCTAAAACAACTTTTTTCTTTCAATAACTCAAATCAACAACCCACCTATCACAACTATAACTTCCAGTCTATATCTTTCCATAATAATTCATGAAACATCTCTCTATTTTTTTCATATTCCTCTATGTAATAACTACACTCAATTGTTCACTTGAATCATGATACAATGTCATGCATAAGATATAAACATGGTAAAATGAAATATTATGCAAGCAATTTATTAGCATGTAATTGTAGAGGCATGTAAATCACCTAGAAGAGTTGTCCCATTAAATATAAAATAAAGTGTTTAATGTTAGGTCACTCCTTATAATAATAATAATAATAATAATAATAATAATAATAATAATAATAATAATAATAATAATAATAATAATAATAATAATAATAATAATAATAGATAATGATATTTATAGTTTGATAGAGTTCTAAATCCCACTGTTCACAATGCTTGGTATGGTGTATGAAGTTATCACTAACTAAACTATGTACAAAAAATGTCTTGGCACATTAGGATAAATATATTGTAAAAACCATCTAGGATCATAAGTTCATCAATCTAAACGAGATCCAATAGGATGTTCATTAGAGAATCATGACCATAGCTTCACAACCAACAACCCAACCTCATCAATTGTCACCATCACTAGATTTTACAGCCACAATTTCCTCCATAATAACTCAATCAAAATCAGCTTTGCAACCTCCAATCCTTCCAATGGATTCAATACCACCACCATATTTTTAAGTACTATGCACAATTTAGTTTTTAATTTTTAAATATATTTTTAGTAAAAAGGATTGAAACATTAGAAGTGAGGTTAGTTTTTTGAAACCCCCATAAATGGTGGCCACCTAGTTATGCAAACCTATTGAAAACCTATAAAGGTAGTATATTGGTATGATACTTAGTTGAATACTTGAAAAGGTGGATAATTAGTGTGCAAGAGGTGAAAATGGTAAATGGAAATTTGAGTGTAACTATGAATAATGATTTTAGTCTAATTCTTTATAGCAAACAACTTCACTAGATCTACTATGTAATGAACTTCCTGTGACTTTATCTTAGGACTAGTCAATGATTTATGTCTGGGAAAGTGTTGAAAGTAAAATAGGGATATTAAATGGTAGTGTATAATTGTATTAAAACTATCCATTTTTCACCATTTTATATGTGGTATATTCTTTTTGTTTGTATGTGACTATCTTTATACATCAAAGGACTTTAGAATGTGAAGATAATTATTTTGGATTATAGAAAATAATTATAACGTGAAGTGATATATTCTTGAAAATATCTATAAATATTGCTCATTTATATTTAAAAGGGGTTCCTAAATATTGATATCAATATAGAGATTAATAAAAAAAATTCCTTTATGTTTCCTTATGTTCCTTGCCTCTAATATGTTATGTGCTAATGTAATATGTTCAATATGAAAATTTGTTTGTTTGATTTGATTATATATGTGAATCATGATAATTATGCTCTATACTATGCTTATATTAATATAAAAAATTTGTGTAAGTTTCGTTAGTATATTTTTTTATTACTCTTCACATAGTTATCCCCTATTGGCATGTTTTGATGGATTTTTCCAAGAAACTCTGCTAATATTTCACATTGAGAGTAAATTCACTATTTCTCAAAATTCTAATTAGATACAACCCTAGTAGCCATATGTTGAAGTTTTAATACTCCTCCAAAGTCAAAAGTCATAGTTTAATCACTTAATAAGTCCAATATTGAAATGACATATATCATTTTTCACAAGTTTCACACAACACACTATATCATGTGATAAATACATGGAGTTTGATCCCCCTTCAAAGTTTTTGTAAATAGGAAACACTCAACATAAGAGTTTTTTGGGTAAATCAAAAATTAAATCAGTGACCCCCTTTTAATTTCTAATTTACATTTTTTCATCTTATCTATTTATTTGGCATTTTAAGTGGATAATAATTACACATTGGTCTTCCATTAGATTTAAATCTCCCATATAATCTGTAGAATAAATAGAGGAAGGCACACATAATGTAAAAATATCAAATCCATGTTATATGTTTGAAAAAGATGCTATATTTAGATAATATCACCCCACAATACTATTTAATAATAATTCTATTATCCTAGAACCCTAATAACTCTTACTTTGTGTTTTCATTCAGTCGACATAGTCTAGTAGTTAACCTTAGATTTAGAATCATCATACATATCAATTTTCCAACCAAGTTTATATTTCCCTTTCACACTTTCCATATTCATAAAATTTATACATTTAATAAGTTTTAGAGTAGTTTGTATAATTTATTACATATTTGTACAAGTTATACTTTCCATAATAGTTTATCATATTAGGTAATTTATTTCCCTAAATTTCAAAATTTGATAAATCATATTGGTGAAACCATCTATTGATTAAATATTTTCAATCTTTAGATTTTATTAGGGTTTAAAATATAAAAAAATAATTTCCTGGTCATGTTAGAGTGTTTATTATCATTCATATATTTCTCTTCTCTTCTTCTCCTTTTAATGTTTTTAAAATATAAAATGGCTAAAATTTAATATATTCCTCCTCCTAACTCTAAAGAGGGTGATAATTACTTTCCCTCTACCCAAGTCCATGATATAAATACTTCAAGGTGTAATATATCCCATCCTATAGTACCAACATAAGGTGACCACCATGTCCTTCCTCAAACCCATCCACCTACCACATTTCCTCTTGATGGTGTTGTGTATGTATGTTTAATATGAAGTACCTATATTTTGTGCTTATGAATCCTTTCAATATCAAATCATATATATAGGAAGGATAACATAATAGTCTCAAAATAAAAATAATTATTTCAATTTAAAGATCACATTATTGTAAAATCACATCAAAAATGCAAAGAATCCATAATGTGTTAGTGTCAATCATGCATTTCTACCTTCATGTAGCAATGTTGTGCCTAACAATAATTCAATCAAAATGGGAAATTAAAATATATAACATCTACAATAATCTATTTAAATATTCAAAAGGATAATAAGAGTTCAAGTGAGATTATAATGGAAATGATTGGAAACAAAATGATCAAACTTTGTCCTCTACATCCTTTATGAATATCAAAATGCAATTTTAAATATCATAGAATGCATGGGCATCATATATATAGTTATTTGGATTGTAATAAAAAATTTCAAAAGATAATTGTTATTGGTGATCTTATCATTGATACATCAATCAATAAACCTACTCACCTTTGTGTGCATCTTCTACAACACAAGTGAAAAAGGAACTAGTATGGGTAGAAAAGGATAATTCAAAGAAAAAATAGTTTTAAATTAAAAAATTAGAGAGAGAAAAGTTTCAAAAGGAACAATTATAAAAATAAATGATTCAAAATGAAAAATTAGATCAAGCAAGTTTTAACCATTTACATGATGAAAAATATAAATTACAAAAGGAACATTTTGAAAAGCAAAGGTTACACAAGTTATAACAAGACATAAATCATTTACTAATAAAGTATTTGCCAAATAAAATTTAATATAATAAAAAAAATTGCGTAAAGTAATGTTTTTAAAAAAAGAGGTATAAAAGATAGAATTACCTACAAAATATAAGTCTCAAATTTGGTTTCAAAGGGGGTAACTACCAGACCTTACCCATACAAGGACCCTTTCACTATCAATAATGATCTAAATGTCATGAATTTTATATATTTTAAGGTTATAGACTATCAAGAAATAATTTTTCTTCTATATTTTTTTTATAGTTTCTATTCCACTCTAGCTTATTTTATCAAAATATGATGGATGCTTAGGCCTCGACACTTCCTCTAATTCTCTTAAAAATAATCATATAAATTAGATAAAAGTAATGAATATAAAACATGTATGGGATTAATCAAGTCAAGAATTTTGTTTTCTTCAAATAAGTGATATATTACTTCTCATGTTATTTCAGATCCAAATGCATACAATATTGTGCTTTTAAAATCATAGTTACAATCAATAGGATAAATTATATATGAAAACAAAGATTGCATATATTTTGATCATAAAGGAAATGTCACATCATATACCAAATAAGGAAGAAATTTAAAACATAAACATAAAAAATAATGCATATCTTTAGCTATTATACAAATAGATATAAGTAATAGCATATCAGTAGAGGCACATGACACAATACACATTACAAAAGATAAATAAAAAAGTTAATACCATAGTAAATGGTAGTGATTTATTTATATCCATATATAAAATAAACCATAATGTAATTTCATAATCTAAGAAGGTGGTTATCTCTTATGATGATGATATTGATTATGCATTATATGATTGGAATGACACGAATAATCTACAAGAAGAATATGATACTGTAATTGAAGATTATAAAACATGTAATAAAAGGCACACATAGAGTCATCCTCTTGATGACATCTTGAGCTTTTAGTATATTCATTCCATGTATGTATTACATTTACTAATCATACTATATACACAAAATACAAAAACAAACTATAGAAAAAATTTAAATTTAGGACCTTTGCATGCTTATGTTTAGTTCATTTACACTAATTAGTTTATGTAAAATATTTAGTACTTATTTATATATATTTTTCATACATCTATGATTCACTAGTGAACATGAGTGATTATAGAGAATACAATATGTCATACCCAGACCCAATTTCAAGTTTTCAAGTGTCTAGGTCTTAGAAACTTCTATTTAGATAATAGATCCCTAACTATAGAGTATTGCACCATGGTATTGTCATGTTGCCCTACTATTTTCCCAGTGAGATCATGATATTATTTTTCAAATCCACACTACATGAAAGCATCTTTTAGACTTTTTTTACATCAACAAGATCATTGGGGGCATCTCATACATAATATTTATCATTATTATGTTATATCTCATTGTTTATTGTTTAGTTATTTTTAAGCATATAATATATTGATATCACTCACTCACTAACACATGATATCTTTTTTGTTACCTAAGTTACTAAATCTACTAATGTTTATGCATGCTTTCATTTCTGATTTATTATGTTTATTTTTTATTTGTGTGAGGTGATTTGAGCATATCCTTGTGTGTGGATCTACTCATTTATTATATGTTTCTATGAGTGTAATAAATTTGAACTTATTTTTATATCCATCTCTCAATCTTACTTGTGTGTTTCAATGTTTGTGAGTGACATTTGAACATGTCCCATGTATGTGGCCCATTGGCCTTCTATTATGAGTTTTATGTGTATCATTTGTTTTTGTGGCTCATGGCCATGACACTTTCCTACTCATTTTATCATATTTGGATGCCAAGATGGACATCATGCATCCTCCCATTTTTTGATTCCATGATGTATAATGTGCATCCCTCCCCAATTAGTTATATTTAGCTTTCAATATTTATTTATAATCATTTATTTGTGTGCTTAATTTCTCACATCTATCATAAAATTATTACTATGTATTTTGTTTCCACATGCATATCACATTACTATTATGATTAGTTTATCTATATGATAATGTCATTATTTTCCATGTTATCATTATTACTTAGATTTATATCTTCTACACAATGTTATCACATACCTTTTTATTTTGATTTAACTTATTATGAAATATCAACAACTCACCTCAAAATATGGGGCATACATAGTGGCTTGTCTTAGACACTAAACCCTCATAGTATAATGCACAAACAAAATTTTGTAGTCTTCAAACATTGAATCATAGATAACCCCTATAAATAACTCAAAAAGGTAGTTTGGATAGGATCACTCTATTTGGACATGAGTGAAACCCCACTATTTTCCAAATAAGGAAATATTATCCTAAAACACATAAAATAATTGTTTAAAATATCTATTAGAGTCTTAATTAGTTCAAACCGTTTTTCAATACTTCCATAGTATCAATATATAGAATATATTTTAATTTTTTCTCAGATTTGCTCAATTTGGGGGAATCAGGTAGGAGATGGGTTTTAGGGCTTGCATAGGTTTTTGATAAAATTTTTAGTTGTTATCACTTAGTATTAAAATCTATATACACCATATATCATATTTTGGGTTATGTATGAGGCATATCACTTCTTCTTTACTTAGTTTCAAACTAGTTTCATTAATGGAATGGAAATGATTGTCATTATACATGCTATATACATAAAAAATAGAACATACTAAAATTTTTCACCAATATTTTCATTAGGTTTTCACCATAACTGATTCTTATTCTATCAACAGTGGTTGGTTCAACTATTTACACCTATTTTACACTAGAATACTCTAATAGGATCCATACATGGATTCCAAGATAATTCACCATCTTGGGTCTGCAATGATGCAGTCAAACATACATTGAGTTCTTAACCACACTCTCTTAGTAAAAGATGATTTGGGCATGCATAGAAAAATTTAATATCTTCAATTTGAATGAAATGTTCAATGGTCTAATTCTCTATAGGCACTAGTTTTACACAATAAACAAAGTAGTTCACACACCCAATCATGTGTATTCATTCATTCATTCATTCATTATTATTATTATTATTATTATTATTATTATTATTATTATTATTATATATATATAATGTTGTGTTTTCTTATTGATTTAATTTTAAGGATCAATTTTACATATGTTTCATTTTAATTTGGTGTGGAGCATAGTTCAACATTATGGCCTACATTCAATACTTCAATTCACATGTAAGTTCAGGTACATGCTTTTACTTTTACTCTATACATTTACTTTGTTTCATTAATAGAATAAAGAGGTGGGGGAAGGGGAAGGGTAGGGTCATGGTAAGTATGATTACAAAGGGAATTCTAAGAAATTTAAATTCCTTATAATTCTCTAGAGATAAATCTCTAGATAAGGTGAAGGGTGGTGGAGAGTTTTAGATTCCATTAGGGAATCTAATGATGATTAGGGGGAGGTTAGACTAGTTTAGAATAAGTGTTAGGTGAGGAATAGGGGATAAGATTGTAGGAAATCCTAGGAGTAGTAGGTACACATGTTATGGTAATTTTAAATTCCCAAATATTAGACAAGTGGGATTATTTAGTGGATAATGGGTAATTAGGTGAATTAATGAGGTTATAGAATATTATAAGGTTATTATATGACATGAATAATTAATAGGGGGAATTATACCCAATGGATATAAGGGGATTTATGAGACAAATTATATTAAATAAGGTGAGATAGATGATTATTAGATGAAATTAGTGATGGAAGTGATATAATTTATATGCATACATTTTTTGCCTCTTTGGAAGGGAATTGAGAGTGGATGAAGTGGAAGGAGTAATGGTTTTTCAAAGAAGGAAGACACTTATGGATGAATGTTAATAAATTATGTTATTGGATATGATGCCCCATCAAGGGTATATGTAGGGAAGAAGGAGGTATATGGCCACTCAAAAGAGGAAATGAGGGGTGAGATGTGTGAAGAGATAAGGGGTTGGAATGTTAGAAGGGATATAGATGATGAAATCAACATGAACAATAAGATATAAAGTGATGACACCCCTAAAAAAGACATATGCATATGGAGCAGAAATGACTATGTCATGGTTATTGACACATCTCAAGGGGGAATCAACCATAACATGATGATGATAAGATTAAAGGATGTAAAATTTCAACATATCCCAAGAAAGGACACATGCCAAGGAGAGATGCAAACCAAGATGATGAAGTCTATGATATTTCATTATATCCCAAGAAAGGATGCATGAAAAGTACATCTATAGGATAAGATAAGATAATTATTTGATAAGATTAATGATGATTATAGCTCAAAGCTAAAGTTGAGTGATATGATGAAGGAGATGAAATAGAAGAAACAATATGATCAAGTGACCAAAATACATAGGGAAAGGATTAGACTAAAATCATCAAATCAATGAAACATAATTTGATTAATAGTGATGATGCCCCTAGCAAGGACTTGTGTATTTGAACAAGAGATGATAATAAATTTATGATCTTGATCATGCGATAATTGAAGGAGGAAATCATAAAATTTAAATGGTGAATTAATCAATAAGTGATAATGGATGACTAATGGAAGAAAATATGGATGTTATGATTTATTGGTCCAAATCAAAAGGTATGAATGATTGAAAAATGATTATATAGATGATTGTGGGGATGGTGATTGACCAATAGACTAGTTTATTAATGTTTGATAACTCAAGGATTTTAATGATGCAAGATATGAGGATGATGAAAGATAAGTGAAATGTGATGATGAATGGTGGGGAAAGAGGAATAATGGTCTAGATAACTTGAGGCACACCATATGGCTGACCACTACCTACATATTCTAAAAAGACCTTAAGCCAATGTAGTTTATATTATATTATAGGATGATGATGACTATTAGACATATTAGTTGCTAGATAAAGTATGGGACTTATATTCTAGTTAGGAAGATAGAAGATAAGGATAAATAATGGGAGATAAAATTTTAGATGTTGATGATTATAGAGATGATAGATGATTAACTAGATGATATAAATGTGATGATAAAGGACTTGGAGGAATGATTGGATATTTGACAAGTAGATTGATGATGGGATTAAGATGATTAGACATTTAGACATGTGAGAGAGGATAGGAAAAATGGTGAGTATAGTCCATTATCAATTCCTCATTATTATAAAAAGTCTCATCATAGTCTAAATAATATGATTTTAAATCTATCACTAGGTAGTATGCCAAGTGATATAAGTATGACCAAACAGATGATGTTTCAAAGTACTTGATTATAAAAGGGGAAAATTATGAACTCTACATATGGCACCCAAAAGTATTATTATAGATTTTTTGGCTCCATCATAACATCCTCATTCATTACACCCTTGATGAAAGATACATGATGAAATAATATTAAAAATACTGATAAAATAAGAATAAAAAAATAAACTTATGCATATACATACATGCTAAAAGACATGCAAAAAAGTCAAACAACAAAGAGAAGACAAGTAACACAAACAATTATCTACACGCAATGTCATTGTATCTTGTCTAATTATCTTAATGAGAGTGGATGGTATGATGTATCAAGTGATGATTTTAATTAAGTTGGTCATGATGTCAATTTGGATTTGGGTTATAGATATGGACATAGGTATAAAGTAAACTAGGGACTACAATTTAGGATAAGGCTATGGAAGACATAAGACAAGATGACTAGGATGTTGAGACAAGGAAAGATGGATAAATTATAAAATAAGGTAGGATGACAATGAGATGGACAACTTAGGACATAAGATAAGATGACTAGGATACTCAAGACATAATATAAGATATCTTAAAGGTTTTTAGGATTATGTGGATTTTGTAATTTTTAGGGTTTTTGGGATATTTCAATTTTTAGGTTTTTTTTAAAATTATATGTACAATATAAAAATGGGAACATAAATCCTAGAAACCAAGATGAGGATTAATGGAATCAAAAATGGAATTATATAATGCTCAAAGAATTTGATGGATAAGGAAGAATAGACTAGGGATTTCCAACAAACACATCATGAGGAAACCAAATATATAATTGCGTAAGTGTCCATTAGAGGATATGCCAAGATTATTATAAAACTTTTCTCAAGACATATTCCACATTTTTATGAATGTCAAAATGGGAAGGAATGGTAGACCATATAAGGACAAGGGACAAATGAACACTATAGACAAATTTGTTTGGACCATGACATGGATGGGGTTGTCAAGGAACATGTGATATGACTTTAGAGATGAAGTGGGCTTTTCCCCCAAGTGTTGAGGTAAAATGTAGATAATAGATTTTTTACCATGACTCCATAAATTAGTTTTCATCATGGTACTTTCCCAAGGAACCAAAATACTAGTTTTCACCATTGGATAATTTATTTTTAAGACTATTTTAGCTTTTGGCATTTTGATTTATTAGATATGGGTGTGAGAAGCAGGAATGCCAATAGTTTATTGATCTTCAACCAACACTTGTTATGAAGAGATGTGATGCTAGGATAATTTTTTTCTATTGGATGTATTAATGTCCTAGTGTCCTTTATTGAGTGTTGATTGAGACCCTTCTAGACATCTAGACTAGTTGTATTTGTAAACCTTATGAGAGGTAATGCTACCTAGGAAACTGATGTGTGGTAGCGATGGAATTGGATGATTTTGATAGTGAGGTAGAGGATGTGGTTGAGTGATAAGATGATGACTGGTATGACTAAGATGAGAACATAAATTTGGTTCAATAGTTTCATACACCACTAAATATGGTGGAGGGGATAATTTTTATTGGTATTATATGCTAAGTTAGGATAAGTGATCCAAGATTGTTTTGACTTATGTACTCTTTGATCTTAATAGTATAGGCATTATTGACAACACTACTTTTGGCTTGTTTGAACTATGTGGTAATTGGTGCAATAATGACTTCTTTATTTCCTAACTTTATTGGGTTTTTACTTCCCCTAGTGCCTATAAATAGGATTTGCAAGGGGTATTTGACTTTAGACTTGGAGGAGGATAATTTTGATTGGGATGATCCCTAACACTTCAAGGATATTTTTACTAGGAGATGATGCTTTTTGACTTAAATGATTATGAATTTCTTCTTGATTTTGATTGATTACATTTACATTACATATTACTTTATTATTTGACTTGATTAGTTGATTGTTATCTTGGATCCTTGTAGATTTGGTGCATAATATTGTATATTGAGGGGAATCGAATGATGTATGTCCCTATTTTTCCCATTTGGGGAGTCAGATGGAGGGATTATTAATAGGAGGTGCATGATTAGGGATATGTAGTGAAAAGGGTAGATTAAAGGGATGATGGATGGTATATTTCTCATAAAATATATTAGGAAATGCAACAACAATATCAAAGGAAGTTTACTCAGTAATCTCCAAAGGATCACTAAGATTATTTATAGAATTTTCATATATATTTGAGTCATATCCTTCTTGATGATCTTAGACTAATAAAATATCCATGAATTGTGTTATAATTTCATCATCCTAGCACAAATCAAGAGTCATTCCTTCTAATTAGTTATCATTTGAATTAGATATGTCCTTGAAGAGATAGGTTTCATCATGAATCTCATTATATTTAATTGATGATGATTCTAACATGGATTTTACTTCGTATGTTGATGTTCGATATGATCGTAATGAAAATGACCATTATGATGTGAACTTTAACAAGGATGTTGATGAGGAGATGTTACCAATAGATGTTTTTTTGATAGTAGCCATATTATTGTGTGAAAGTACCTTATTCCCCTTGGGTTTATCAATGGATAATTTAGGATTAATGGATTTGTGAAAATGGGGGATTTTATGTGAATAAGATATAGGGATTTTCCAATCAGGGATGGTTGTGATATGGTGATTATTGGGGTCATAAACTTCATTAAGGAGGAAAGAAGCATGATTATGATTAAAAAATGCCTCTTGGCATACTCATTTTTGCACACTCTTAGGTGTAGATGTATCTAATTCATTCTCTATTTCAATGTCACCATGGTTAATGAGATCTTGGACATAGTTTTGAAAATTATGACAAAAATTAATGGTATGCCCTTAGGTTTGTTGATATATACACTATTGGTTAGATTTATACTAAAAGGGAGTAGAATTGATAGGATCAAGATATTATATCAGTGGATAGACCATCATGTCAATGACATTGAGTCGATACAAGAGGGATTATAGATATATATGAACAGGAGTATAGAGAATCTATTCACTTTATGATTTGGGTGTGGATGCATTATAATTTAGATCAAATGGTTATTCATGTGATTGGGTGGGGAGAATAGTATTATAATGAGTTTATAACATAGCTTTTTATTTCATAGTGTAGGTAGGGTTATATGACTAGCTACAACTAGTGGATTGAGGGCTTGAAGTAGACTCATGTGGATAGGTATAGACTATAGGTAATGTTATGTGGATGAGGTCGAAGTCTATAGGATGTGGAGTGCTCATCTCAAGGAGGTAGGAAAGTAGCACATACCTATTGGCTATGAGTCTTTACTCAATCAGGGTATTGACCAAATCTATTTTGAATTTCGTGGATCAATATGGGAGAAAATATGGATGATTTGGTTTGTTTTTCCCAATCGACAGGTGTGGGGGATTGAATGGAAATATTGAAGGATGAAGATGGAATGAGTGGAAAAAGTTTGGACAAAGGCTTGATTTTAGTCTAATCTCAGGTTTGATTAATTATTTGACATGATGTGATGTTTGACAAAGTAAGACAAGATAAATTAGACCAAATTAGGATATGAGCTAGACATTGATGATTTTGACTAGATTTGATTGGTCAAGATATGATAAGATATAAGGTTTTGATAGGGGTGTACTGGCTCAAGAGATTGATTTTGATAATGTATTTACTAGATTAAGACTAGCTCAAGACTAATATGATCAACTTAATTTTAATGATATTACTTTGTTGATAGGATAGGATGACATAATTGGATGGTATGTGTGACTCAAACTTAATTAGACACAAGAAAGTTAATAATAAGCACCCTAATGTAGAAAGAGCTATTTGCCAATGTTGATGAGGGCTAATGTATGACTATAGAATTGATGTGTTGACTAGTATAGTCAAGGGGATGACAAGTTAATGACAAATTGGACTATAACTAGGTTAGATTATAAGGGATAAAGTAGTGGACAAGCTGATTAGGCTAGACAAGGTCAAGACAAATGAATGGTTTGGATGAAGATCCTAAGGATGAGAAGACAAAATGGGTTAGAATATTAAAATATTAGGGAATGATTAGAATGTGACTAGGTCAAAGGAAGATGACTAGGATTAGATGATAATGTCTACGACAGGGACAATGATGATGGTCAAGATTAGGTAGAAATTTAAGAATGGATGATGGTTTACCTAGGGACTTTGTTTGACTAGGAGATAAGGTTGTGTGTTTGGTTTAAAGGATACAAATAATATAGCCCTCCACAATACACAACAAAAGTAAGTAAGTTGTAATCCTCAAATTATCGACTAACTTGAGAGTGTGCCTTGATGACTACATCATCTAATGACTTCATGGATGATGATGTAGGTTGGTTACCTATTATATAATCTAAAAAATCCTCTCAACCCCATTTTCACTTAACTATCAATTAGGAGTTGATATTGACTCTAGGACAAGTCACCTATTATGGTTGAAGGTCATATTCTAGGCTATACAAGTTTTTTAATGGCATCACTAATATAAAATAGGTACATGGGACCCAAAATTTTATAAGGTGTTGTATGATGCTTGGGTTAGAGAGTTAACTCTTTCCCTTCATGGAAGACCTATATGGGGTCAACCATTTGGCCTAGAGACAACTCTCCCTCTTATTTAGACTATTATAAAATGTAATGATATTACTTAGATATTCACACATAATGATTTTATATTATGTATAATAATCAAATATGAGAGCTCACACAATGATAATTGACAGTAGAACATAATGCTTGATCTTATAGCAAAGTCACTTTGAGGGGGTAACCTCCAAAACTATGCACTAATAGTAGAATACTTAACATAATCCATATATACTAACCACCACCTCCTATATATAGTTTACATAGATAAGGTTACTCCATAGGCTAATCTAACTAAGAACATAGATAAATGTAACAAGTAAATAAAAGAGGTATGTAAGCCACAAGTCAGCCACACATATCCCTAGACACACCAATGGTTAAGGGCATAACAAGCCTTTCCCCTTTAAAACAATGTTTTCTTCAAAATTATGATAAATTTGGATGTTTCTACACAAATACTTCATCCTCTCAAGTGGCATCTTCACATGGTTGATTCTTCCATTTGATCAGGAACTTTGTAATTGATCTAGAACATAGTTTATTGGTGCACCTTTGAAGGATAGCCTCAGGATCAAGAACAACTTTCCAATGAAGTAAATTATGTTTAAATGGAAAGTATATGTCTAATGACATTATTTAGGCATGATACATGAAATATTGGATGTACGTGAGTGGATGAAGGAAATTCTAACTTGTAAGCCACATTGCCAATTTTTTGCAAGATCTGATAAGGCACATAATACTTAAGGGATAACTTGTTATCCTTTTTTTTGTTGCTTCAATGGAATATATTTGTATGGATATAATGGAATAAATACCTAATCACTAATGTCAAAATGCCTCTCACTTTTGTGTTGATCTATCTTTTCCTTCATGTGATTTTGGACCATAGCTAAACTTTCACGCAAACTTGCAAGGACCTCCTATTGATGGTGAATATGTTCTTCAAATAAATGAACCTTAGGATGGAGGGTGGTATCCATATAGTGCCATAAAAGGAAACATTTTGGAAGAAATAAGAATATATGTATTATACCACCATTCAACAAGTGGCAGCCACTAAACCCATTTATCTTGTTTATCAAAAACAAAACAACAGAGATATCCTTCTAGACATTTGTTGACAACCTTAGTTTATCTATCATATTCAGGATGATAGGATGAAATATGAGCCAATTGGGTGTCTAAAAATGTAAATAAATCAGTCAAAAAATTACTATTAAAAATGGGATCTCTATGACTGACAATGATCTTAGGGGTCCCATGCAATTTTTGAATTGTATTGAGAAAAACAACATCTACTGTACTAGTAACAAATGGCTAGGATAATGAAAAAAATGAACATAATTACTAAGATGATATAAAACAACCTTGATAACATTTTTACCCTTAGATCTTGGTAACCCTATAATGAAATCCATAGATACCTCTTCCCAACGCTAGATAGGGATGGATAAAGGCTATAAAAGAACTAGGGTTTTGATGGTTTTGCCTTATTTTTATTGATTGATGATACATTCAGCCACATATTTCTAGACATCCCCCTTGATACCTTCCCAAAACAAATCCTTCTTAATTCTATGATAGGTTTTCAAAAATCTTGAATGACCCCCAATTGGGGTTGCATGATGTTCTTGAAGGAGTTTTGGTTTTAAAACAAAATTCTTACGTAGGTACAATCTATCTTTATACCATAATGCATTACCTTTCGAAGTTAATTTTTCAAATCCACCTAAACCTTGCTCAATATTTTGAATCAAATCATGGGTAGTAAAATCATGTTCCCATTTTAATCACGCTTCTTCTAGCCAATCTGCCTACAAAATGGTTATGGCACATAGTAATACGTCAACTAATTCATCTTTTCTAGATAGTACATCTACCATCACATTGTCCTTGCCTTTTTTTTAGACTATTTCAAAATCATATCCTAACATATTAGTTACCCATTTCTACTATTCTTCATATGACAACCTTTATTCTAAAAAGTATTTGAGACTATCATGATTAGTCTTTACTTGAAAATAATGACCCATCAAATAAGGTCTCCATTGTTTGACTACATGAAAAATGGCCATCATTTCCTTCTCATAGATGTGATTGTGCTGATTTTTACCCTTTAGTTGATGACTTTAAAATTCAATTGGTCTACCTTCTTACATGAGTACAACACCCATACCATACCCAGATGCATCACATTCAACCATAATCAACCATAACAGAAAAATTAGGAGTGGCCAATACTGGAGTAGTGCACATATCCTATTTAGATTATTTAAATGCCCAAGTAAATACATAAATCCATTAAAAGGAGTCTTTATTTAAAAAAGAGGTTATTGGAGCTGTAATACTACCATAATCTTTGAAAAACCTATGATAGTAACTAGTAAGCTCCAAAAATCACTAGAGTTGCTTGAGTGTCTTAGGAATTGGCCAATCCACTATTGTTTGTATTTTATTATAATCCACTTTCATTCCATAAGACACCATATGACTCAAATATTCAACCTCACCAGCCCCAAAATTATGTTTGGAAGGTTTGGCATACAATTGATTTTGTTCCAAAATGGAAAGTACATGTTCTACATTTTGCAAATGGTCTTTCCAATTTTTACTATAAATGAGGATATCATCAAAGAATACCAAAACAAATTTCCTCAAAAAAGGCTTAAATACAATATTCATCAAAATCTAAGAAGTATATGGTGCATTTTTTAGACCAAAAGACAACCAAAAACTCATAATGGCCCTACTGTGTCCTGAAAGTAGTTTTGGGTATGTCTTCATCATGGATCTAGATTTGATGCTACCTAAAACGTATATCTAACTTGGTAAAATAAATAGCACCATTAAATTCATATATAAAATCATCAATGATAATAATTATAAAATTATCTTTTATATTGTACTTGTTTAGTTCTCTATAGTTTGGATACATCCTCTAGGTGTCATCTTTCTTTCACACCATGACAACTAGTGAAGAGTATTCTCTTTGGCTATGGAAAATGATTCTTGCATCCAACATCTCTTCTACCATATTTTCAATTTCACTTTTTTGGTGATAGGGACACCTATATGGCTTGATGGTTGGTGGTGTACTATTAGAAATAAGTGTGATAACATGATCATGCATGCGGCTAGGTGGAAGTCCTTTTGGCATGTTTCCAAAAAAAATAGAATGAACATCAATTATTTATTGCAAATTAAGATGTGGAGATGGCTGAGTTGGTTGTACTTCCATACAAAAAAATAAGCTACAAATCCTTTAGCACCCTTATAGAGAATATTTGTCATTTGATGGGAGCTAACAAGTTGTGGAGATTCAGCCTTTAATCCCCTTAGCTAAAATGTTCTTTGTTCATAATGAAAACACATAAATAATTATTGAAAATTCATCTCAATAGTGCCCAAAGTGATGAGCCACTCGACTCCGTAAACAATATCAGCTCCACCCATCAGAATAACAAACATAGGAGAATCCAATAAGTAGTCTCCCATGGCCAACATAATACTATGACATTTTCTTGAATAGTTGACAATACCACCATCTGCAATCATAACCTAAAATTATAGATTTACATAAATATAATAGCTCAAATGTGCAGCCAACTTACTATGGATGAAGTTATGTGTGCTCCTAGAATTAATTAATATAGTGACCTTATGTTTCTTAAAGAAACACATCACCTCAAGAGTTTGGGGAGTACTAATACCTGAAAGGGCATGATAAGAAATAGTAGGTTGAGAGTCTTCATATTCCTCTTTAGTAACTTTTACATCCTCATCATTTACTTTTGTATCATCTTCATCATCATTGCAACCTTTAATGTAAAAAAAATTCTTTTCAATATAAAGATGGTCTTTGCTCCATTTGCTCTCATAACCATAACACAACCCTTTCACTCACTTCTCAATTTCTCATTGTGTTAATCTAGTAGGCTATGGAAATGATGGTGAGAAAATGTTGTGATCTTGACCAGTAATGAAATGTTTCCTTTTGACCATCTCTTTTTCTTTTATCAGCATGCCTTAAGGATAGCTTCTACTATAGATGTTTTCTTACACATTCAAACCTCAAATTAGATGCTATCTTTGAGGCCACCCAAAAAAGGATCAGTCAAATTTTTCTCAGTAATTTTTCCCACCTGTAAAGAGAGATTTTGAAACTCATGAATATAATCCTTCATAGTTCCTATTTGACATAGTTTGGCTAATTGGTTGAAATAGTTCTCAGAGACATTATTTTGATAATGAGATAACAAACCCTTAGTGAAAATAGTCCAAGTAATAGGATCACCATTATTTTTCTTTTAAGCACATAACTAGTGATACCAAATGAATTACTCAAGTTCCAAAAATAGGGATGCCACTATCACCGTCTGATAACTATGGGTTCAATGTAGCTCAAATAAATTCTTAATTTAGGTAATCCAAGTGAGAGGATCCTTACCATTGAACTTACACATGTCCACTTTTGGAAACATTAGTTTCATACCAACATGGGAGTTTTTGAGATGAGGATTTGAATGTTAAAGTTGAGGATTGTTGGGTTAAAACTAAGATGTAAGGGAAGCCAATTGCGTAGTGATATGCTACAATTCCTTGTGAACCCCATTAATCTCTCTACGCATCCCTAAACCATTATCTTGGACTATAACAAAGTCATCATGCCTCACCAAGTTCTTTATGTCCACTTAAAGCTAAAAAATCATTGGATCTAAAGTTCTAGGATCCATGTCATTGGTAGAAGGAGTCTTAGGAGTTTCTTGGCCCCCTTTTCTTCCTCGAGTACCTGGACCTTCCATATACCAACCCTAGGAGGGTTTTGACTGCCATAAAAGTGTAGTAGGAAATGGTACAATTGCAATCACCTTGTCAAGATGAATATATTGACTACCTTTATGCATTAGGGTAAAAATTTTATTACAAAGAAAGTGTACCAACATAATATACCATTGTAATCATCTCGTTGTGATGAATCCAAAGATGGAAATTGTGTAAGAGGAAATTTTTTCTTGGACTTTTTTTTATAATTATTTTTTTTCAAAAAGGTGTTTCAAGAAATACTACACTAAAAAAAAATTAATTCTTCCTGGATTGCAAGTTACATTTTCTCACTCTCACTGCTCCCAGAAGCCATGCCTCACTAGATTTGAAAAAAATTCCGCATAAAACTTGCCCAAATCAAAGTTCTGATACCACTTGTAATGAAATTACTTAGATATTCACATAGAATGATTTTATATTGCATATAATAATCAAATATGAGAGATCACACAATGATAATTAACAATAGAACAAAATACTAGATAATATAGCCAAAGCCACTTCGAGGGGGCAACCTCCACAACTATGCACTACTAGAAAAATACTTAACATAATCCGTAAAGACTAATCACTACCTCCTATATATAGTCTACTTAGCCAAGGTTATTCTATTAGCTAACCTAACTAAGAACATAGAGAAATGTAACAAGTAAATAAAATAGGTATGTAAGCCACTAGTCAGCCACACATATCCCTAGACACACTAATGGTTAAGGGTGTAACATAAAACACAGAGTGTGGATTTGTACATGGTGGTGAAAACCATGATCATAACCCCTTAGGACTATGCCAAGTACATGGGAATCAATTTCACATCAAGTTTCCTCTAAAAATGAAAACTAGAGGGTTTATTAGTGGTTTTTGATTCTTTGAGATCCATCACTAGGACACATGCAAGAGAGCATACACCATTGTATCCCTTGGGTACAGACAAGTAGATAAAAAGTTTATTAATCAATTAATTATGTGTGATATATATGAAATATATAAAATATAGATTTTAAAATGCAAAAATATTTGATAAGTGTCTTGAAAATCGTGTGATTAGCAGTTTTAAATTGCTAATCTTGAGTACCAACCTACAAGATAAAATGCTAGACAAAAATATGACTTACAAGATAAGATGTTAGTAAACTCAAGAAATATAAAATTTCCACTAAATTCATCCCTATAATAATCCAAATAAAATGTTAGTTTAATAATCCTTAATAAACACAATGAAAAAAATTATGGGCTTTGCACTATAACTTATTTGATTGAGGGGCCATGATATAAGGAGTCTGGGGGCAATAGCCCCCAATAGGTCAAAGGGTAATTTACCTTACGCCATATGGGGGTATTACTAATCTAGGTGGATCCATGTACCATTCCATTTTTTAAAGTCTTCAAATTCTAGTTGAATAATTTTCACGCCGTAGAATTCATCGAGAGCTTTCTAGTGCTTCTTCTGGAATGAAAAATGGAGTCCAGTTGCTCAAGATATAACTAGTTGAAGAAATCCTGTGACAAATAAATAATGAGAGTCAAAAGTGACATGGCACTATTTAAATATGCCAAGTGGACTAATATCCATTTGACACATGGCAAAATGATTCAGTACAAAACAAAATTGGTTTGGTATTTTTTATTCACATGTTGTTTGAGAAATTATATTTAGATTTCAAAATTTTATCACCTTGAAATAAGGTGCCAAAGACCAGAATGTAGCAACTGCCATACCACCCCACAAATCATGCAATGACCAAGTCTAATGGTGGCCTAAGCTAGCACCTAAGTCTTGGCATTTGAAAAGGGGACTGACTTATCTATTTTAAGCATTGAAAACTGTCATACCCAACACATGTGGGACAAAGAAAAGTCAAATGTGCCTAAGGAGGAAGACCAACAGTTCCCAAGCACCTAGAAAGGAGGCCAGGGGTTTTGAACCCTACACCTTTGGCACAAAAGGATTAGGCTTTGACCACTTGAGCTATGGAGGTTAAAGTGCTATAAGAGGGACGAAATTCTACTTGAAGAAGAACAAGAAGCCGACTATGTAAAGACATTTAAGAAGGTTAGAGTCCTATTATTGCTTTGTATAGCCTTGGGCCATTATTTTCAAGTCTGAGAGCTATAATTATAGGCAAGTAGAGATCAGATTAGGTGAATTGAAGACTTGTATTTATTTTGAAAGCCATTTGTTGCAAAAAATTAATGAGAATGGTCCTCACTTCGAATGGACCTAGAGATGTAGGATATTAATGCCAAACTCCATTATCAATTTGCTAGTGAATTCTTTTAATTTTCTCTAATTATTGTCTAATTTTGATCTTCATTTAAATTTTGGTTTAAATTTCCTTGTATAAAATTAAACTAAAAAATTGAGAAACTGAAGGATCTCTAAATGTGAAAAAGTGTTTTTAGGATGTACTACATTTGTATTTTCAATTTACAGATCAAATTTTTGGTATCAGAGCGGTTGTTTTTTAACAACGATTGCTAGTGTATGTTGACAAGGTCTAAATCCCAAAAGGGTGAAGGAAAACTCATTGAATATAATCTAGAAATTGGTTTAAGGCATGCTTTAAGGATGACTGAAAAAGAGATAGAATCCAAACAAGCTTTCCACTAAGCCTTCATGGATATGAGAAGCATGGTTGAGGAACTATACCATGACAAACAAAGGAAATATAAGAATGAAAAAGAACATGATTGACAAGAATCAAAAGGTAAAGAAACTGAAAAAACTTCTTCATTGGATGATGGTAAAAAAAATGTGGAATCTCTCCCTTCACTAAAATTGGATATTAAGTTTGAATTACCAATGTTTAATGGTGAAGTCAATGCTGAAAATTTAGATAATTGGGTCAAGCAAATTGTAATTTATTGCAGGGTCTAAAATATTGTAGGGGATGAGTCAAAAATTCATTTGGCTACTCTTCATATGGGAGGCACAGCTCTCATTTGGTGGGAGAGCAAGTTGAAGGAAGCCAAGCTTCAAAAAGGTAACTCAATTTCTACTTGGAATGAATTTATTGAAGAACTCAGAAAGCAATTCTATCCTTTGGGCTATATGCAACAAGCTATGATGGATTGGCAAAGTTTTATACAAGGAAAGGGCCAAAATGTTCAAGATTATAGACAAGAATTTAGGAAAAAAGCTTTACTTTTGAATGTTCCTCTATATACACAAGAAACACTGCTAAAATATATAGGTGGGTTACATAGTTACTTAAGACATATGATTCTTATGATCAATCCCACTAATTTAGATTTAGTATGTGTTCAAGCCACTCATTTAGAGGCTAGAGAGAAAAATCAAAAGAATCTTTTCCTAAAGTAAAAAGTAAGCAATCTAATGTTAACAATCCAAAGGGGAAAGTTCATCAGGAAAGGGTAAATAGAAATCCACTTTTACTATTAAAAAAGAAGAAGGAAAACCATTTTGTAATCATTGAAAGAAAAATCATGATGAGTCTAAGTGTTGGAAACTACATCTTGAGTTCAGGCCTAAGAAGTTTCAAAAGAAATAAAAGAAGGCTAATGCTATGGTTCAGGACTTAGGTTTAGATTCAGGTGATGAAACTAAGATCACAGCTATGGGATTACATAATGATTTTTTGCTTTCAGTTTCTAGCACTAAGTCATTAAATGATGCATCTTCTAAATAGAATTCTATTCATGTTGATAAGAAAAGAAATGAATTGTTCCACATTAGAGTTGTTTCAAAACATACTAAGATTGACACTCTATTTGATAGTGGTTCACAAGCAAATTTAATTTCTGAAGAGGTTGTTAAGAAGCTAGGATTACAAACCAATCCCCATCTGAAGCCTTATACACTAGGTTGGGTATGTGGTAATGCAAAGATACAAGTCTCACAAACTTGTAGACTAAGGTTTGCCATCACATCCAAGTTTGTAGATGAGGTTACCATTGGACATATGTGGGATTATTTTGGGAAGCCCATATCTTTATGATAGAAAAGCAATCTTCTCTAGAGAGGAGAATAAGTACTTTCTTGTTAAGGATGGCATGGAATATATAGTTAGAGCACATCACATTAGAACAAGTCTTTCCTTGGTTATAGCAGGATAAATAAAAAGACTAGTTAATTCAAGCAAGACATTTTGTCTCATGTTGATTAAGTCTAAGGAAAAAGAATATTCTCAGGTTTTGGAGAAGTGTGATCCTAGACACAAGAATGAATTTGTTGAAATTATTTCTAATTATGATGATGTATTTCAAGATCCTAAGGGCTTGCCCCCTAAAAGGGGAGTTCAACATGAAATTCAGCTATTGTAGGATTCTCCTCTCCCTAACATTGGCATGTACAGGTTATCAATGGTGGAAAATCAAGAAATCAAAAAATAGGTAATGGATCTATTGGATAGAGGTGTTATTCCTCCAATTTCATCTCCTGTTCGTTCACCAATTATTTTGGTGCCAAAGAAAGATGGCACTTGGTGAATGTGTGTTGATTTTTGAGCTTTAAACAAAATTACTTTTAAGAATTATTACCTTCTTCCTCATATTGATGATTTGTTGGATCAATTAAAACATGTTATTTATTTCACTAAGCTAGATTTGAGAAGTGGATATCATCAAGAAATAATTAATGAAGGCAATGTGTGAAAGACCACCTTCAAAACAAAACAGGGATTGTTTGAATGGCTTGTTATGCCTTTCGAGTTGTGTAATGCCCCTGCTACATTCATGAGATTGATGAATGATGTTTTTAGACAGTTCCTTGATGATTTTTTTATAGTTTACTTAGATGATATATTGATTTTCAGCAAGCCTTGGGAAGAGCATGTGATCCACATTAATAAATTCATGGATGCATTACAAAGGGAAAAACTTTACCTAAAAATGTCAAAATGTGAATTTGGAAAGACCTCTTTGATATACTTGGGTTACATTGTAGGATATGGTAAATTGAAAATTGATCTTGCAAAAGTGGTAGTCATTGTTAATTAGCCTACATCCGCTAACACAACTGAGGTTAGAAGTTTTCTTAATGCAGTATAGTTTTGGAAAAAGTTTATTTCTCAATTTTCATAGATTGCATCACCTTTGTATTCTTTGACAAGTGTGAAATAGGTCTTTTAGTGGGGAGGCAAACATCAAAAATCCTTCTACACTTTGAAATAAAAGATAAGTACTGCTCTAGTCTTGGCACTTCTTGATATACAACAACCATTTGAGATCGAGATGGATGCAAGTGCGTATGCTATGGGAGCTATTTTAATGCAAGGTAAGAAACTAGTTTGTTATCATTCTAAAACCTTTACAAGTGCAGTAAGAAAATATCCAACTTATGATAAGGAATTGTATGCATTGGTTCTAAGTGTTAAAAAATGGAAACATTACTTAATGGGCAAAGAAACAATAATACATACAGATAATCAGCCCTTATAGTACCTCCAATCACAAACCAAACTACAATAGTGTAGACATTCTCATTAGATGGGTTTCTTACAACAATTTCATCTAGTGATCAAGTATAAAAAAGGTATTCAGAATAAGGTTGCAGATATGCTATCTAGGCCTCCTATGGTTGTTCCATCTATTCTTTTACAACATGGTTCTTTATTTCATGAAAGTTATAAAGAACAATATGTTAATGATCTTGATTTTCAGGATGTTTATAAAGACTTGATGAGTAGTAGACAAGTAGAAGAATTGGACTATCATGTACACAATGATCTTTTGTATCATTTGGGTAAACTGTGTATTCCTCAAAATGAGAGGGTGCACATGATTAGAGAAGCACATACTTCTCTTATTTTTGGTCATTTTGGAGTTGCTAAAATGGTTGCACATTTGAAGATGTATTGTTACTGGCCTCTTATGCATGAAAATGTTGCTAAATATATAAAGGGATGTACTCTTTGTGCCACAAGTAAACCTAGTAACAAGAAACTGGGACTTTACACTCCTTTACCTATTCCTACTCACCCCTGGGAAAGTATCTCCATGGATTTTGTGGGGGGGGGGGTTTCGATGACAAAAATAAAACATAACTATTTATATGTGGTTGTGGATAGATTTAGCAAAATGTGTGTTTTGATTCCTTGCACTAAGCAAATTATTGACGAAGGCACTACACATTTGTTCTTTAAACATGTATGGGTTCATTTTGGTTTGCCTACTTCAATTATTTCTGATCAGGATTCTCAATTTATTGGGGAGTTTTTGTAAACTTTGTGGGGACTAATGGACAGTAAATTAAAAAAGAGAACTACATTTCATCCACAAACCGATGGACAAACAAAGGTTGTGAATTGAACTGTGGTACATTTTCTTAGGGGTTATAGTAATAAAAATCCAAAGTTATGGGATGAATAATTGTGTTACATACAACAGGCATATAATTGGGCACTTCATTCTTCTACTATGAAATCTCCATTTGAAGTTTGTTATGTATACTTGCCTAAATCTCCTCTAGATGTTTGCTATGGATAGGATACAGTTGTTGGTGAACCAAAAGAAGCCATTTGAGTTAAGAAGTTCATTGAAAAAATACAACTCATACATCAGACTGCTCATACTCAATTGGAGAAAAGTCAAGCCAAGTACAAAGCCAGGCATGACAAACATCATATTGATCACCAATTTGTTTTAGGTGATATGGTATGGCTTCACATTAGTAAGGAAAGACTGACATGTGAAGGTAAAAAGTTGAAACCAATACGGTATGGTCCTTTTTAGATAATGGAAAAAATTGGCACAAATGCTTTTCAATTAGATTTACCATCTTACACATAGATTTATTCAGTTGTAAATGTGGAAAATCTGAAATTGTATGAGCCTCCAATGATAATTTGATCGTGATGAAAGTGTATCCATTCCTGCCATTGATGATTTTTCTCCTAAATATCTAACAGAATTGTAGGAAGATATTATACTTGATAGGAATATGTGAACTTTGTGAAGAGGCAATGTTGAATATATTCATTTTGGTCTCAAAGGGATGCACCCAAGCAAGGCCGAAAATTCAAAAAGGTGAGGGAAAAATACCCTCACCTCATAACCAATTAATTTTAACTTTCAGAGGTCCAAAAGTTCCTAATGGGGAGGAGTGATCTAGGTGGATCCATGTACTATTCCATTTTTGAATGTCTTAAAATTATGGTTGAATCATTTTCACATTGTAGAATTCATCAAAAGCTTTCTAGCACTTCTTTTGGAATGAAAAATGTAGTCTAGATGCTCAAGATATAGCTTGTTGAAGAAATCTTGAGACAGGGGAATAATGAGAGTCAAAAGTGATGTGGCACTATTTAAATATGCCAAGTGGACTAATAGCCATTTGACACATGGAAAAATGATTTGGTGCAAAAAAATTTTGGTTTGGTATTTTTTATTCACATGTTATTTGATAAATTGTATTTAAATTTCAAACTTTTAACACCTTAAAATAAGGTGCCAAAGACCAACCTGCACCAGCTACCACCTCACCCACAAATCATGCAATGACCAAGTCTAACAGTGGCCTAAGCTAGGACCTAAGTCTTGGCATTTGAAAAGGGGATTGACTTATCTATTTTAAGCATTGAATACTTTCATACCCAACACATGTGGGACAAATAAAAGTCAAATGTGCCCAAGGAAGAAGACCGATGGTTCCCAAGTGCCTAGAAAGGAGGCTAACAGTTTTGAACCCTACACCTTTGGTGAAAAAGGACTAGGCTTTGATCACTTGAGCTATGGAGGTCGAAGTGCTATAAGAGGGATGGAATTATACTTGAAGAAGAACAAGAAGCTGACTATGTAAAGAGATTTATGAAGGTTAGAGTCTTATTATTTCTTTGTACAGCCTTAGGCCATTATTTTCAGCTCCGAGAGATATAATTATAGGCAAGCAGAGATCAAAGAAGGTGAATTGAATACTTGTATTGATTTTGGAAGCCATTTGTTGCACAAAACTAATCAGAATGGTCCTCACTTCGAACAGACCCAAAGATGTAGGCTATTGAAACTGAACTCTGTTATCAATTTGCTGGTGAATTCTTTTAATTTTCTCTGATTATTATCTAATTTCAATCTTTATTTAAATTTATTTATACAAAATTAAAAAAAAATTGAGAAATTGAAGGATCTCTTAAAAGTGAAAAAGTGTTTTTAGGATGTACTACACTTGTATTTTTAGTTTACAAATCAATCACCCTAGGAGTGCTCCCTATCATAGAGTAAGGTGGGCTTGAGGGTTATCACCCCAGATGCGAAAAGTAATTTGGGACTTGTAGAACCCTTGGAATGAATCAAAATTCAATGATAATGATCTTAAAAACACACTCAAAAGAGACAAATTTTGAATAAAAATAAAGAGCAAAATCAGTAATATAGTAATAAAATTCATAGTCAATGTTATACAAAATCACTTCCAGAGTCTCAAAATTGTAGATATGAAGTCAAAATCATAGATGTAAATAAGTGATTTTGAAAATAATAAATAAAATTCTATGGTTAATACATGGTTTGGACTAT
>JARHVA010007245.1:50000-62500 GCA_037957365.1 Torreya grandis | reverse complement strand
CTACATAAGTTTGAAGTATTCTCTATGTAGATAGTGCCCATTTATAGATGGGTCTTTAGGGAAGATCAACATTATTTTCTTATCAATCCATTCTTACCATATACATTATTAATATAAAGAAATAGGGTTTTATTATTTGACAAGGAGTGACAATCCATGACCCATATATGAATACACTAGAGTGAAGGTGACATAGAACGTAGAAGCATCTAGGTGGTTACATCTAGTTTTAGTAGGTATGTCATACTAGAAACTTAAATTCAAGTCAGAAAATAGTATCAATAGACCTTTCTAGGTCAATACAAGAGTCTATGACTATAGAGATAGAAATTCTACAATCAATTGACTAATCCAAACTCTAGATCTAGTCTAGTTTCTACCTATTCTAAATCCATATCTTTATTATATTTAGAACTAGTTAAGTGTATTGTGTTTATTATCAATTTAATATATATCATCGATGTACTTTATATTTTTATCATAACCTAACATAATAAATTCAATATATGTTTATTTGAGTTTTAAAAAAATGGCCTACTTTAGAGATAGCCAACCATACTTGTGCCCTAGGTTATCTCTTACCCATTTAACCCTATATTTTCCATATATAGATTTAGTGTTAAACATTTGGTGAACTTGATTTTTGTGAATGCAAAAAATTGATTCTTAGGGTTTTTAACTAGCTAGGGTTTCAGTTTGTTGTTCAAATTCTACAATTTTGCATTTTTAAGGAATGGAAAATAGTAATAAAAAAACTTGATTTCAAATGGAAGATAAAGTCTCATTGATCACTTATCTCATAAGTTACAAGGGATTAATACATGTATTTTTGTATGTTACACAATGTGAAATTAGTAAGCATGATAATACTAAGGATTCATCACCTATTGATGGTGAATCCTTAGAGGGTACTACAACTGATTCCACACTAATCAATCTACCTACATCTAGTTGAAGCATGGATTATGTACATCAACCTTTGTTCCCTATAACTACTATTACTACATAATATCCAATCTTAATGCTTTCACCTAAAATAATAGTTTAAATTTATATATCTATCCAAACTATGGGCAAACCTCCTTTGGTGACTTATCAAATGTACAACCTGAAACACCAAGAGGTGTAAACTCCTATCCAAACTATAAAAATTTTACAAAGGTTTAAAAATTGGAAAAAATGCATGAAATCTCTTTATTTTATTGATTCATAAGAGGTATTGCATAATCCTCTTGCATTATAAATTTCTTTGCACCCCTTACCAACTATTTTTTTCACCTAAGTTCATATTTTATGATGGAAAGAGTGATTCTAAACATAATCTTCGATAATTTTATGCAACATGCCTTTATTATACCTCCAATTATAAAATTTTGACCATATTATTTCCAAGGAGATTAAATACTATGATTTAAGGTGTTCCTATGATTTACAAATTCAATCAATAAACTATTTGAAACCCCTTATAGATCATGTTTTGGCACACTTATCTATTAACATTACTAAAATAGTTTCATATGCCCAAATTTCAAAGATCAGACAAGTAACCAATGAACCTATTAAAGAGTATGTCTTGAGGTATAAGACAATTTTCTCTAAAATGACTAATCCTATAGTAGATAAAGAACTTCAAGATATTTTCAATTAGAGTTTGCATTCTCTTTTACACGAGTCCATTATCTTAAAAAAATTTAATGACTTATGCCATATTGTTCAAAATCATGAAATGAAACTTATATCATTGAACAAACTTAAGTATGTATCAAATACACCAACTACATATACATCTAGTATCAGGTTTACTATTAAACCAAGTTATAAAGTCAAACCTTTTGAGCCTAAAAAGGAAATAACCACCATAGTCAATGTTGTGTCACAACCACCTAATTTAGTTATGTTATGTAATGCACCACAAAGAAAAATTTCATGCTTACCTCAATCTCCCAATTCACTACTCACATGGATTAGAGAGAGTCATATTATCCCCTGCTCATGCTATAGAGGTTTATATGAGTAGACTTATACCAAAAGGGTATTATGTGAATGCTTATTATGACTATTACCAAGGCCTTGAGCATTATATGAATAAATATTTTAATGTGAAGCATAATAACCAAGACCTCATCGATATTTAAAACATTGAATTTGATGATCCTCCTAAGGAATTAGGTTCATAACCTAGTGATCATCAGAAATAGAAAAAATAACAATCCTTTGTAAGATCATTCAAAGAATCATCCAAAAGTGTAGATGGTATATAATGCATACCCACCTCCATCTCATCATGAGAACCAATTGGATGGGATTATTGGTACCTATTATCACCCAAATTTTAACCCTAAGGAGGGATAATCAAGCATTCTCAAATTTGGAATTAAATGGAAACACCTTGTATGCTATGGGTAAATATTATAAGAGGTAAATCTCTAGGCTATAGGGCTAGATATCCTTGATGTATCACTTAGGATCATTCACTAATCTATAAAGTTTTAATGAAAATAAAGAGAAACCTAATTTTATGGAGGTGATTCACCAAAAACATTGACCACTACCAACCATCTATATGTGCACATCAACCATGAAACCAATCTGAACGCATACTACTCCTAACTAGTAATGAAAACACACCAAAAATATTAAAATTAAGAGATAAAAATATTAGTTTCTTATTGATAAAAGGCATATAAATTATAAAGGCTTTACCATGCCTAGGTGAATAATACATAACAAGCCAAATAAGGATGCTTAAATAGAGAAATGAGAATAGAAGTGAGAGAAAGGTATAGAAGTGAGTCATAAAAGTTGTATATTAGGAGATTTAAAATAAACAAGGGAGTTGGAAATAGTCACATTAGATCTTCAAATACATGTGTTACTTCCTTAAATATCCATCCTCTTTCAAATGGCGTAGGAGTCTTCATATTTGATTGACACCTTCATTTTCTTCTTCAAACTACCCATTCTTTCAACTTGGAGAGTGATAAGAGGAACTCTTGACGATAAAGTTGGATTTAACTAATCTCTACCTTTATTTTTCACACCTTGAATCAGTTTATAATCTCCTCAAACTTGCATTACAATGATGATTACACCTCTTAGGTCTTTTGAAACCTAATTTGTATTATTACCCCTATCTTTCCAAAATGGATTAAATATTTAATTTATATTCATGAATAAAATTATTATCCATGGATGGCATCTCTCAATAATTATATACCTTAAAAAACTCATATGAATCCATCAAACACTCCCCAAGTCCTAATTTTTCACCTGAAGCTCTCATTAACCTTTATTCCTTGTAGCCTTGAAAACACAAAAAGAATTTTGTGTAGAATAATTTAAGGATTATATTGGAAAACTAAGGGTATTTTTAAGTACCTAGTATTCCTTTAAAATTCCATGCCAAATTTCATGACTTAAAACTAAGTGGAAGTATATTTGTTCACTTGATCTCTTTCTTCAACTAGGCGTCTAGGCCTATAAATTGAATTTTAGCTCAAATATTCTCCCACACATGTTAAACTAATAATAAGTGTTTGATTAAATTTTCCAATCACCTAAAAATTATCCATATCAAATTTTAGAATCTAATACCTTGTACATATATGTGAACCATGAAATGACTAAAACCCTAGCCTATGTACTTAAATAGGTTTGAGAGGCATTTGAAGTGAGTTTCAATGAAATTTTACATTATAAATCTTGGAAATGATTTTTTTAGTCTTAAAACTATTGGATATATTGTCATTGATGTCAAAGGTCTAGCATTATTAGTGATAAAGGCCCCATTGCATTTAATGGTGTTTTTAATATTCATATCTTGGCTAATGTGTGTTAATATTTATTTAATATTAATGAATATATTTTTGGTTGCATGTAAGTCAAAAGAGGGCCCATGGAGAAGTCAAATATTTATAGGGTAAAAGATTAAAGAGGAATGGGATGCATTTTCTCATGAAGAGTCATCTTAAGGAATTCCAAGAGTCACCATGTGAAGACAAAAGAGGTGTGGCACATTTTTCCATGAAGGGACACTTTAAGGAATACGAAAAGTCACCAAGATAAAGACAAAAGAGGAAATGATGATTTTTATTACGAAGGGTCACCATATGAATTTTTAAATGTAATGATACAAAGGGTCACTCAAGTTTGGCACCATTTTCCATGCAGATTGAAGAGTCACAAAGGGTGAATGCTAAAGGTCTTTTAGAAAGCTATAAATAAAGGATTGAGAAGTCATTTGTAATATGCAAGAGAGTGAATGGTTTTTTTGTCTTTTAAAAGAGATAAAAGTAGGATATATTGTAGAGTTATATCATTTTTTGAGTAACATTGAGAGATAGTTGTGTTTTATGCACAAGATGGGTTGGTGCTCCTGTGGGTGGGAGCTCACAAATAATTATTGTGTTGGTGCTTGACAAAGGGGTTGGTGCTCATACAAGTTGGTGCTTGTGAACTTTGTATTTTGATTTGGTGCTCATTCATATACTTGAGATTATTCTCCATGGTTTTTCTCACTTTGGGTTTCCATGTAAAAATCTGGTCTCTCTCTCTCTCTCTCTCTCTCTCTCTCTCTCTCTCTCATGTGGTGTAAATTATTATTTCAAGTTTATTACATATATTAAATGTGTGATTAAGTGATTAAAGAAAATAAAATAGAATAAGTAAAAATATATATATAATTTATTGATTCACATCCCCTCTTAGTATATTTCATGCTAAAAAATTGGTATTAGAGCAGGTTCCTTTTGAAAAAAAATTTATAGCTTGAAGGTAGATAAAGAAAGCATGATGGATGGATTACATGAAGGATTTTACACAAATAAGGCACCTTTATTTGATGGGATGAATTATGTTTTTTGGATCATAAGGATGAATACTTATTTGACTGCCCTTGGATTTGACATATGGCAAGCAGTGGTGGAGGAATATGAGTAGCCATAGACACTTGTAACTACTCTAGAAGAAAAGAAGGCAAGTCAAAATAATGCTAAAGATTTAAAAGCTATTTTATGTGGTTTATGTGAGTAAAAATTTGTTAAAGTTAGGAAATGTAAATCTTATCATGAAACTTGGATAAAACTTGACAATATTTACAAAGGTGATGGCAAGGTTCAAAAAGCTAAGCTTCAAAATTTTAGAACACATTTTGAGAGTTTGAAGATGGAAGACGAAGAAAATATAGCAAGTTATTTTTTGTGGGTTGATCAAATAGTTAATTAGATTTGATTTCTTGGAAAAAATTTAGAAGAATCAACTATGGTTCAAAAAAATTTGAGATCTCTACCATTGAGATATGATGCAAAAGTTTCAACAATTGAAGAGATGAATAATTTAGCCAAGCAAAAGATGGATGAGATTCATGGTATTCTTATGGCATATGATATGTAGATTAAACAAGATAAACCCTCAAACAGAGAATCTACTTTCATGACATCAAAGAAAGAGAAGGCTAAGATTCAAGAATCAAGTGATAGTTCTAGTGATGATGAAGATGACAACGGAGCTCATACCATTCACAAGCCAAAAAGGGCATAGGTAAATATTAAGGAAAATTAACTTTTAAATGTTTTACATGTGGAAATATTGGACAATTTTTAGCTAAATTCACAAATAAGGGTAGTGATGATAATGAAGAAGGAAAGCTTACATTCAAAAATAATTTCAAAGGCAAATTCAAGAAGGGATTCGAGAAGAAGAGTTTATATTCTAAAGATCCTAGCTCAGGTGAAGATGGTGGATTTAGTGATTTAGAAGAAGAAGATATTCTATTCATGGCCATACATAAAGATTCCTCCATAATCAAAAGTATAGATGATCAAGAAGAAGAATAGAATGAAGCAAAAGTGAATATGAAAGAACACATTTTTGCCTTAGAAGAGTTAAAAACTCTTGAAAAGAAGAATGGAAGATTAAAGATCTAGATCAAGAAAAATGAAAAGTAGTCAAAGGAAATAATTGAATATCCACAAGCACACTTTGAAGAAGCAAAGAGTAATGAAGAAGATCTAATGGCACAATTAAAAATAGTAAGTAAAGAATGTGAAAGGTATGTTATTGAAATTGCTTCTTTAAAAGTAAATCTTGAGAAAATAAATAAAGCAATCAATGATATAGCATCCAATGATTCAAAATTTAAGAATAGCACTAATATGTTGAATAAGATATTATATAATCAAAGATCAATATCAAAGAAGGTATTGGATTTGAAAAATAAAAAGAGGAGGTCACTACTTTCACAAACAAGGAAAAAGGAAAGAGCTATGTTGAAGCTCTTACAAAAGAAGAAATAAAAAGGGAAGAAGTTAAAAATACAGAGGACATCTCAAAAAAATAAGGCTGGAGGGAACATAGCTACAAAATAAAATCATTTCATAGATACAAAAATAAGTCCTATTTTCATGGTTACTATTGTTATTATAATGGATATGGTCATAAGAAAATAGAATGTCAAAAAATAGCTAACAATTTCAAAAATAATTAGAAAGAAAGTCTTGTAGAGTCAAGCAGAAGGCACAACTCTTTTGCTCCTCTATCAAAATTTAATTAAGAGGAAATTATATGTTACAAGTGTAACAACATTAGACACATAGCCTAGTACTATAGAAGTGTATTCAAGTCAGTCAACAAGGACCAGAGTTTCAAGGGTCTATTCATCAAGAAGAAAGTTTAGATAGGTTCATGGCAGAAGAAACAACTTAAAAAATCTATGTTGGTACAAATAGCTTTGCATGAAATAAATGAAGATAATCCATGGTTCATTAATATTGGATGGTTAAGTCACATGATAGGAGACAAGAGAAAGTTCATAACCTTGAAGAAGATCAATGGTGGCATAGTAAAATTTAGAGACAGTACTACTGCCAAAATTGCTGGGAAAGGTACACTAAGATTGGATAATGGTATAACTAAAATTGAAAACATTTTGTATGTATAAGGTTTTAAGCATAATATTTTGAGTGTAATTAAAATGTGTGATTAGGTATACCCACTAAATTTTTATGTACAAGGTTATGAAATTAGAAGAAAAGATTAAGATGTGTTAGTTGTAGATGCTCAAAGAATAGGCAATAATTTGTATATGCTATCAGACATCAAAGGTAAAAGATGTTTGAGTCAAATTGAAGAAAGTTGGATATGACATAAAATAATGGGGCACATAAATTTTGAAAATCTTGTCAACATCAGCAAGAAACAAGCAGTCAGAAATCTTTCAAAGATTACAAAGACATCTAACATGCTTTGTGAACCTTTTCAGCATGGGAAGTAGGCTAGAAGGTGATTTAAAACAAAAGACTACTCGACCACTCAAATGATAGAGCTTGTTCACACTAATTTGTGTGGACTTATGAGAACTTAAAGTACTCAAGGTGAGAAATATTTAATGTTGCTTATTGATGATTTTTCACATATGACTTGGGTAATGGTTTTAAAGAAAAAATCAGAAGCTTTTAGACATTTCAAAGCACTAGTTGAGAATGAAACTAGTTTCAAGATTAAGTGTCTAAGATCAAATAAAGGAGGAGAATTCATGTCAAATAAATTTATTGACTTGTGTGAAGACCATGGAATA
Source organism: Torreya grandis (assembly GCA_037957365.1). Lineage (NCBI taxonomy): Eukaryota > Viridiplantae > Streptophyta > Pinopsida > Cupressales > Taxaceae > Torreya > Torreya grandis. Next base: position 54,927 of record JARHVA010007245.1, on the reverse strand, counting down.
AAAATACATTATTCAACAGCTAGAACTCCATAGCAAAACAAAGTATTTAAATGAAAAAATAGAACAGTTTAAGAGATGGCGAGGACAATACTAAATGAATCCAAAATAGAAAATAAATATTAGAGAGAGGTAGTTTCTAAAATAATTAATATTTATAATAGATAATTTTTGAGAGTAAATAGTGATAAGACTCCTTATGAGCTATGGAAAGACAAATCAGCAATAGTTGATTATTTTAGAGTTTTCAGTAGTAGATGCTTCATAAAGAGAATCGATGAAAACATTGGTAAGTTTGAATCCAGAGCAAATGAAGGTATATTTCTTGGTTATTATTGCACAAATAAATAATATAAATTTTATAACAAAAGAACCAAGAAAATTGTTTAAAGTGCATGTGTCAGGATAGAAGAAGATGGAACATAAAGAATCAGTGATTTAGTAGACATTCCTAAAATCATTGAAGAGGAAGATTTTGAAAAATTGGATGAAGTTGAGAAGAAGGAGAAAAAGGATGCCAAAAATCCATCCAAATATGTTAAAATAAATCATAATGAAAGTGACATCATCAAGGACATAAATGAAGGAATTCACACTAGAATAATGATGGTAAGTGAATCTGACCTCTCTTTGTTATCTGAAATTCAGCTTAGAACTTTTTCAGAAGCTAGACATGATAAGCAATGGTTTAAGTCTATGGATAAACAATAATGATACTTGGAAATTAGTGCCTAGATCAAAATATCACAATGTGATAGGAACAAAATAGGTTTATAGAAAAAATTTGAAAGAAAATGGAGAAGTGACCAAAAATAAAGAAAGATTATTATGTAAAGGATATGCTAAAATTGAGGGAATAGATTTTGAAGAAACTTTTGCACCAGTGGAAAGGTTAGATGATATTATATTGTTTCTTGCATATGAAGTGTTTAAGATGGATGTCAAATCTACCTTCCTAAATGGAATCTATAAGAAGAGGTCTACATTGATCAAATTGAGGGATTTATTCTCTCAAATATTAGTAGTTGTGTATGCATATTCAAGAAAGAATTATATGGATTGAAACAAACTCCTAGAGATTGGTATGGAAGACTTGATAAGTACCTATAGGATCAAGGTTTCAAGAGAGGATTTATTGATAGTAATCTATACATCCAAACAGAAGGTGAGCATCAATTAATTATTGTGGTATATGTTGATGACATCATTTTTGGAGGAAATATTGAAAAGATGACAAAAGAATTTTTTGATAATATGCAAAAATAATTTGAGATGTCTATTCTTTGAGAACTGTCATTTTTATTAAGATTGCAAATATTTTAGTCAGATAAAGGAATGTTCATATCTCAAAGTAAATACATCAAGTAAATGCTAAATAAATTTGGTTTTGAGGATTATACACCAGTTGGCACACCAATGTGTATATGAAATAAGGTGATCAATGATAAATATTCACCTATTATAGATCAATCTTTGTATAGATCTATGATTGGTAGTATTTTATATATAACAACATCAAGACCAGACATCATGCATGAAATAGGTATGGTTGTATGATATCAGTCAGCTCCAAAAGATAGTCATGTTAACTTGGTAAAGAGAATATTTAGATATATCAAGGGGACATTGGATTATGGATTGTGGTATCCCATAGGCAAGGATTTCACTTTGGTTGCTTATATAGATTTATATTGGGTAGGGTGCTTGGATGACAGAAAGAGTACAAGTGGATGACCTTTCTTCCTTGGTGAAAGCTTAGTATCATGGCTAAGCAAGAAGCAAAATTTAGTATCACTTTCTACAACTGAAGCAAAATATATTGCAGTGGTATTGTGTTATACTCAAGTGCTTTGGATGAAGCAAACTTTGGAAGATATCAAGGTAAAGTATGATGAACCTATTTCTATTTTTTGTGAGAACACAAGTTCTATTAATATTTTTAAGAATCTAGTGATGCATTTAATAACAAAGCATATTCCCATTAGATATCACTTCTTGAGAGAGAAGGTTGTTGATCAATAGGTTAAGATGGAGTATATCATTACTATAAAGTAGATTGCATATATTTTCACAAAGGCACTACCAAAAGACACATTTGAGTATCTATGAGAGAAGTTGGGAGTAATTTATTTTACTTCCTACTATGGAGATTCATCATCAGCTAAGGGGGAGCTAGGTGTTAGCTCTAGGTAGGCCCTTTGCCATTGATGTCAAAGGGGGAGAATAACAGGTATAGGTACAAGTGCAAAAATAGATATAGGGAACATGTATAAGTTACTACAGTAAGGGGGAGTTACTGTATGTTTTTTAGATGGTAGTATGTGTAGCATTTATGATGTGGTAGTTTCAATTTGAGGTTTCCATCAATGAAAAAGGGGGATATTGTTGTAAATATTGTCATTGATGTCAAAGGTCTATCATTATTGGTGATAAAGGCTCCATTACATTTAATGATGTTTTTAATATTCATATCTTAGCTAATGTGTGTTAATATTTATTTAACATTAATGAATATATTTTTGGTTTCATATAAGTCAAAAGAGGGCCCATGGAGAATTCAAAAACTCATGGGGTAAAAGATGAAAGAAGAATGGGATGAATTTTCTCATGAAGAGTCAACTTGAGGATTTCCAAGAGTCACCATGTGAAGACAAAAGAGGTATGGCACATTTTTTCATGAAGGGACACTTTGAGGAATATGAAAAGTCACCAAGATAAAGACAAAAGAGGAAAGGATAATTTTGATTATTAAGGGTCACCATCTGACTTTCCAAATGCAAGGATATGAAGGGCCATGCAAGCTTGGCACCATTTTCCATGAGGATTGAAGAGTCACAAAGGGTGAATGCCAAAGTTATTTTGGAAATATATATTTAAAGGCTTGAAAAGCCATTTTTAATATGCAAGAGAGTGCATGGTTTGTATTTATTTTCAAAGAGATAAAATTAGGAGATATTGTAGAGTTCTATCATTTGTTGAGTAAGAAACATTAAGAGATAGTCGTATTTTATACACAAGACAAGTTGGTTCTACTATCGGTTGGTGCTCACAAATATTTGTAAGGGATTGGTGCTCACAAATCTTTGCAAGCGATTGGTGATCCTATGGTTTGGTGCTCATAAATAGTTTCTGTGTTGGTGCTCATCAAAGGGGTTGGTGCTCCTACAAGTTAGTGCTTATGAACTTTGTAGTTTGAGTTGGTGCTCATTCATATACTTGATATTTTTATCTCTCTCTCTCTCTCTCTCTCTCTCTCTCTCTCTCTCTCTCTCTCTCTCTCTCTCTCTCTCTCTCTCTCTCTCTCTCTCTCTCTCTCTCTCTCTCTTATGGTGCAAATTATTGTTTCAGTTTTATTGCATATCTTGAATGTGTGATTAAGTATTTAAAGAAAAGAATTAGACTAAGTAAAAAGATATATAATATACTAATTCACCTCCCCCCTCTCATTATAATTTGTTTTTAATAGAAACATAATCATATAACTTAAAATAATGAGGAGAGTATCTCCATTTGTACTCCATAGGCTTGAGATAGGCTCCTTCACTACCAAAATGGTGAATTTCTCCCTATTTGATCCTACTTGATGACTTTCAAAGATTATATGTCACATTAATAAACCTTAAAATGAATTTATAAGATAATAAAACCTATCCTCATGCCTAAGAGGACTTAATACCTAGTTTAGAGACCAATTCATAACCTACACCCTCACAAACAAGCCTATAGCTAAGCTTTTAAGCCATTTTCATATAATCTCCCCTTGGCATGTGCCAACCAATACCATGTTAAGGTGATAATGACACTTTTTAAGGTCACCAAATTTATTACCAAGTTGGAAAATAGCATTTTAAGGCACTTGAGGGTCTGTTTATCCCATCAAGTCACTATGAGGGGTTTAAGAGGGTGTAAGGTGTGTTAGGTTCTTAATGATTAATCATAAAGGAAAAAGCATATTTCCATAAACCAATGCCATAGGATGGAATTGGAGAGACCTATACAACAAATAAAAACTTATTTTTCCACCATGCATCTTTTTAAGGGAGATCTGAGCTTGTTTGAGAGTCTCTTGAGTGGTTGAGTATGCAACTATGAGGCTTATGAGTGATTTTAGGCCTAAAAATGTCATCTTAAAGTTTGATTTTGGATTCCAAACACCTTAGGTATATTTTTAACACTAATATTGACCTATTTTAATGATTCCCTTTACCATGATTCTCTATAATCTTAATACAACCTCCATCAACTCATGTTTAGGGTTTGTAAACAAAACAAAATAAGATGCCCTAGTGACTATATTTAAGCTAGTTCCTCTATATAGAAGAGTTTATAACTTTAGATAATTCTTAACTAAATTCATATAAAACTTATTAGGTCTTTTATAATTTCATTTTTTCTTCCAAAAACAACTTTTCTTCATGAATCTTAACACATGCTTTTAGGGTATTATTTTAGGCTTACTAGGCTTGAATGTGAAATTGTCATCAATAATCCATTTGGATTTGATGTTATTAAAGGTCATTTAAAGGTCTAAAGCAATTAAATATAACTAATTAATCATTTAAACTCAACCCTCATTCCTCTATTTCATCTTCTCTTGCTCAATACTTGAAAGTGAGTTGAATTACTCAAGGTGGCCTATAGGTGACAATGGACTATGTGACTACAAACCTAAAGTAGATTATCTTAGTCCTTAGAGCTTCCATGATTTATATTTAAAAATAAAAAATTTAGTATCCAATGGCTTGTATTGTATATCTTCCTTCAATATTTAAAACTAACTTGAATTATCAAGCAGGCATATATGTTATCATTTAGGTCTCTTGGGCTTAATCAACGTTAGGTCTAAAGAATAAATATTCAATGACATAGTTTCCTTATTCCATATATATACCATAGACATGGTTTTTTATAATCTTCCATTCCTCTTTTC
>JARHVA010007245.1:2500-45000 GCA_037957365.1 Torreya grandis | reverse complement strand
CAAAAACACCAAAAAAATCACAAAAAATTCAAAAATCCAAAAATATATTTAACATTTACGTACCTTATTAGTTATTTGCCATACATGTTATTGATTCTATGTCACTATATGGCATATCAATATTTACTATATACACATGTGTTTGACACATATTTTGAGTGTGATTTAGGCTCATATAGATATATGATATATGTATTTTTAGATGTTTAGTTTTCCCTCTACTCACATCACCAGGACATTGGGATATCCACCCCTATGATCAAAATACATCCATGTTATACAATTATATTATCACTTTACAATATCATGTTGGATCTCATATATGTACTTACACATTCCTTTATCCATGTTTATATCCTATGCAATGTACTTGATATGATATGTATTTAATGTGTTTTTGTAACACATATTTAGGGACTAGTATAATATGTTTATGGTGATTTCTTATACTTCTCCTTTATGTGCTTCATTGAGTGTTTTGTTTTGATTGTTTGAGAGTTTAAATATGCTTTGTTATTTTTGGCCCCATGCCTTTTTTTCCTCTTTGACAGTTTAACATGTCATCCTTTTTTATATGTTTAAATTTGAATATGTCATTTCTTGTTTTATGGAAATTTTATTAAGTCATGTCCCTTAGATTGTGCATCATTTAAACATACCCCTTGTTTTAGGTCTCCTTAAACTATTATCCTTATATTTTTTTCACTGATCTTGTGTTTGTGTTTCGTTAATGGTTGAGATTGTATACTATCTAGATGTTTCCATGATATGCATCATGCATCTTATGAATTTTTGTTATCACATTCTTTGTGCTTCAATAATCTATTTACTTAAACATGTTCATTTTATATGCTACATGATTCATACACATATTATATATTTATCTTATCCTTTTTGAGGTGAGGTCATTGCTATTTTATACTTTTCCTCATGTCAAAATAGGGGCATACCATGGAGTAATGACTTCCACATTACTTAACAGATTCATATTCTAGTGGGGGTTTGTTCTAAAAACATGTTCTTCACATTTTTCACAATTTTAGATATAGTCGGGCCATTTTTTGGAAACATTTTCTCCACATTTATTCAGTATGAAACATACCTAAAAAACATTAGGGGCATTTTTTGTAAACATTTTATCAACATTTGAACTTATATCGATTTCAGATTTCTCCACATTTGCACTTATACTACTTTAAAACTTCTCCACATTAGAAGTTACACCAATTATAAGATTCATATATTAGTATGGGCATGTTTTAAAAACATATTATACACACCTAACTAGTGTTCGTTTTAGATTATAATGGGGAAATGTTTTAGAAAAATGTTCTCCACACTTACATAGTTTCAAAGTGTCTAAAGTTTACAATTATATGATTTAGATAAACATTTATGGTAATATTATATACATTGGTACCATTGTTCTACACTATTTTAGTATGAGACACATATAAGGGCATATTCTATGCAATATGAACCTAATATTGAAAAATAACATCAATTTTAGATTCCAAACACTTTTAGGGACTGCCATCACCCACCATGTTGGAAATTTATGGACTGTATTGAGCCAATCTACTGTGGTAGTTAGTTCACTTTTTATTATGGTTGAGGAGATTAAATCACTAAATCTGGCCATGTTTATAGGTTGGACTTGATTATATCATCTAACATCATCATATTTATAGTTTGAGTTGGCTTGTTTCACTCACACACACACCATGTTATAAATATGATTGTGTTCCATAGTTGCATTAATCTCAAATTCCAAGTGGTAACTCACCTTTTCTCCAAGGTTGGGACATGTGTCCTCTCACATCTCTCTATATCTTTAGATATATTCAATTTCCATATTTTATATTTTTCTTAATCTAAATTTTAGTGATTCATAATGACACATATTTGAAAAAAATTACCAAAAAGAAATATGGTTTCAATGATACATAGGTGTACTCATTAACCTTGTTCTGTTTCAATTTCAATTATTTTAAATACTTTCAATTTCAAATTATATGTACCAATTATAAACTATATCATGCTCTTGGTTTGAGTTCAGTAACCAAAAAAGCACTCAAATGCGACATGGGAAAAGAAAAGAAGTGTTATATACACTTAGGTGCACATTTACTTTCCTTTAAACTAAAAATTTCATTACTAGATTAAAGTGGGAATGTAGACACTATTCTCAAATTTTAAAACACCTCATTCTTTTACACTTGGAAAGTACATATCATGGATGAATCTTCATCTTCTAGACCTTTCCCATTGTAAAAAGGCTCATATACACTATCTCTATATGTCTAATTCCTTATCTCATAGTTTAACCAATGTTATTTTAATGAAATAAACCTTTCTATCTTACATAGAATGTTATAAACTTATTTATCTTACATTTTTACAAGTTTTGGACCTACACCTATTTTCTAAGTATTTGGACACTTGCATCCTAGTCAGATGCCTACTTAGACATAATTGTCCTGTTCGAATGTAAGTGTAAAGTGCCATAAATTCATCCAATTTATAAGTGAAACATATTCCTATGGTTGTCATATGTTTTTAAATGTGAGATATTCTCCAAAGGTATTTATATTAATATAAGATCAATTCTCATTCTTTCCTCACCTAAGAAAGACCTAGAAACACATAAAGAAACTTACCAAAACCATTCTATCAAGCATTCAAATGAGCAAATATTTCCTATTTTCCCCTATTTCCATATTATTCATAACGACAACACATATATAGGTATGAAGCACTAAAGGAGAATTACATAAGACACATTTTCCATGTTACAATCTAGGTAACTATTATACTTATCATACTCTGTATGATTCACACACAAGGCAAAATGTAGGGGATAACTACATAAGTTTGAGGCCCTATTTAGAATATTGGCTATTTAAGCAATTATCATTGATAGATATGTCTCTGGGGAAGATAAATACCATGTTACCAATAACCCATTCTCACCATATCCACTATTAAGATGAATAACTAAGGCTTTAGTATTTGACTAGAAGTGACAATCCATGGCCTAGATCTAAATTCTCCAAAGAAAAGGTGACATAGAACATAGAAGCATCCAAGTAGTCACATCTAGTTTCAATGGGTATCCTTTACTAGACACCTAGATCCATGTTAGATATTATAATCAACACAAAAATCATAGGTTGACACAAGTTTTTGCAACTACAAAGGTAAAATTTATAGAATCAAGTGAGTGATCTAGAATCTAGATTGAATCTAATTTATGCTTGTTCCATATCCATATTTGTATTAACATTACAACTAGCTAAGTATATTACTTTCATTATCATAACAATATATATCGTAGTTGTACTTTTTATTTTGAGCATATCTCAATATAATAAATTTAGTATATGTTTATTTTAGTTTTGCAAACAATTATCCTTCTTTAAATATAGTCTACCATCCTTATATCCTAGTCTATCTCTTACCCATTTTACCCTAGACTCCCCATAGATGTATATTATGGTTAAACAACATGTGATGACATACCAAAATTAGAAAATAATTAAAATTTGTGACTCAGAAATAAAAATTAAAGGGAATACACATGAGAAAAAAACATAGGTATATGGTCATAGTGATCTAAATACAACTTAAACATTTCAGCCACAAGGAATACATGTGGCATTATCTCATGGGTCAAAGGAGTAACAAATATCACTTTTCATACATGGCTTTGATTTCAAATAAAATAGCATATTCAATTTACTCTATGACTATGTCTATATAATATAAGGGTTCTCATGTCATAGGAATGCCACATCACCATGTCCTTATGGAGATTTTTTAAAAATATTGTAAAAGGCCTTAGAAATGACTTGACCATAATGCAAAGGCTATGTTATGAGTTTTGATCTCTTGAATGCTTGAAATTAAAATGAGGATCCTTATTTTCATGAGAATAACTTGAGGAAAGTTTAAATATATTTTAACATATAGGCCAACATGAGAATAATAATACATGGATTTTTCTAAAAATAAAATCATGGCCCTGCATCCCTATACAAAAGTTTTTGAGAAGAAAAAATGACTTTATTATGTATGGTATGTATTTTTTATGCAAATTTTTTAGGAAAATATAGTAAAACATATTAAAAACCATATTCAAGAAAGAACTATAAAAATGAGGTCAAAATCCAACATGTGACTATACAATATCCATGAGATCAAGAAGTTCACATCATGGATTTATGTTTCAAGTGTCCTCTATCATTGGAAGTTTCATAAAATTAAATGTCATATAATTGAATGGGGAAATTATTCACCTATGCATAAAATTAAATAGGTGATCATACCCCAAAATTAAAATGTAATTAACACTTGTGATCCAAAAGGAAAAAATAAACGGAAGAAACATGGAAAATAGAATGTAGGAATGGGATCACATGGTGAAAATAAATATTAAATTTTGTGGCCATAAGGAGTACACACAAAAATATATAAATTTTTATATAATAATGGATAATAATTTTTTTTCATGGTTTATATTTGAAAAAAATAAGCCTTTGTGGATTCATTGAAATATAAACTTCACTTTACATTATGGCTCACTGCCACCAATATAAGGGGTCTCAATAGATAATAAGACCACATGGACACATCCTTATGTGCATAAATAAATATTTTACAAATATTAATAAACAAATATTTTTATGAGTGTAAAGGATAATATATAATTCCCCCCCTCCCAAATACATAAAATTAAACTGAGAAGCCTTTTCTAAATGAAAATAACCTAGGGACTATTTGAAGATATTCTAAAATACAAGAAAGCATGAGAATGATAAGATGATTATATTGTATAAAAAATTAATGACCCTACAAATTTATATATATGTTTATGATAAGAAGAAACAACATTCAAAAAATACATTCCTTTAAAATTACAAAACAAATAATGAAAAGTCCAACATATGAATTTTTTATCCTAAATTATTATGACAAAAATAACAAGCCTTTTCTACCTAAGACTAACCCAATTAAATTTTAGTGCAACATGAGAATTATAAGACAAAGCATTGATAAAATTGAAAGACCTTGCATAACTAGACAAAAGGATTTGAGAAGAGGATACAACCTTCCTAGTATGGATATATATTGGGTAGGCATGGAGAATTGTTACAACCCATATAGTCATTCAAAAAATAGTGGAATGACATGATTTATAAGGCCAAAAGTGTATTTTTATTAATGATCTTAATATGTCCTATCCAAATATAAATCCATTTAATTATTATTTTACTTTATTTTGGATTTGTTAACCCTTAACATGTGTAAAATTGTGTGTATTATTTAAATTGTTTATGTTATGTAATGTGGCATAAATTTGAAAGTAAAATGTAGAAACTAATTGGACACCTGCACTTACTAAAAATGGAAAGTACTATAATATATAATATACTTAGTAATTTTATGTACTATGTAGGTTTGAAGGCAGGCAATAAGAAAGATAAAATAAAGTGGATCATGAATTTTTCAAATTAATAGCTAGAGTTCTAAATTTTCCTAGATAGTAACATCATACTCTAGTCACTATCATCTAAATTTGAGTTCCAAATCTAACTATTTTTTCTATGTAAATATTTCTCATATGTTCTAGTACAAGTTACTATGACTACATTGTTATGTCTGTGTGTGAAATACTGAGGTCTAATAGTGTGGACAATACTTAGAAACATGTCTCATTTTTAAAACAATCTTCAACCACTACTAACAATAATTTTAGGATTTAAAAATGGTGAAAATGGCTTGTTTATTTGACCCAAACCACTCCTTTTTGAATGGATAAGTGTTGCCTAAATATCCAATACTCTGAAGAGGGAAGTCAAAATGCATGTATATATATGCATTAATTGAATATATATAATAGTTATCCTTGAATGTATACACCCTATAATATAATTTAGATACTTTGAAAACCTATAATATAATTTGAAAACCTAGATAATAGCTTTGATAGAATCCTAATCCTTTTAGAGTTCATACCTATAATGTTCAAAACATTTCAATAAAATAATATAAACTTAACCTAAAACTAATTTTGTTAGAAGAATCTATATGGATGAATAGAAGATTTCAAAATAATTATCTTGAATATACTCACCTATAGTTGGTCTAAATTATAATCCTTGGAGATGGAAAAAGTAATACTAAAAATAGTTACCTATATCTACAAGGTTCTTAATGTCTAAAAATAATAAATTGATTTGGATCCATTTATACAACAACATCTTACATCTCAATGATTCATATAATACAAGCCCAAAATGTGTTTCAATCCCATTTGAAATCCATAATAACTATTTATATAGCCTAAAAAATGAGGATACTTAAATAAATGCCATGAGCTTACTAAAGGTGATTTAGGGAAGCATTTATTATGGCATAATAACTTAATAGATAGAACACTTTTTTTTACCTCTTTTCAAAATATCCAAAATCACATAAAAAATTAAAGATAGAAGTATAAAATTTTGAATTTAATTTCCTCAAAGGCTAGTTTAGAATCAAAGTATCTTCAATTATAGGTAAATCAGAAAAATGAGATTGATAAAAACCTATTTATTATAATGACAAAATTCTAAGCTCAAATATCCAAAACGTTCTCATTATTATGAGATCAAGCTCTCTCCCTAGATCTATAAGAATGAGCTTATTTTCAAAAATGGGTAATTTATTTTAAAAATAATAAAACTAAAAACTAAATTTTAAGTTTTATTTCTTTACTTTGATGGGGTATTAAGGACCATTGATACACATATAATCTTGACTAACATCTTATGCATCGAAGATTAGATACACAAACCTAAATCAGAATTAGGTTTCTAAACATATACTCAGGCTGAGACAGTGAAAATAAAATACATTGCATGCATATTTAGAAAAACCCATAATATCTTATGATTATTATTTAAGTATACCTTTTACATGTTAATTAAATAAAATAGTGGTCATCATTTGTTGGTTTCAGAATTTGGTAGCCACTCTTTTCCTCTCAAACAATTCTTTCCTACTTTTTTCCATGTCCCCAGCCTCTCCATTCTCTTCTCTTATTGTATTTATTCTCTCAGACACATTTTTCATGCCCTGAAATACCTCTTAAATCTTCGTAAATTCCACAAAATAGAACTTGAACTCATTTTAACGCATTTATCATCCCACTGGAGTTGACTCAAAGTTAAACTAAGACTATTTATCATGGTGGATGCATGCCAAATTTGATGATATATGCTCTCAAAAAATGGCAAAGTCAACCCCTAATCATAAATAATTCCAAATCTCTATGCAAAACTTCATAATAGCCCTATAATCTATTTGAAAAATTGTGTGTAATGATTATGTCAAATTCCTCCTACTTGTCTAACTAAAACCTTCCATTCTTCCTTTTACATAAAAGCATGTCCCTAAGTTTTTTAGACCTCATAAAATTAAATTACTTTGGATGACTATTTTCTCATGTCCCTAGGCCATAAAAAATGGGTAAGATGAAACCAAAAAATATTTTTCACATTATCATATAATAAAATGGAACAAATATCATCTAAACCTAATAGATTTAAAATTAATTAATCCACTCAATATTTAATCATAACTCAACAAACCAATATTTAGACCACATACTAATTCATCGAGAAACACAAAAAAATTGTTCATAGTAAGATTAATATGTGACACTAAAATAATAATATGTGTTCAAACTAGTTTATAATCAACCTTGCAAGTATATGAGTTGTAACCAATGTAAAATTTAAAACAATGACCATAATAACAAATAGTTAAAAGCAGTCACATAACTCATTCAAAAAATACTAGAAACACTAACATCATAACATGAAATATTATAACTATGCATGTGTGTCTATGTTCAAGTTGAGTTCTTTTTATCCCCATTTTTTAAAATCTACTTCCTCCTCCCTTATAATGATCTCCCTATGTTCTAATCAATGAGGCTGAGATAGTCCTACAACCACCTTAGTCAAATAAAATAGTAGTTAGTCCATTTTATCATTGTAACTATGAAATAAATAAATTATTAAAAATTGATAATAATACCATTATACCATTTTCATCATAATATGTAAGATAAATGCCATATATATGTTGCTAGCTAATTATATATATTGAAGTACAAGATAAATGAAATGTAAAATAATTAAAGCATAAATAATAAATTTATCTAATCTTACAATGAAACATTAATGATCACATCAACAAATTAAAATAAAATGTATGTTAAGGGTGAAGAAAAATGTAACATCCCACCCTAAATAGGCCATCATCTTCATGAATTTTTTATGAACATATCTTGTAAAATAAAATAAAGTTCACCAAAAAATTATTCAAATAAATGAGGAAACATCCTATGGAATTCCTCATAATCCTCCCATGTGGCGTTGTATTTAGAATATTGGTCTGAATGTACCTTGCATTAACATACCTCTTGATTTCATAACCTAAGATTGTGTATATAAATTATTTTGATTGATTATAAGGTTATCAATCCTAAATTTATAACCTATAATGTATTCTAATCCAAAACATGTGAGGGATCAACTACATAATTTTTAAGATAAGATACATGAAAAACATTATTTGTTTACTCTAAATCTAATAGAAAATAAAGTTTATATTCTATGTATGACTTATCATATCAGGAATCTCAAAGGTTCCCACATATCTAGGTGATAGTTTTGTTTATTTCCCAAACTTAATGGAACTCTTTTAGGGTTTGACTCACTAAAAAACCTTATCTCCAAATGAGAATTGTCTTATTGTCCTTTAAAATCATCATAGCTTTTTTCATATCATTGGCTTCAACCAATATTTTCCTAATTAGCTTCACCTATTTTTCCATTTCATTGAGCATATTAGGTCCATGAACCACTCTATCCTTTAATTTATCCCAAGTGATAGGTATTTTACACCTCCTAACATATCATGCTTCGAATGGAGTCATTTTAAATCTAATTTAAATGAATTATTGTAATAAAACTCAACCAATGGAATATATTATTCCCATTTATATTGTTAGTTAATATAACACATCCTTAAAATATCCTCTAAGATCTGATTCACTCTTTATATTTTCCCATCCCTTTCTAGATGGTAAGTTGTACTAAAGTTTATCTATTTTCCCAACACTATATTAAGGTTTTTCCAAATCCTTGAAGTCATTTTTGGGTCCCCATTTGAGATTAATTTTTTTTTAAACCCTTTTAATCTATAAACTTATTTAAAAAACCTATTTACAAGAACTAGCACATCATCAACCTAATTGCCTAAAATGAAGTGTGCTACTTTGATGACTTTATCAACAAAAACCAATATCATATCATGATGATTACATGACATATACAAGACTTGGATAGCTTGAATATTGATTACTTATCATTTCCATTTTGGAATGACATATGGGTATTAAAACCTAATAAGATGCATATGTTCAACTTTGAATTACTTAAATTCCTAGTATCTTGACACAAAATCCATTGTTTATTTCTTCATTCCTTTCCAAACATATAATGGTTTTAGATTTGCTAAGATCTTAGTCACACTAGGATGACATGCATGGAGCATTTTACAAGTCATTTAGCATAGTCACCCTCAAATTTTATTTCTTAGGCATGTAGATCCTTCCATTGAATCTTAGAAGTTCATCATTTGTAAACTATAATCTTTTATATTTAAGGTTTTGAGGATTAAATAATAGATCTTTCTCAAATTGTTCAAATAATTCATCTCCTAGATAAAACTTCAAAGTTTGGTCTTAGAAGGTACTCCTAATAGTATCCATAGCTCTTATATACATTCTACAGATAATAACATCTATAACTCTATTTTATTTACCTTTGCATAACTGATATCAAAATCATAATCTGATAAAAATCAAACCAATTCATTTTTTGAGTAATTAGGTTATGTTGGGTAAAGATGTAATTGAACCTAAATTATCTATTTTTTAGGTCAAATTATTTACCTAATAATTAAGTCCTCCACATTTTTAAGTCATGCACTATTGAAATTGCTTCTAAGTCATGTGGTGCATAGCTATCCTCATAAGTCTTTAATTTTTTGTGATTTATAACCTTAAAATGTACCATCCTGCATAAAAAAATCCACCCAATCCATCTCAAAAAGCATATGTTATTACTAAAAAAGGGTTTATAATTTATAATATTGGAAAGACTTCTTCACACCTATCATTACACACAAAACACTTCTCTTTATGTTGCATGGAGGTGATTGGATGATATATTTTAGAGACATTTGGCATAATTTTTCTACAATAACATACTAGGCCCATAAATCTATGAACCTTGTGCATATTCCTAGGAGTTGGACATTTCATAATGGCTATAATAATAGTTAGGTCTATTAAGACTCCATACGTAGAGATAATATGTCATAGGTATTGTAATTTACATTGAAAGAAGGAATGGTTTGATAATTTCTAATAGAGCTTATGATTTCACAAGAATTGAATAACCAGATGCAAATGATGTATATTATGTTATTCATTCTTTGAATAGATTAAGATATAGTCAAGAAAATACAAAATAAATTCATCAAGGTAATCCATGAAGACACTATTCATGAATGTTTTAGGTGTATTAAATAATCCAAAATGGAGCATTGAAATTCATAATGTCTATATCCTATCTTGAAATAAAGTATTGGAATGTCTTCTTCCTTGATTCTTAACTATTGGTACCTTGCTCTTAAGTCAATTTTGGAAGAGGTTGCTACTCCATGCATTTGATCAAATAAATCATTAATGTGAGGTAAGGGATATATGTTATTAATATTTTATTTATTCAACATCATGTAATTTATACAAGTGTGAACGGTTCCATCCTTATTTTTCATGAACACTACTAGTGCACCCCATGGTGAAATAATTTAGGAAATCAACCCTTTGGCCAATACTTCTTTAAGTTTGGATTTAAAATTGACTAATTATTTTGTTGTGATTATTTAAGGAGAATTATAGTAAGGTTATAATACTATAATGAGGAATTATAATTTAATTTTGGGAGATAAAATAGGTAACTCTTCTAGAAAAACATTTTGAATGTCTTATATAAAGGGGTATTCTTCAATGGTGGGTTCTTTGGTTTCTTTGGTTTCATTTATTTTAACTAAGAATACTTAACATCTCTTCCTTGAACCTTATTCATTTGAAAGGATTAAATTTTTCTAAGTTTACATTCTTTCTTTTCTCCTGAAATAGAGGTTGCTTCCCAAAATCATTGAGTCATTTAACATTATTTAAAAAGTATTCAACCCTTATTTTATGCTTATAGATCTAATCCACTCCTAAGATCATGTAATATGATCCAAATAATGCCACACATCGATCAAATACCATGGTAAATTATGGTAACTTCAACTCTACATATACAAGACACCTATATACCTTGATGTTAGAATCATTCCCATACGATAATGACCAAGAATTTGCAATGAAACTAGCCTTCCTAGATAATTTATTTAACATACTATGAGAGATTAAACATTTAGTGGGCCCTATATCTATTAAAATGGAAATATGATTCTCAAATAAGGCACCTGATACTTTGATAGAAGAGAATTGAAATTAAGATTGAATATAGTCAACAATTGTATGAATTCATTATTGGATAGTTCCTTGCTATGATGTAGTGGTAGATGGTATGTTATATTTGCCTTTTATCTTCTACTGATGATAGTTATTAACATAGTGATATATTGCATATGTAAAACTTATATCAGGTGGTCCATTCCTTTTTGATTTATTCCCTCCCTAAACCCTTCTTTCAAACCATTTCTAGGTTTCTTATTCCCTGAAGTATTATTGAACCTTGCATTTTGGCTATTGAACCTATTCTTTGAATTTCAATTCCACTTCCTAGTATTTTTATTGATGTTAGTTTTTGGGCAACTAAATTTCTTTCTAAATTTTTCTAAAACCTTTGTAATGTTACAACCAATAATAGGAGGAATGTCACAAAAATATATTTGGGAATGCGACTGTTTATTTTTGTACAAATAAGCTTTTAAAAATATTTATGGAAAACAAGAGTTGGTTGAGAAACCAAATAATGGGTAAAAAATACCCAAAAACTAAAACATGAAATAAACTAATAAAAATAAAATTAGATCATAAATGATCCCAATAAACTCCTCCTTGATCTAAAAGGGTATAGAAATATTGAAGTAATAAACTGTGAGTCATCCAAGTAGACTCTATTGCAACTACAACTGGTACACTATGCATCCTAGACTGATCGATACCTTGATCATCCCTACACTAAAGTAGAATGAGATCACACTCTATACAACTACATTGATCCTCACATAGAATCCATCCAATAAGTGATTGGCCTAGTACTATGTATGGCACATCTCAAACTGATTCCCAACAATTGCTAACATCTCCCACAGGGCTTTTCTCCACACTAAAAATGCTAGCAACTCAATGATGACTCATATGAGAACCATCGATGATTGATGAAATCCAATATGTAATATCTTCTCCCTCTATTAGGTGAGAGGTGAGAATCTATGCAATAAATAAACCAAGTAAAAATCACTAAAATTCTCCACATCAGAGATCAAAGTATATCTATGAAAGAAAAGTATACAAGCCAAAACATGGTACTAAATTAATTTCCATTCTTGAGCCTAGAAAGTCACACAATATGGGTGTGTTATCATCTCAAAATATATAGTCATCAGCTATGGATAAATAAACTTCACAATCATCCCATCCATTAGAATAATATACATAATAATAGCTAAAAGAGTGACTGGAGTGACCAGTAATGTTTGCTTCTACCTTCTATCAATCTTGAGAGGACCTCCTTTTGGAGTGGCACTCTGTAGAGAGGTGTCATATTCCACCACAACTATAGGATATTCTCTCATGTCCACTAGAACTAGAGGAATATTAGCCACATGAAGAAGAATGCTTGCATTTGTGCTTATGTCCATGTGAACGTTTGTGGTGATGTTCATGTTTCTGAGAACCAGAGTGATGTCTATGCTTCAGAGATATAGAATGATGTATATGCTTCAGAGAACCAAAATGACCCTTATGTCCAAAATGATGCTTATGTTTGGAAGTGTGCCATGGAGAAGTGTTTTTGTCTTTGAAATTGATTAAAAGAATACTTTCTATAATGCTCATATAATGTATTACCTATTTTGGTATAGTGAGTCTCCTCAATAGGTTTTTATTTTCTACTTTCAAATTGTCACTCATGTTGAGTGATCAACTCACAAATGGAATCAAAAGTAGATTTTTTAAGATTATCACTAAGATATAACATTTATAGAAATTTCTTATAGCTAGGGATATGGCCATTCAAAAAAATAGAAATGAGCATTTCATCACCAATATTCCCACCAGCGGTGCCATATTCTTGTTTCAAATTCTTAATTTGTGACACATATTGTAAAACATTTTAACATATTTTAGTTTTGTGTTGAGAAACTACATAAGAAGATCAATTTTCTTGTAAGCAAGTTGTTTGTCATATAAATATTTTAGATCTTTCCAAGCTTCAAACTTGATCACCTCTATGTGAATTATGATTTGTGCATTACAAGTTAATTTCAATAAATCAAGGGCACGCTTGTCACATTTTTAAAATTCTATAATATTTGTGCGATTGATGGGCAATGTTTATTGCTTTTCAACTAATTCCCACAACTCATTGAATATTAATGTATTTTCCATGTTCATTGACCATTCCTTATAACTTTTAGAATTTAAGCATCCATTTTTAGAAATGAGGCTCATAATATTAGCCATGGTATGAAATAAAAATAATAATGAATGCTATCAAGGTTTTACCTTTACCTTTGAAATAAATTCTGATTACAAAGGATTCTTGGGACTTGTAAAAAAAATTACACCTTATAATGACTAATACATATTGATTTCTTGATTACAACTTGTCCTTTTATTTCTTGTTTTATTTTTATAACTCTGTTTATACAAAAAATAAATTTTGATAAAAAATATATCAATGAGTTTTAAACACTAGACTTCACAATTGTGAGTGACTTACAAAACATTCTTTATCCATCTCCCCTTTAAATAATCTAAACATAAAATGACAATAAATTCTATAAACCCATTATTTTTGAATGAAAGATAATAAAAAACATGTCAATAAAAACTGTTTACAAAATGCTTTACTTCACCCATTTAGATGGTAAAGCCCACTTTATTTTGAAAAGCATTTGTACCAACACACATATAACTAGTATGTTATAAAAATTTCCACCCAAATGTGTGTCACCAGTTGTGGCTTTAACCTCATAATTATTTTTTGAGTTGTTTTAGAATTGACGGATTGTGTGGACAACATAATCTTTATGCCAGTCTAATTTTTCAAAGAGCTCAATCAATAAATAAAACAATTCAAATATGGAAATTGTGTTGAAGTAATCAGGGCTATGTAGATCATGCCACGTCTATATTAGATGCCAAGCACCATTCAATTTATTATTATTATTATTTTTAGTTAGAACTACCATGCCAATATTGAATGTTAATCTATTATGCCATCTTTTGAAGGACCGATACACCAATCTTGGTCATCGTATGGTCTGGGTGTAGTTAACAAATCATCTTAGCCACTACCACTTCGTGCTTTGTCTTCAATGTAATATATATATATATATATATATATATATATATATATATATATATATATATATATATATATATATTCAAAGATTCTTATATAATTCATCACTTTCATATTTATAGTGTAGTTTCTTGTGTATGGATTATTGCATTGACCTCTAGTTTGCTTTGGCATGATCTTCTTTTCAATCAATGTTTCCTTCCTTAGATGCATAAAAAATTGCTATCTTTCCTTCTACAAGATTCTTCACTATCTTCCTCCAAAAATTTATCCATGGCTCTAATACCATTTTTACAACCAAGAGTGGCAGGAATATCAGAAAAATATATTTGGGATTGCAATTTTTAAAAACCTTTATGGAAAATAAGAGTTGGTTGAGAAACCAACCAATGGGTAAAAGCTACCCAAAAACTAAAAACATGAAACAAACTAATAAAAATAAATTTATATCATAAATGATCCCAACATGCAACCGATTTTGAAATATCTTATTGTTTATTTTCTATCTTGAAGACTCTATCTATGGTGGATGATTCATATGCATATTCACACCTAATTTGTGGATTTAATCCCATGATGAACTTCATGATTTGAAAGTGTTTGTCTTTTTAATTTTGGGTTACATATTTTAGAAGATTTGTGAATTGTTCTCAAGACTTGTTTATTGACAAATATCCTTGTCTTAGGTTTTAGAAATATGTTAACTTCTTATCCAAGTTTAATGAAAAAATTCCTTATCTTAAGTTTTGTAAATATGTTAACTTCTGATACAAATACAATTTTGGTAGAAATTGATCCCTAAAGAAGGATAAAAACTACTTTCAAGTGATGGAGGTGGAGTCAAGGCCCACCTCTAGATTCTTTTTGGCCTACCAATTTATTTCTTCACCAACATGTTGATAAGCTCCCTAAATAGCCTTGGTTACCTTAGAATCATTATGAAATTCAAAATATGTTTTCATCGACATACTGAAGGATTTAGATGCATCACCCAATAGTTGGGTGGATTTATTTTCTTCATATCTCATGCAAGCTATGTATCTACTTGCACTCTTATAACTTATTACTTCTAGGGATATTCCTAACCATTTAGTTTCTCCACTAGCTCTTATCGATTATTTTAATCATCTTACATAAGAACATCCTACTCTAGTGTTACTAATATGTCATTTTTTAGTTTGTGACTATGAGGATTTGATCGATATTTATAGATTTATTAACTTCTAACTAATTAGGATTAGCTTGAGGATTATCATTAGAACCCCCCTCAATATTTGATTTTTCACACACCATTCTCCCAATTGTAATAGGATAAATATTTTAACATTAGTGGACTCATTTGGTCTGATATTATAATCTTTGATCTAATACCACAAAGTGATAACCAACTAAAATTCACTTAAAAACACATTATTTTTAAAATTTAATTCATAATACTTCAAAATAGATGTAACTTCATAACCCTCTACACTATTAACCTAAAATTTATATTGTTTCAAAACTAAATAGAACTAAGTACATACTATGCATAAATATGAATAAATAATTTTTTAAATAATATTTAGTCTATCTTACATTAGGATCAAAATATTGAGAAATATATGAATCCATGTAGTAAAGAATATACATTAATATTGGCACAATCATGCACCATATTAATGCATTTTTATAGCTAAACTAAAATACACATACACTGTTGTAAATATTTATAATAATCTTGAATGTATAATTATTTTACAATCCTTACTAAATGTCACATCAATATATAATAATATGCCAATGTTTCATATGACTACTTAAAATCAATACATATGTTGTGAGTGTTAGAGGTACAATAACTAATAGGGGTGAGTTAGTGATGATAGATAATCAAAACTATAAGTCCAGTTATTTCAAGCCCTTAACCAAATAACACTAGAATTTATGAAGCACACACATCATTTATAAAAATTAACTATAAAGATGAGAAATATCACACACATAACACAAGATCTACATGGGAAACCCTCTTGGGGAATAAATCCACTCTCAAACATACAAACACATGGGTTACTTGTCATATAAGATGATCAGAAACATGAAATTTTTTATTACATCACCATGTTCACAAGGAGGATCCACCCCTATGTATGAACAAGCACCCACTTGATAAAGATGTTGACCACCCACACAACACCTATGAAATCAAAAGCTCTATAATTTTGATTGCATTTCAATCTGATTGGAGAAATAATGTATAAAACCTCTCTTTCAACTCTTCACACATAATCAAACTTGATCATATAAGAAATGCATCCAAACACCCCTTTTGGATCACTCTAGACATCTTTACTCATCCTCAATTTTCTATGTTATTCATTCCATCCATTAGGTGCACTCCCTTTGATCTCTTTCCTTCACCTCTATCTTCTACTCTCTCAACAAATCCACATCTAGTCTCAAAACCATTACCTTAGACTTCAATCTTTATAGAGTCTTCATGAATATCAACATTTAGGTTAGACATAAAACTTGTCTTAACCCTTAATAATTATATCATGTCCAAAAAATTCTCAATACCATCCTCACAGGTTGGCCATAACATCTATGGGTCATATTTAAGTAGTTACACCTTTCAATTAGGACTTAGTATCCGTTACAGGTCTCATGGAGACCTATTACCCCTATAACACTTCATGAGAAAAATAAGAACACAAGATCACTTTCAAATACATGGTTCCACTCCATATGACCTATAAGGAATATTTAAATGAATAAATCCACCAAAATAGTCTTATGATAAAGTACAATTTACTCAAACAATAATCTTATACATAATAACATGGTGAATGAACAAATAGTCAAATTTGAAGCTCAATAGCTATAACTTTAAGAATATTCAAACCTCATAATAAAAAAATTTAAATGCAACTTGAAGTCCTCTTCAACTTTTGTTTTTAATTAGTCAACAAAATCCTCTTAGATCAAAATATATTAGCAAAATACTACAAACTGGTTTTTCCCTTTTCTAATTCAAATGTCAATGGTCACTGTGTAACGCAAACATTGCAGACACATGTCTTCATCTTGTGTCCCTTGGAAACTTGTTCAAACATACTCTATAAATATCCTTTAGAGTAGCATGGTATTTAAATTAAACTTTTGACTATTTATCTCATATCCTCACTTCTAAGATCAGGCCACTTGGTAGCCTTGTGTGCCCTCTACATATCCTATAGTCAATCTCCAATGAACTTCTACCACTTAATAGCTTCACATGCCTTTTGAGATTCCATTGACATATTGAATTCATACATACCATTAATTTATATATACATTATCATATTCTGACCACTGATCTTCATCTTCTAAATTATAAGATCATTGTTAGATCTTTTGAATGCTCACTGTTAGATCTTTTGTAAATTTGGCTAAGTATAAAAACCACTACAATCTACCTGGAAGGCTAACTTTGCACCTTAATAAATTTTACTATACTAAAAATCATGACCTAAAATTTGAACCACATGATCAAATTTCATAGGGAAATCCATCCATGTATCAAAATAATCTTGAAATCTTCATATATGTGAAATATAATGTCATAAAACTACTTACTTAGTCTTGTCTACCAAGATGACTACTTAAATGTAGACACTCACAAGACTACTCTGATGAATTATTTTTACTTCCATAATCACTCTAATCACTCATAAAACCCAATAATATCTATACAACATGTCCATACCATCAATATCATCCATCAATTACTTATCCAAGTCAAACACTAAAGAACTATGTAATAACATTGAACAATATTGAATCACACTTTATCATTATCATCCTAGAACACATGACACCTCATCAACATCCTTAGTCACCTTGGATACATCATTTTAAAACCTCAAACAATATCCCCATTTTTCATTTATTTTAAACACCAATACAAATCTTATGCTTCGACTCTATCTCTATCTTCAATTACTTTCTTTCCCTTTGACACAATGACAAAGTAGGCTCATCTTCTGATCCTAAGGACTTGAAAAGACTTCAATAACTAAAAAAATAAAGGACCACCTTTGATATATGGTATAAAATACCACTAATTTTGTTTATACCTATTCTTACCTTGAGATTATTAAACATGCTTCAAAATTATACTCTTCTTTGATCATACTTTGTTTAGTGAAGACAAAACATATGAGAGAAATAAAACTACTTGAACTCACCTTGAAAACATTAAGAGGTAATTATCCTTAATTTATGCACAACTATTACATCCTATATAACTATCTAAGTTATATCCCCCTAACTCCATGCCCTATTTTAAAATCATCTTCAATAAGTCTTCTCAATGAACTAGGTTTGCTATCAACAATTCAACATTGTCCACACTTAGTCAATATCATTATGAAACCACTAATATATATAATATATTCATTAGATCAAATTAAACAACTAAATAAAACATTAATAAATCTCATATGGATCTCAAAACAATTTTCCTTTATCCTCTACAATCCATCATGGTTTAGAACCTTTTCAAAGTACTCTCATGGAACCATCTCATCTTCAGAACATTGTGAACTCCATGACATACACAATTTGTCATATACAAAACTCTAAGACGTTATTAATGATATAAAAAATATTATAACACATTCTCCTCCTATTAAAATTAACTTTTAATTATTCATAGACAAGGAGATGACTCCTAATCTTTGTCTTAAATACTCAAATGTGGCCTTTGTCAATGCTTTAGTCATAATTTATGCAAGTTGTTCTTTTGTAGACACATATTTCAATATAAAAATTTGATTAACTAATTGTTCTCATAAGGAATTATATATAATAGGAATATGCTTAGTTTTTGAATGAATAATATAAATATTAGAGATAATAATTGCTTTAGTATTGTCACAATACGTAGTAAAATGTCCATTTTATCTTATCTTATAATCTTCCAAGGTTTGCTTCATCCACATTACCTGAGTAAAATAAGAACTAGTAGCTATATACTCAACTTCTACAATTGATAGAGATATATAGGCTTTCTTCTTGCTTAGCCAAGATACCAAGCATTCACCCATGAAGAAGACACCACCATTGGTACTTCTCCTATCATCTACACATCCTAACTAATATGCATCAGTATATGTCTTTATAGTAAGTTCTTTACTCTTAGGGTACGATAAACCATCCTCTATTGTGTTCTTGAGATATCTTAAGATCCTTTTGATTATTTTCAATTGATATTCTCTAGGATCAGATTGAAACCTTCCTATAAGGCCCATTTTTTGCATTATATTAGGTCTAGAAATAGTAGAGTATAAGAGACTTCCAGTCATGGATCTATATAAAGTTTGATCAGCTTTTGATGAGTTATCTTGTTTCCTTAACTTGCATCTAGTGATCATTAGATTACTCATTGGATTACAATCCACCATTTCAAAATTTCTTCATATATCTGTAATGTATTTTACTTGTGAGATTAATATCCCTTCATTAAGTTGGTTAATTTTTAATGATAAGAAGAAAAAAATTTCTCCCAGCATTGACATTTAAAACTTAATCTTCATAGCATCTACAAAATCTCTACTCATGTTGTCATTGTCAAAACCAAATATTATGTCATCAACATAGACTGCTACTAATAATTGATGAGTGTTATATGTCTTGATATATAAATTATTGTCAACTATCCTTTTTTTGAAGCCTTGGATCAATAAATACTTGTTTAATCTATCATACCAATCTCTAGGATCTTGTCGAAGACCATATAAAGCCTTATTTAGTTTGTAAACATAAACCTGATTACTTGTCATTAAAAAGCATTTAGGTGGCTCAATATAAAATTCTTCATCTAAGTTGCCATTCAAAAATGTAGATTTCACATCTATTTGGTAAACTTTGAAACCTTTGAATCTTGTATATGATAAAAAGAGTCCAATTACTTCCATTCTTTCCACACAAACAAATGTCTCATCAAAATATATCCCTTCAACTTGAGAATATCCTTTGCACACCAATCTAGAGTTTTTTTTGTCACCTCTCCATTCTCATTCATCTTGTTTCTAAAAATCCACTTAGTTTCTATCACATTTTTGTCTTTGAGACAAGGAACAAAATCCCTAATTTCATTGTTTACTATTTGATCAAATTCTTCCTCTATGGAAAATGTCCAATTGTTATATTTTCTATCTTCTAAGAATATTTTAGGTTTAATCTTGGATAACAAAGTTGTGTCTTGTTGATTTATTTTGATTGATCAACCTTCTCTTCCTAGTCTAGAAAGTAACATTTACATCTTCAATAACTTGGGAAACTAAATGATCCTTTTGTGTTATCCTAGAAGGGGATTTAGTATCTTAACTTATGTCTTCCCCTTCATCATCTGATTGATTACGTATGATTTCATTATTTGAAATATCATCCTTAATAGTGTCAATTGTCTACAAGTTGGGCTTCTTGATGTCACCTCTTATGCAAGAGCACAAACTTAATTCGAGAATTTTTGTAAAATAACGTCATCATGAAAGCAATAATACTTATTTGAAAGGCATACGGTTACTATAAAAATCCATTTTTCCACACTTGAGGTGAGTAACCATAAAATAATTCTATAAGGGTAAAGTAGATTACCTACCTATAAATACCTCATCACCATCTAGAAGATAATAATTCTTATTCAAGAAAAGCTAAATTCAAAATATGTTATGTAAGATAAATGGTTGAGAAAATTTAGGACCAAAAATCCATATTTAGCGAAGTAGTTTTTTTGTAAAATACATGGAGAAGAGAGACGAAGGATAGGTAGAAAAAATTTTCCCAATAAGGGAGAATGACACTTGTGTAAATAGTTTTATTCCATTAAAGACATTTAGGATTATGATATTTATTTGTGATCATGTGAATGAGTTCTTATAATATTTTAGCATGTTTTCTATGTTTGTGTTTTCCCAAGTCAACATATTTGTTAGATATATCCCAAAATGGTTGTAATAGATAGGAAAATGATGTAGGTTTCTTCTATTGTATTTTTCTTTTGGTGAACAAATGTAAATGCCAGTAAACTTGTAGGCTTTGAGCATTTTGGTGTTCTTTAGATCCACTCACAATATTTTGATAATATATGTGTAAATAATTATAAAATTAAAATATTTATGCATCGATTGATATTAGCCTATGTAGAGCACATGATCTGTGCCTTTATTGAATTTATGCATTTGCAGTATTATTTGTATTTCCCTAGGTAAAATTAAAAAAATAGTTGATAAGATTTGTGTTACTTGGGTCAGGGGTGGCCACATATGATACAATCTCTAAATGATTTTTGAATCACATTCTTTTAGCCATAGTGAGAAAACATATAAAATGGTACAGGTTCTGTAACCATAGTGTGATATCATGTTGATTTTGAAATATCTACAGAGGGTAATTTGTTGTTAATAACAATATTGTTGCCTATTCAACAAGTATGTTTAGAGTCCAATATTTACATATGGGTGCCATGCATAAGTTTCATCAAAAATCTTATGTTTTTGTGTTTTCTTATTAAAATTAAGTGGAGTAGAGCTATAAGTCTTGACAGAGGAGCTAACATATTACTAATTGCACATAGTTTTGGAGGTTTAAGCTTACATTCTAGCATCTAGTTCAAGTTTTTGATCTACATAAATCATATTACACTTCATGCAATTATTGATCAAATTTCAAAATGCATGGGTCAACGTATGCATGGGAGGTTACATGAAATCAATTGGGTGGCATATAATGTGTTGTTCCCAAAATCTGTCACTCATTTTTGGGGACAACATATAAACTATTTTGGTCCTACAGGCCATAATTCTCTCTTCCCTTTTTAAAAAAAATGTTGTGAGCATCCAAGTTCTTCCATTATTCAATCTCTTTCAGCTAAGGGACTCACAATTTCAATAGGTTTAACCACTTCAATAGGCGAGCTCTCACAAAGAAACAAGTTCCCAACACTTAGGCATATTCAAGGTTGGTTTAACATCGAGGTTCAACCAAAAGACTTATCAGTGGGATTCAAATAAAAGATTGAACCATTGAACCACTGAACCATTGAACCCCACTTTAGTAAAGTTCAAAGGTTCAACAGGTTCAAAGCTTTAATGAAATCGGTAGACTTCAAAAAGAGTTAATCACTCATCCAGTTCAAAAAAGTTGAACCGGTTCAAAGAGTTCAACGAGTTTGAAGACTTCAGAAAGTTCAAAGTTTAATAAGTTCAAAGGACTTAAAGAAAAGAAGGCTTCGAAGAGTAAAGATTGAATAGTTGAACCATTAAACCTTGAACTAAGGTAGTTCAATGAGTTCAAAGGTTAAATGAGTTCAATAAGATAAAAGGACTTAAACAAAAGAAGACTTCAAGAAAGAAAGATTGAACTGTTGAACCTTGAACCAAAATGGTTCAAAGGTTCAAAGTTTCAATGAGTTCAATAAAGTTTGAGAGACTTTGAAAATAAAAGGATTAGAAGAGAAAAGAATGAACCATTGAACCATTGAACCTTGAACCAAAAGAGTTCAAAGTTCAAAGGTTTAACTAGTTCAATAGAAAAGAAAGGGATCCAGAAAGTTTGAAAGAACAAAATATTCTGAGAAAGAGAATGAACCATTTAACCTTGAACCAAAATAGTTCAAATTTCAAAGGTTGAAAGGTTTAAGGAATTTCAAAGTTTGAAAGAATGTTTTGAGCAAAGGAAGGAAGCAAAATATTCCAGAGATAAGTTCAAAGAGATGGTTCAACTGAA
The DNA here is from genome assembly GCA_037957365.1 of Torreya grandis. Taxonomy (NCBI): domain Eukaryota; kingdom Viridiplantae; phylum Streptophyta; class Pinopsida; order Cupressales; family Taxaceae; genus Torreya; species Torreya grandis. The sequence continues at coordinate 21,577 of JARHVA010007245.1, read as the reverse complement.
GAGGAAAGAAAATGATTGAACCAAAGGATCACCCAAACCATTGAACCATTGAGCCAATGAAATTTCAAAGTTCAAAGGTTCAAGGTTCAACGTGGTTCAAGTGACCAATGACATCCTTGTGGATGTCAAATTTAAGGTAATAAAATGCCTATTTATTTTCAAATATGGCATGAAACCTGAAGACAAAACTTAGGGAACAGCTAAAGAAAGAGTTGAAAAAGCCTACTGAAGGTAAAAGGATAGCTTGAGAGCTTCGAAAGCTATAGGGGATACTAAAATATCTATAGGGGAGTTATTTCAGTGGTGGAATAGTCCACCAAGCAAACATCAAAGTGCAGACATTCAAAGATGCAGCCTATTTTTCTCCCTTTTTATAAAAGTGAGTGGACATCCACATGCATATCTAGAAAAAGAGGACTAGATGACCCATGCTTGAGAGAAGACATTCTAGATGATTTTGTACACCAAAGTCCAGGCCAATGCCCTATTCCAGCATGGCCCCTTGATAGAACTAAAAATGCATTCAAGGCATTAAATGCACAACATGGGCCATTTTGTGAAACAAAGCACCTAAGTCTTTCTTAGAGTGCTATATATTGTAATATCGTATTTTATGCAAAGGAGATCTATCTATTATAGAATCAAAACTCTACCCAAATTGATAGGCATTTCTTGAGACTTTGAGCTCAGATTGTTAATCATATTTCTTTCTTTGAATGAGAAAGCAAGTGACCTTTTAGACATTGTGATGGAATATATTGTGTTTTTGAGGAAATTGTTCTTATGTCTATTTCTTGAATGCGTTCTTGTCCATTTAATTGAATAAGCAAGACTAGTGGAAGTAACTAAGAAGGTGTCCTAAAGCCGACTATGGAGAGACTTTGTGCTACCACAATTGTCTTTAGTGTGTTTATTTTATATTTCTATTTAAAAGATCTTGGGATGACTTTGTGCCCCCATTATCCTTTATATTTCACTCTTTGGTAGTTGAGGGGGAGACTTTGTACTACACCTCATTTTGCTTGTTATTGTGTCCAGTTACTGTTACTTTCTAGAAAAAAATCTTGTTGTTTACTACAGACCACTTCTGAAAGAAGAGAAGTGCCTTTTGTCACTTCACCAAGATTTCTCCTTTGTCTATGAACATTATCTCTAAAAAAATAGAGATGAATGGTGTTGTCCTACTCCTGAGTGTTATTTTTTACTTATATATATAGTATATAACACCTCATATTTATAGGGAACCTCCCCTTGATGAGAGGAGAGATTTGTCCCCTTTTGATGTGGTCAACTAGCACATTTGGCTGAGAAATCTCGCTACTATGGTTGAAACAACCTATTTTTCCCATTAGTTAGCTAGTGACAAAATATTCACCCAAAAGTTTTTTGCAACTCCACTGGGGAAGAAAAATCAGTTTCAGTTCTTTTCCTTATCCATTTTCTCCACTAGGGTCACAATGATTTTGCACAATTTGAAGCCTCAAGCTTCAGATTGAAGCATCACCTATGTCTTATACATTATCATTATAACCTTATCTATTTACATTATATACTCTGAGATGTAAAACAAGAGATGCTAGAGATCGAGCATTTCATTTCAAAAGTCATTTCTCTGTCGGCTCCACGCTAATAGTTTTTGGTGACTCCACTGGGGAAGAACGCACAGTTTGAAGCCTCAAGCTTCAAATTGAAGTAGTCCCTATCCTTATCCATTCAATTCTTACACTATGGTAGCTTCACAGTATACAAGAAGCTATAGGTCTAAAGGTATTGTTGACCCTATACTCGAGTTGGCTCAGCAAAGTGATTTTGATCTATTTTCTTCACCATCTCACCTCCAACGATCTAAGAGTTTTCCTCCTATAAAATTTAGGTCTCCATTACCAAGCAAAGTGTCCATTTCTAATGTTCATAGAGCTTTGTCACTATATACCCCTCAAGCATTTGTTATCCCTCCCTTCAGTAGTCAAATAATGGCAGTTTAAGGCCCCTAGGGTAACTCTTTTGGCCCACTCAACTTAACTCCACCTCTACATGAGCTACCACATAGTTCAAGGAATAATTTCCTCAAGTTCTTTGGTGATGGGAGAGTTCATCCAGATGAACATATTTCATCCTTTAGCATAGCCTATGGTGTGATAGGCATGGAGTACAAAGTTGTAGCAATTAGGCTATTTATGGAAACATTGTAAGGCACTATTACAGACTAGGTCTACCATCTGTAGGCTTAGTCTATGACTAAATGGAACACCCTCAAACTCAAATATGAAGTCAAGTTCAATCCTGTAGAATATGTGCATGCCCTTCTAGTCTAGCTCACATAGATGAAGAAGGAGCTTCATGAACCTATGAGGGACTTCATAGCCAGGTTTGACAAGCTGAAGAATAGGATTCCTACCATTGCTTAGCCAACAACTGAGAAACTTAAATGTTTTTTCATCAATTTTCAGCTTCCAAAATTGAGTTTTCTACTGAGATAGGATGGCCACATAAACCTTGATGCAATGCAAGATTTGGCTACTGAGGTGGAAGATGATCTCATCTTGGTAGGGAAGAAAGGAGAGATCTTAATAGAGGTAAATCTCCTTCATCTTCTAAATATTCATCTATAGGCACCACTGATATAATGGTGCAAAAGCTAGAAAATGAGTTGCTAGCTGTCAAAAAACAAATGACGTAAGGGATGTCTGCTCCTCCTTTGTATTGAGATATACCAAGGAGAACGTTCCCCAATCAGTCATATCAAAGAAATGCTACCAAGAATCAATGGCAGCCAAATCATCTTCCTTGCCCATAGGGGAAAATTGCTATTGAGGTAGCTCCAGCCAACTCAACTATTGGATATCTTGAAACTAAATCAAATTTCTCTTTCCAACTTGAGTTAAACCCAAAATATGATGCTGATATTTTTGTAGTAGACCAAGAAGAATCAAATGGCAACTCAAATATTAGTTTCTTGAATTACAAGGATGAACCTAGAAGTAAAGGTGAAGCAGTTGATGGATCATACATTGTATTCACCCAGTCTTAGAACCAGTCAACCAAGCAAGCTGATAAGAAAAGAATAGAGGAGCATTCTCAACCAGCAATTTCAATTGCTAAGTGGGGAACCACTTTGCCTTTTCAATCAAAGGACTTGATGAGCAGTAAAAAAGTAATTACTCCAAGCATTCCTTCATCTCCAAATTCAAATTCACAGATCAGTACCCCCCCTAAAAACAAGAAGGATGAACTTCCTTCTTCTATTCCTAGTCCATTTCAGTCATTTGACATAGTCGACCATGTCAAGAAGACCAAAATTCAAATGATTAAATTTGAATTCCTACAATCCAACCTTAAATAGTTGGATAAATTAGTGGAGTGTGTGAAGGATAAAGCCATCCCTATAGGATAAGTAGTTCCAAAAGTAATTCCTAGTCCCCCAAAAAACACATCCACTTAGAATTACCTTGTGATTACTACTCCTACTGCTCCCAAGAGGACATAACCATTTTATGTCTCCCTACTAATAAATAGACACCAACTGAACAATTGTATCATAGAATTACGTGCATCTGACAATGGCATGCCTACCAAGGTGGCTGAATCCCTTGGTCTTCCACTGACCAAGACATTTAGGAGATGTTTTTCCATGGAGAACAAATAAGTGCCACTATTGGGACAAATCAAGGATGCCCAATTTGCATTTGTAGCATTCCCAGACAAGAGAATCAAGATGACAGTCTTGGTGGCTGACATCCAAGCCTCATATGACATTCTTCTTGGGAAAAATTTTTACAAGGACATTGGTAGAAAATTAAGTATGGACTTGTTTGAGGTGAGGATCTCGAGCAAAGGTGTCATGTAGAAATTGCTCCTTGAGAAGGAGGCAAAATATGTAGTCATTCAAACATCAGTGCCTAAAGCTCAAATTATGTTTGAGTCTTCAAGCATGGGTAATTACTTTCTAACTATAGAGGATGTCCCTATTTCATCTGATGAAATTACTAAATGTGACACCTTGACAATCAATTCAAACAAAATAGTAGAAGGATTGGTAGAACATAGTACAACTGCAAAAGAATCCTCTACTCCAATTAAAAGAAAATTTGAGGAAACCGCAGTTCTTATTGGCATATGGATTCTAAAATTTGATGGTAGCTACTCTTCTACTAGTTCTAGAGCCAAAATTATGTTGATATCTCCTCAAGGAGATATTTTTCCTTCTCCATACAAGTTGCAGTTCAGCAACACCAACAATACGGCTGAATATGAATCATTGCTGCTCAAATTGAAGGCCACTCAAGACAGGGGTGTCAAACTCCTTTATACCAAAGGAGATATTGAGCTGGTGGTTTGCTAGGTTAGGAACCTATACCAAACCAAAAATGAGAGATTAAGCCATTATCATAATATAGTTTGAGATCAAATTGAAAGTTTTGATGCTTTTAGCATCTCTACAGTACCCAGGGATTTCAATGACTGAGCTGATGGATTAGCTATTTCTAAAACTCTCTTGGTTCCTCACCTATATTTTAAAGGAGATAGGTAAACTATCAAACTAGTCTTTCAACCAAGTGTGCCTGACAATGCAAATCATTGACAAGTGTTCAATGGTGACAACCAAATCATCACCTTTTTAGAACAAAAAGATAGCTTTAAATATCTTCACTTCAAAGGTAGTAAGCCTCAAAACTTGAAGCAGCCCTTGAAACAAGTTCAAACACAAGTGAAGAATTATTGTAGCTAAAAAGGAATAAAATTCCCAAAGGATTGGTTTCCCTTGAGAAACTGTTTGACAAGCACGACAGGTTCATCAAATAGCAACAAATGGATTCAGGCTCCTCCCATGAGTTTGATTAGGTAAACTTGTGTACCAAAGAAAATCCAAAGATGGTAAACATCAAGAAGTGTTGCACTCTAGAAGAGAAGTTCAAGTTTACTACTCTGCTTCACTAGTACATAGATGTTCTAGTGTACTCCTATGATTATTTGAAGTCACTTAGGCCTGAAGAAATTTACCATGAAATTCTTCTCAAGAGTGATTTAGTGCCTTATACGTAGAAATCCTAGTTGTATAATCATAAGATATCAGGTACTATTCTATCTCAAATATATAAAATGTTGAATGCTAGAATAATTTTCCAAATTCATCATTTCACATGGATTGTAAACATAGTTATTGTGAGAAAAAAATAATGGTAAAATTCACCTCTACATGGATTTTAGGAATTTGAATCAATCCTCTGTAAAGGATAATTACCCTTGAACCATCATGGATCAAGTCCTTCAGATAGTAACTAGTTCAAAGATGTTATCAAATCTAGACAGCTTCTTGGGGTATAATCAAGTGGAAGTTGGTGAAGTAGACCAACATAAGACTGCCTTCACCATGCCTTGGGGCGCCTTTGCATTTCGAAGAATGCCATTTGGCCTAATAAATGTTGGTGCCACTTTTTAGAGAGTGATGGACCTTGATTTCAAAGATGAAATGGGTAAGTTCATTATGGTGTACCTTGATGATTTAATAGTCTTTTCTAAGCATCATCTTGGTCACCTACATCATTTGCAATAAGTGTTGGAATGATGTCACCAGAATGGTATTTCTCCAAATCCCAAGAAGTCTATTTTTGGGGTAACAAAAGGGAAACTTATCAAACACATTATATCTCAATAAGGCATAAAGATTGACTTAGAAAGAGTCAAATCCATCTAGGAGCTTACTCTACCCACAAGTAAGACTGCAGTTCACTCTTTCTTTGGAAAGGCAAATTTTTTATGAAGGTTCATTCCTAAGTTTGCAGAGAAGACTCACCACATTATGGACATAATGAAGGGAAAGGCCACTTTCAGTTGGACTGAAGAAGGCAAATTACCATTTCAAGACATCAAGACAACTATTGCCCATGCCCCAATTTTGGTTTGTCCAAATTACACCAAAGATTTCACAATGTACAGATATGCTTCTGAGCACACACTTCCAGCAATTTTGGTTCAACAGAACAAAGAAGGTGTGGAATCTCCCATATCCTTCATGAGCTATCCTCTTAAAGCTCATGAACTAAAATATTCAAATCTAGAGAAGCATGCTTATGCAGTGGTAAAGGAAGTAAAGCACTTCTATTTTTACATCTTGAATTCACACATTATTGCCCTAGTTTTTGATACCATAGTCAAATCCAAATTAACTCAGTATGAGTTTAGAACCAAAAGGGGCAATTAGGTTGCTAAAATCTAAGATTTTTATCTTGTTATCAAACCAACCAAGCTTGTGTGAGGAAGGGGCCTCTGCCAATTGATTACTGACAACATACTAGAAGAAATAGGGCATGAAGGAATGGAGGTTGAAGGCATGCCAATAATCCTCTTTGTCACCACCATGAATGAGTGTTATTTAAATATCACTCATTTCCTTACCTACGATGGGTGTCCTACTCACTTGTCTTGTAAAGGAAAGAGGACTATCAAGTTGAAAGCTACCAGCTTTGTCCTATGGGACAACAAGCTATATAAGAGGAACCTTGATGGGGTATTCCTTCACTGCATGGATAAAGTGCAACAGAACAAACTTCTAAAATCCTTCCACAACTTGGCTTGTGCAAGACATTTTTCTATGCCTATAACTACCCATAAGATTTTTCAAGCCAAGTATTACTAGCCTACTCTATTTCAAGATGCATACAAATGGGTATGAAGATGTGAACTATGCCAATAGTTCATTGGAAGACCCAAGTTAACTTCTTTGCCTCTTAAGCTAGTGGTAATAGAAGATCCATTTCAGCAATGGGGAATTGATTTCATTGGTGTTGTGAACCCATCTTCAAGTGATGAACATGATTATGTCCTCACAGCCATAGATTACATAACCAAATGTGTGGAAGCTATTCTAGCCAAACATGCTACTTCAGAAGTAGTATGTAGTTTCCTTAAGGAAAACATTATTTCTAGGTTAGGATCCCAACCAAGATTGTGACAAATAATGTAACCTATTTCTCTTCCCATGAGATTACTTAGTTCTACTTTTATTATGGGATTACCCTCTCCCACTCTTCTGATTATTTTCCATAAGGAAATTGCCAAGCATAATCAAGCAACAAGACCCTAGTGACCATCATCAAAAAATTGATAGATAACAACCAACAAACCTATCATAAAGCATTATTTGATGCTTTATGGGCAGATAGAATTACACCCAAGAGGGAAATAGGTATGTCACCTTTAAAAATTTTGTATGGTCTCAATGTAGAGATATCAATCACCCTAGAATTACCAGTATTGAAATTGGCAAAGGTAGTCAAAGATCAAAAATATGAAATCTCCATCGACAAGAGGATCATGTGCTTGACTAAGCTAGATGAGTAGTGAACTATGGTGGTGGACTGAATTACTATGCATCAAATTTTGGTGAAGAATATCTTTGACTAGAAGGCAAAAGATCATAATTTTTAGATTGGTGATCAAGTTCTATTATGGGACAAGAGAAGAGAACCAAAGGGAATGCATAGGAAATTTGATTCCTTATGGAGAGGCCCATTTGCTATTCATCATCTCAATGGTGAAAATAGTTTCCTATTGAAGTATCAAGATGGCATGCCATTTTCTCTACCTCATAGTGGGTAGCATCTGAATCACTTCAATCCTTGAAGTATTAGGTGACATTAGTTGTACATATGTGTATTTGTATAGTCTTTAGTTCTGTTTGGTGCTTTTCATTTTTGTTTCTTTTTGGTGCCTTTATTTTTGGGTAGCATGAATTTTTAGCCCAATGGAATACTTAAAGGCACTAGATATTCTATATTCTACTCTCTTTGATTATTTTTACAATTGATGGAAGTTCCCCAACTGGAGCCAGTTGTTGTTCCCAAAAACTATCACTTATTTTTGGGGACAACATATGAACTATTTTGGTCCTACAGGCCAAAATTTTCTCTTCGATTCTAAAAAAATGTTTTGAGCATCTAAGTTCTTCCATTATTCAAGCTCTTTCAGCTAAGGGACTTACATGTTAAACAGGTTCAACCATTTCAATAGGTGAGCTCTCACAAAGAAACAAGTTCCCAACATTTAGGCATTTTCAAGGTTGGTTTAACATTGAGGTTCAACCAAAAGACTTATTGGTGGGCTTCAAACAAAATATTGAACCATTAAAGCATTGAACCATTAAACCCCACTTTATCAAGGTTCAAAGGTTCAACGGGTTCAAAGGTTCAATGACATTGGCAGACTTTAAAAAGAGTTAAGTGCTCAATGAGTTCAAAGAAGTTCAACCGCTTCGAGGAGTTTAATGAGTTCAAAGACTTCGGCAAGTTCAAAGTTTAATAAGTTCAGTGGACTTAAAGAAAAAAAGGCTTCTAAGAGTAAAGATTGAATGGTTGAACAATTGAACCTTGAACCAAGGTGTTTCAATGAGTTCAAAGGTTCAACGAATTTAACAAGATCAAAGTACTTAAACAAAAGAAGACTTCAAGGAAGAAAGATTGAACAATTGAACCTCGAACCAAATTGGTTCAAAGGTTCAATGAGTTCAATAAATTTTGAGAGAGTTTGAAAATAAAAGGATTCAAAGAGAAAAGAATGAACCATTAAATCATTGAACCTTGAACCAAAAGAGTTTAAAGTTCAAAGGTTTAACCAGTTTAATTGAAAAGAAAAGGATCCAGAAAGTTTGAAAGAACAAAATATTTTGAGAAAGAGAATGAACCATTGAAACTTGAACCAAAATGGTTCAAAGTTCAAAGGTTCAAAGGTTCAAGTAATTTCAATGTTTGAAAGGAAGCTTTGAGCAAAGGAAGGAAGCAAAAGATTCTAGAGATAAGTTCGAAGACATGGTTCAACCAAAGGGGAAAGAATGTGATTGAACCAAGGAACCGCCTGAACTATTGAACCATTAAACCAATAAACTTCCAAATTTCAAAGGTTCAAGGTTCAACATGGTTCAAGTGACCAAGTGACCTATGATGTCCCCGTGGATGTCAAATTTAAGGTAATAAAATGGCCATTTATTTTCAAATATGGCACGGAACCTGAAGACAAAACTCAGCAAACAACTGAAGAAAGAGCTGAAAGAGCCTATTGAATGTAATAAAATATCCCAAGAGCTCAAAAATCTATAGGGAATACTGAAATATCTATAGGGGAGTTATTCCAGTAGGTAGAATAGTCCACCAAGCAGACATTAGAGTGCAGACAGTCAAAGGCATAGCCTGTTTGTCTCCCTTTGAATAAAAGTGAGTGGACAAATGCATACATATATAGAAAAAGAGGACTAGATGACCCATGCTTGGGAGAAGACATTTGAGATGATTCTTTACACCAAAGTCAAGACCGATGCCCTGTTATAACACAGCCCCTTGATATAACTTAAAATGCATTCAAGGGATTGAATGCACAACATGGGCCATTTTGTGAAAGAATGTGCCCAGGTCTTTCTTGGAGTACTATATATTTTAATCTCTTATTTTATGTAGAGGATATCTCTCTATTATAGAAGCAAAACTTTGCCCAAATTGAAAGGCATTTCTTGAGACTTTGAGCTCAGATTGTTAATCATATTTCTTTTTTTGAATGAGAAAGCAAGTGACCTTTCAGACTTTGTGCTAGAATAGCTTGTGTTGTTAAGGAAATTATTCTTATGTCTATTTCCTAAATGTGTTCTTATCCATTAAATTAAATAAGTAGGACTAGTGGATGTAACCAGGAAGGTGTCTTGAAGCAGATTGTGGAGAGACTTTGTGCTACCACAATTGTCTTTAGTGTGTTTATTTTTTGTTTCTATTTGAAGGATCTTGGGATGAATTTGTGCCCCCATTATCCTTATTATTTCACTCTTTGGTAGTTGAGGGGGATAATTTTTTCTACACCTCATTCTGCTTGTTATTGCGTCTAGTTACTGTTACTTTCTAGAAAGAATTCTTGTTGTTTGCTGCAGACCATTTCTGAAAGAGGAGAAGTGCCTTCTATCATTTCACTAGGATCTCTAAAAAAAGAGAGATGGATGGTGTTATCCTACCCTTGAGTGTTATTTTTTACTTATATATTTAGTATATAACACCTCATATTTATAAGAAACCTCCCCTTGATGAGAGGAGAGATTTGTGCCCTTTTGATGTGGTTGACCTACACATTTGGATGATAAATCTCCTTATGTTATGGTTGAAACAACCTATTTTTCCCATAAGTTATCTAGTGACAAAATATTCACCCAACTTAATGTATAGTTGGAGTTATCTAATGTGTATAGGGATTGAAATTGGTGCCATAATTTTATTAGAATATGGCAGTCTTATGGATATGCATTGAAGTTTTTAGTCAATTAAAGATATCAAGAACCCAAAAAAAATGGTGGCCATTATCTTATGTGCCTTGGAGATATGAATCCAATTATTTTGGTTGGATGTCTATTGATTAAGTATCAAGGGAGATAAAACAAAAACATAGTCATTTATAAGGAATAAAAATGTGAATCCTAAAGGTGAGAATTTAACTATTTTTTTTCAATTGAAAAATTCTAACTTTCATGAGAAGGATTATTACTTTGAAGCTTGGTTGATACATTATGTGACCTGATTACCATTAATTCCTTTTGTATAGCAATCATATTAGAATGTTTTTTATTATAGCCAAAGATCTTGATAATTGTGTGGTGAAGTGAGTTTTATAAAAAGGTGCATAGATATAATGAATTTAATAAGACATTGCTAAGGATAAGACATTCCTGATGATTGGTTGAAAAGGAGTAGAAAGATAATAAATTTATATTACATTTTAGTAATCTTAAAGTGATCTCATAGAAGGGAAGGGATTTAATAATTTCCCTTTATAGTATATGTTAATTTTTACTTATAAAGGCTATGGTGTTTTCATGTGCTAGATGTTGTGTCACATATTTGATATATTTTAATAAATTTCCAAACTTATTAATTTGTAAAATATTGAAAAGTAGTCTTAATTGGAAACAAGTTATAGTTAAAATGACAAGGCATTTTCATATAGATCATGGTTGTAAAATCTTCTTGAAGATGAGTTCATTGATTTAAAGTATCAACTTTGGTATCCTAGCTTGGTATAAGCTCTTTGAAAGCTATTTATCTAGCACAGGTTGCTCTTAAAATTTAAAAAATGATTATTAATCAGTTCTTGATACACATAGAGAGCTTTGTGAAACTGCAAGTTGGGGAAGCAAGCTTACAGTAATTAAAACAAGTGGAAAAGGGGAAAAATTGTGGAATTTTTTTTTAAGCTCTTAAAAACTAATTGTGGTTAGTTATTCAATTTTAGGAATTGTATAAAAATGGTTCAAGGTAGTGAAAGCCTAGAAAGGCTTAAGGAGAAAATGAAATCCAACAAGGATTGAAAAAGAGCTTGTGAAGCTCAAGAAGGGCATAATGAATTACTCAAGAAGGAAATCCAAGTTGGAAGCTTGGATGATCTACCAATATAATAAGGTGAAATAAACTTAGGTGAGGTAAGATGGAGATTAAGGAATTGAGGAGATTGATTGATCAAAGAGAAAGAGAGAGAAAGAAGAAGGAAGTATAGGGAAGAAGAGTTGAAATTAAAGTCTATGAGATTAAGCAGGGGATAATCATAGTAAATATCATGGTAGAGAGTATGCAAAACCCATGGCATGGATGGGTTATGAAAAGGAAGAGAGTGAGATGGTTAGTCAAGTTGATGATGGAGAGTAGAAGAAAGAAAAGGCTACGAATTACCTTAAAAAAAGAGTTGAGAAATTAGTGTGAATAAGGAAATATGCTCAAGAATGAAGAGTTTGAGAAGGATTTTTAGTTTAAAGAGGACTATTAATTGGTATATGAGATGGATATCATAATTGAAAACATGAAGCAATAACAACAACAACAAACCACTCAAGAGGCCAAGTGGCCAAATGTTTTTTTGTATCTAACATTTCATTTCATGTTTTTTTTTGCAATAAAGTAGGTTGAGGAGGAAGAAGAGGTATTTGATCCAATGAATGGGCTCATACATTAAAAATAATATGGAGTTAAGGTTAAATACTTTGCCTTGACACTTGAAGAAGATATCTTCAAGGAGATAGATAACTTTGGTGAAGAGTTGTTATTTGAGAAATAAAATACAGTATTTGTATACCAAAGTTAGGAACAATTATTGGTAGAAATTCCAGCATTGGAGCATGCCATAAATAATGAAGGATGTTCTAAAATATTAGTTGAGGAAAAATATAGTGAGCTTGAGATAAATGTGTCTCAAAATGAGTAATTTGGGATCGATAACATACTTGAACAACAAGGATGGAATTTTCAGAAATTTGGAGAGACCCATGGGTCTCAAATTTTTGTTTCTAATTTTGTTTTAGACAATAAATATGCAGGTCTTGTGGATAAAGAGGTGAAATTTATAGATAAAATATCCCTTCTAAGAGATCAAGATAAAAGAATTGAAGTAGATATCCTCAATCAATAGGATAAATATGTAAAAAATAAATTTATAGAAAAGATGAAGAGGCAGCAAAGCATTGCATGTAAAGAAAAGATAGAAATTAAGAAGAGACACAAGTGTGATAGCCGAGAGCATGCACACTTATATGAAAAATTAAATTTATAAGACAAATTTTGTAGACAATTTTTAGTTGTAATTGGGCATTCTAAAGAACCTCATGAGTAGGAGATCATGAAATATTTTAAGCCTAGGATTTTGATGTAGAAGCATCAACTCAATTTGATCATTTTTTTAAAATAAAGTCATCATGAAAGGAATAAGCCTTGTCTAAAATGTATAAGTTTACTACAAAACTCCATTTTTCCACCCTTGAGGTGAGTAATTGTAAAAAGAATTTTATGAGGGTAAAGTAGATTACCTACCTACGAACACCTCATCACCATCTAGAAAATAAGAATTCATGTGCAAGAAAAACTAAATTCATTATATGATATGTAAGATAGATGGTTGAGAAAATTTAGGACCAAAAATACATATTTAATGAATTATTTTTTTGGTTAAATACATGGAAAGGAAGGATGAAGGATATGTAGAAAAAAAGTTCCCAACAGGGGAGAATGAAACCTATGTAAATAGTTTTATTCCAGTAAAGACATTTAGGATTATGATAGTTTTTATGATCATGTGAATGAGTTATTATAAGATTTTAGCATTTTTTATGTGTTTATGATTTCTTGAGTTAACATTTTTTATGGATATATCCTAAATGGTTGTAATCGATATGAAAATGTAAGTTTCTTTTATTGTATTTTTCTTTTGGTGAACAAAAGCAAATGCCAATAAAATTATAGGGTTTGAGCATTTTGGGGGTCTTTAGATCCACTCACAATATTTTGAAAAAATTGTGTGTAAATAGTTATAAGACTAAAATATCTATGCATTGATTGATACTAGCTTGTGTAGAGCACACTATTTGAGACTTCATTGATTTGTATGAACATGCAACATTGTTTCTATTTCCCTAGGTAGAATAAAAAAACAAAGTTGAAGATAAGTTTTGTGCAACTTGGGTCAAGGGTGGATGCAATGATACAATCTCTTAATGATTTCTAAATCACGTTCTTCTAGCCACAGCTAGAAAAAATATAAAATGGTATGGGTTCTGTAACTATACTATGATCTCATGTTGATTTTAGAATATTTGCGAAGTGTAATTTATTATTAATAACAATATTATTTCTTGTTTAACAAGTATGTTTTTAGTCAAATATTTATATATGTATGACATACACTATGTTTCATCAGATGTCTTATGTTATGGTTTTTTCTTGTTAAAAGTAAGTGGAGTGGAGCCATAAGTCTTGATGGAGTGGATAGGATATTACTAATTGCACATAGTTTCAAAGGTTTGAGCTTGCATTCTAGTATCCAGTTTAGGTTTTTGATCTGCATAAATCATATTATAATTGATTTAATTATTGATCAAATTTAAAAATTCATGGGTCAATGTATTCATGGGGTCTTGCATGAAATAAATTGGGTGGCATATATTGTAGAGTTGGAGTTATCTAATGTGTATAGGGACTAAAATTGTTGCTATAGTTTTATTGGAATGTGGTAGTCCTATGGATATGCATTCAAGTATTTAGTCAATTAAAGATATTTTGAACCCAAAAATAATGGTGGCTATTATCTTGTACAGTTTGGAAATATGAATCCAATGATTCTAGTTGGAGGTTGATTGATTAAATATCGAGGGAGATAAATCAAAAACATAGTTAGTTATAAGGAAGAAAAACATGAATTCTAAAGGCGAGAATTTAATTGTTTTTATTTATTGAACAATTTCAACTTTCATGATAAGGATTATTGTTTTGAAGCTTGGTTGATACATTATGCACCTGATTACCATTAATTCCTTTTGTATAGTGATCAGATTAGAATGTTTTGTATTATAGTCAAAGATTTTGATAATTTTGTGGTGAAGTGAGTCTTATGAAAAGGTGCATAGATATAATGAATTTAATAATACCTTGTTGAGGATAAAACATTCCTGATGATTGCTTGAAAAGGAGTAGAAAGGGAATAAATAGGTAGTGCATTTTAGTAATTCTTAAAGTGATCACATAGAAGGGAAGTGATCAAATAATTTCCCTTTATAGTATATGGTAATTTTTACTTCTAAAGGTCATGGAATTTTCATGTGTTGGATTTTGTGTCACATCTTTGATATATTGCAATAAATTTATGAAATTATTAATTTGTAGAAGACTGAAAAGTGGTTTGAATTAGAAACAAGTTATAGTTAATGTGACAAGGCACTTTCGTATATATCATGGTTGTAGAATGATCTTGAAGATGAGTTCATTGATTTAAAACATCAACTTGCCTCTTCAACTCTCACATTAGAGCTTTCAATAAATTAGTGGAGTCTCTTATTGAAACATTTATAAGTCTAACTTATTGAGGAATAACCCAACAAGATGCCCTCATCAAATCTTGAGTTAGATTTTCCAAGATTTTCTTCATTCTTGTTGATAAAACACTTACTCCCAAACACGCTAAAGTGTTTGACATTATCTGGCCTATTTCTCCATAGCTCATATGGAGTCTTATCACCATTTACTCTAACTTGGCATCTATTTAAGATATAAATGAATGTATTGGTAGCCTCTTCCCAAAAACCATCTAAAAGTTTGGAATCTTGAAGCATTATTCTAGTCATCTCTTGGATAGTTCTATTTTTATTGTTAACTACCCCATTATGTTATGGTGTCCTAGTAGTACACTATTGTATTCTAGTTCCTTATTCCTCACAAAATTTGTGAAACTCATAAGACCAAAATTCACCTCCTCTATTTGATCTTACACACTTTATTCTTGATTCTTTTTCATTTTTAACAAGAGCTTTGAATGCTTTAAATTTTCCAAAAGATTATGATTTATCTTTAGGGAAAAATATTGAAGTCAGTCTAGTAAAGTCATTAATTAATAACATAAATTAGCTATTATCTTAAATGCCTTGAGTTATTATAGATCCACAAAGGTCTAGGTGGATAAAATCCAGTGGTATTATGGTAGAGTATTCCTTAGATTTTTATCTTATTTTGATTTTATTTTCATAAAATCATGACTTGTAGAGAGTATGAGGAATCTTACTAATCTCAGACATATGCCTCACTAGTCCTTCTAATCTAATCCTTACTATATTATCCAAGTTTAGATGTCCAAGTCTTATCTGCCAAAGCCAATTTTCCTCTAATTGATTCATGAATCACTCTTCTTTATTGGATTCATGGAACACATACAAGCTATTATCTACCTTGTGAATGTTTTCAACTAATTTTCTAGACTTGGAACTTCTCACTTCACACCCTTTGTCATGAAAAGTCTTAACATTTCCTTGTTTACACATTTGGATATCACTTACAATATTGTGTTTCAAACCTTTTACATATAGAACATTTTCATTTCTAGTATGACCATTATCCAAACTTGTAGAGCCTTTCAAAACTATGTTAGTAGAGTTGTTGTCACCAAACCTTATTAAACTTGAATTGTTTTTTGAGATAAATAAACATACTATTTTCTCCTATCATATGACTTGAGCATCCACTATCTATGTACCATTTATTGTTTTCATCCTCTTGAGGTTTGTACAAACATGGATTATTCCTTTGAATCATACTCCTTTGAATTTTAGTTTTGTCTTTATTGAACCACTTGATGATGTCAATAACTTGAAAGTTCTTTTTCTAAAAGTCCCTTTTGCAATACTTGTCTATATGTCCCTATCGATTGCAGTTATAGTAGAGAACCTCATTTCTTCTCCTTGGAGAGTAAATATAGTCCTTATATCTATGACCATATTCATTAAAAGCATAATAGTGTCCATTCAAAACATCACTATAGTTTTTCATGTTAATCACCCCTTTTGTATGATCGTCAATACCCCAATACATCTCATCCATAAATTATTTTGGAGAGTTGGATTTCTACTTGTCTTTAGATAAAATTTCATGAATATGGCATAACTTTACCTTCCAATTGATCCATTATTTGATTCAAATTTGTATCGGCCACAACTTAATTTGTTTTTACTATTACTTCTATTACTCATGTTTGTGTCTTCACACTATCAATTCTTGCTAGAATATCATGACATATAAATGAAGTCAAGTCTATATTTTTAATCCCTTTCATGTTATTCAATCTTTCAATATTTTATTTTAGGCATTCATTTTCTTCCCTTAAACATTTGAGCTCTGATAAAGCATATATTAGTTCACCTTGAATAAAAATATTAGCGTCTTTATCTTTCATTTTACTTATGATCACCTTCAAGCATTTAAACTTGAAATGAATGTCCTCCCCTGATACCAATTGTTATAGGTACAATCACTAAGAGGGAGGGTGAATTGGTGATGCTAGATAATACAAACTATAAGTCCAATTCTTTCAAGACCTTAACCAAATAACATTAGCATTAATGAAGCATACACATCCTTTATAGTAATGAAATAGAAATATGAGCAATATCACACATATAAAACAAGATCTACATGGGAAACCCTATAGGGGAATAAAACCTACTCTCAATCTTGAAAAGACATAGACTACTTGTACTATATAATGATCACAAACATGAGACATTTTAGTGAAGCACCAACTTCACAAGGAACACCCACCCCTAGGTATGAACAATCACCCACTTGTTATAGATGTTGAGCACCCACACAAAACCTATGAAATAAATAACTCTAGAACTCTGATTATATTTCAATATAATTAGAGAAACAATGTATCAAAACTCTCTTTCAACTCTTCACACAAACTCAAACCTGTTCATACAAGAAATGCATCCAAACACCCCTTTTGGATCACTCTAGACTTCTTTTCTCATCTTAAATATACTTTATTATTCATTCCATCAACTAGGCACACTTCCTTTGATCTCTTTTTTTTACCTCTATCTTCTACTCTCTCAACACATCCACATCCAATCTCAAAACAATTACCTTCACCTTCACTCTTTATAGAGTCTTCATCAATATCAACATCTAGGTTGGCCATAAAACTTGTATTAACCCTTAATACTTATATCATGATAATACATAGCTCAATGCCATCTTCATAGGTCAGCCATAGCATCCATGGGTCATACTTAAGTAGGTACACCTTTCAATTAGGCTTTAGTAGCCCTTATAGGTCTCAAGGAGACCTATTACCCCTTTAACACTTCATTAAGAAAAATAAGAACACAAGGCCACTTTAAAATAAATGGGTCTAATTTATATGACCTCTAATATATCTTAAAATTAATACATCCACCAAAACACTCTTTTACTAAAGCCCAATTTACTCAAACAATAGTTTGGTACATAGTAACACCATGAATGAATAGATAGTCAACTTTGAAGCTCAATATATAAAAATGTATGAACATTAAAACTTTATAATAAAATTTTTTGGGTGCACCTTGAAGTCCTCTTTAAATTTTTTTTATACTTCACTAGAAAATTCCTTTTATATAAAAAGATATTATAAAAATACTACAAACTAGTTTTTCCCTTTGCTAATTCAAATGCCAACAATCATTGTGTACTACAAACATTGCAGACATGTGTCTTCATCTCGTGTCTCCTATAAAATTTATCAAATTCAATCCATAAATATCCTTATTGGTAGCCTATTATTTAACATTCATCACTCCCTATTGATCTTATATTCTCGCTTCCAAGATCAAGCCACTTGGTAGCCCCATGTGTCTGTTGCATACCCTGTAGTCAATCTCTAATGAACTTCTACCACTTGGCATCCCTGCATGTCTTCGAGAATCCTTTAACATATTGAATTCATTAATTCCATTGATATATATTTGTATGATCATACACTCACCTTTGGATCTTCATCTATCAGATTAGATGTTTTTGTTAGATCTTTTGAATGCTCACCATTAGATCTCTTGAAAATTTGTCTAGGTATAAAAATCACTACAATCTACTTGGAAGGCCAAATTTGAACCATAATAACTTTTTCAATGATCAACCTCATGACCTTAAATTTTAAGCACATGATAAACTTTTATAGGGTAATCCATCCATTTATCAAACTTCTCCTGAAACCTTCACATGTTTTAAATATTATGTCATCAAACTACTTGCTTAGTCTTATCTACCAAGATGACTACTTGAACCTAGACACTCATATGACTACTATAATGAATTATTTTTTACTTCCATAAACACTCTAAGAACTCATAACACACCATAGGGTCTCTAAAACATGTCCATACCATTAATATCATCCATCAATTACCTATGCAATTTAAACACTAAATAACTATGCAAGAATAGTAAGGAATATTGAAGCACACTTTATCATTGTCCTTATAGCACACATGACACCTCATCAACATCCTTGGTCATGTTGGAGACATCATTGAAAAACCTCCAATAGTGAGTATACATCAAAATTGGTTGATCATCTAAAGAGAGGGAGAACATCATCTTTTTATTATCCTCCAACCATAGACTATTGGTATCACATACACCTCCCCTCCTAGAGTGGACATTACCTTCATGGATGGGTAGATAATGGTGATGCAAACTTCAAGAACTCAACCAAATCTATGTATAGTATAATCAATAATACATGTAGTAGTCATATAGACCATGA
>JARHVA010007244.1:665000-720000 GCA_037957365.1 Torreya grandis | reverse complement strand
TTTTTTACATTAATTATTTAATCAGTATTGGTAGCTTCACTTCTATGGCTAATAATATGAATTAAAGTCCTATGTAATAGTTTGATATGACTCACATGGGCCTTGAAATTTATTTTATTAGTCTTTAGGTGACTCATTCCAAAACAAGGATAAATATATCTCATCCAATGTATGGCTTAGAATTAATTCAATACTTTAGCATGTTTGACTACAATCCAAACCTATCTACATTTAATTATGGAGTTAAGTTTCTGGCATAGTGTTATATCCTAATTTTTATGCTACATTGTGTATTTAATTAATTGAGACTCTTATATACTTGAATAATTACACCAATAGGTGTTCCTATAAAGATATCTAAGGGGGTGGATTGGAGTTGTAATGGCATGAGAATGCTAACATTTAATTATTTGAAAGTCAACATTAGAAAATATAAAATAAAACAATGTAATTATTTGGAAGTCACCATGATTAAATAAAAAAATAAAACAACAAACATGATGGTTTAAAAAAATAAAAAACATATAAATATAAACAAAAAAAATGTAGAGTAAAGTGAGAGAAATAAAAATTAAATAAGAGTAAAAAAGGAGTAAATTGAATTATCATTCTATATTGCGTAGACAAAATACAAACTTTTTATATTTAATGTTTTAAAGTAAAACTTCCCTCATTGCTTTTAGTTTGAAATTGATTTCCACTTGACCGATTACATTATATTACAATATCATAATTAATATAAAAAAATCATATTATCACATCATATTTATTAATAATCATAACAATGAAATTTTAAAAATAAATCATTATAGAAAACATTACATCTTAATAATAAATAGATAATATACAAATAATCATAATTAATTTATGGTTAATATATAAATTTTATTGTATTATATTTATAAATGATTAGATAATCATAACTAATTAATAAATAATATATAGATTTTATCGCATCATATTTATATATAATCATAATTAATTTATGGGTAATATATAACTTTTATTGCAATATATTTATAAATAATTAAGTAATCATAACTAATTCATATATAATATATAGATTTTACCACATCATATTTATAAATAATCATAATTATTTTATAAATCATCATAAAAAAAAATACTCACATGATAGTAAATAATATATAGATAATCATAACTAATTTATAGGTAATATATAGATTATACCACATCATATTTATAAATAATCATAACAATGAAATTGTAAAAATAATTAATTTATAGGTAATAAACAATGAAAATTTAAAAATAAATTATAATAAAAAATATTACCACATCATAATAAATAAATATATAGATAATCATAACTAATTTATAGGTAATATATAGATTTTACCACATTTTACTTATAAATAATTATAACAATGGAATTGTAAAAATAAATTATCATAATAAATATTACCATATCATAATAAATAAATAGATAATATATAAATAATACTTAATTTATAGGTATTATATAGATTTTAACACATCATATTTATAAAGAATCAAAATAATAAAAATTTAAAAATAATTTCTTTATTTGATAAGGTAAATGACCTAGTTTTACAGGGACCGAGAACCATATTTAAAAAGTATGAAATAGAGTAGCAAGCCCCATGGGTTGAAACAATAAAAAGTATAAGAAACTAGCTAAATATCCCTACATAAGGCAAAACAATAGATAGAAAAATAAAAAACTAGTTCAAGATGGGGGTCCCTTCATTGGATCCTTCATATCCTTGGTCTTCTCTTACGTACCTTATTTACTCTTTGAAATTTTATCCCTTGTTCTTTTTCCAATCCCTTTAGTGTCATCCCTAGGTAGGATCATCTGTGGTCTCTTTTGCACCTATTCTTGCACTAAGGTCCTCTTGATGGGAGTAATGTTGGGTATCCTAGGGGGGTCTCCACTTTCATATGTTGTTTCATGGGGGTCCTATCCACATTAGTAGAATGGGTGAAGGATTGGATTATTTTATCCGCTTGTTTATTTATGGCATTCCATTCCTATATAAGTCTCACTAGATTCATTTTGGCCTCATGAAGTTTATTGTTGAAATTTTCTAGCTACTCTTTATTTTATTTGATCTCCTCTATTGGAGGATATTTTCCTTTCCCAAACACCTCCCCAAAGGTAACCTCATATAGTAGGATTAGTTTGGGTTTAGGGATAATTAGTTTTAGATGAGGGTCTTCAATAGAAGTTTTGGATAACGAGATAGGTTAGGGGTACTGATTAACAAATGGTATGACCCAAAGGTAGGGTCTTCCTCAAGGAAATATTCCTTAGTAGAGGACCCCTATAGAGGAACCTCCCTACGTTGTAGGGTTTCATCATGCTTAACCAAAATCAAGATGAGGCCTTGGTGTAGGATAGGGTTAACATCATCAATCTTATGGTCAATAATGGTTCTCTCCAGAGATTTGAGGATATAAAAGGGGAGGCTAATTTTATACCCTTAAAAGTGATTTAATAGAAAAAAATGATGAGATAAAATTAATGTGTGATTACTTTTAAGTGTCAAGTATTTCATAACTTGTAGGCATACTTTAAGCCATTGGCATGGGAAGTCGGCACAGGGGAAGTCCTTTTTGTCTGTCTTAACGAATTCATTGGTGGGGAAGAACCTTTGAAAAAAATCTTATTTTTTTTGGTCTTTATATGCCTTTGATCCATCACATTGAATACCTATAAATTTTCTAATTAACCCCTCCATTATCAATATTTTAACTCCTCTCATCTCCATGACCCTCTTATTCCATCTGGTAACAACATTTATCACTATGCCTATATCATGATTAGTTATCCTCAGCATAAATTCAGTAATCCCGCCTTGATGGAGATTCTTCCATTCTTTATTTATGCCTCAAACTTTTGAGTAGGAGGTTGGTTCCAAGTAATCCCTATCACCCCCCATTTTTATAGTACCTATCAAGCCAAGGATGAATTTTAGCAGGAAATTGTATAACTTTGTGTTAAAAGTTCAAAAAATACTTAAATAAATTATTATAATGGATAATCATAATTATTTATAATTAATATATAGATTTTACAACAACATATTTATAAGTAATCATAAAAATTAAATTTAAAAAATAAATTATCAAAATAAATATCAACACATGATAATAAATAAATAATCATAATAATGAAATTAAAAAAATAAACTATCATAACAAATATTACCACATAATATTAAATAAATAAATAATCTATATAATCATGATTAATTTTTAGGTAATATATAAATTTTACTACATAATTAATTTATAGGTACTATATAAATTTTACCACATACATCATACTAAATAAATACCATGTTGCTCTCCATTTCCTATTTTAAAACTAGAGGATGATATCTATCGATGTATTTTAGATAGATTTATCTAATATATGTATACTAGTTGTATGATATAACTAGATTATGTTATTTACACTGTCTTTAAATATATGCAGGTCATAAGTATACAAAATATTTTTAGTTTCACCTGCAATAAATTTGACAAATTATTTTTTATTAGGTCATTAACTTTAAGTTTTTTCAAATATATGATTTTTTAAAAAATCAATTCAATGATATCACTTAATCATGTTAATCATCGTGTCATGTCTAGAGTGAATAAATTACTCATTCGGTGAGCAATAACATATCTATTTTTCAACTCCTCCTTCTTTCCCCTCTTTCCCCAAACACATTTTAAGAGGGTGTTAATGTTTATATTATAAACATAATTTTTGGGCTTAGGTTATTTCCATTTTCCTAATTTAATAATTATCTAATTTATGAATTGAAATAAAGTAATATTAACGAGAGGGACTATTTACACAGTCCATTTGATGAAATATTTTTTTAAGAAAAAAAAGTTGAGTAATTTTTAGATCATATTTTCTAATCAAATTCCATTATCCATCATCAAGATGAAAATATAATGAGTGTAGATTGTAGATTTTAAATTCTATTTAAATATTTTCATTTTGAAGAGCTATGATGTTAGGTAGTTGAGCATAGGATAAACCATAAATGATTTAATTAATCCATTTAAAAATTAAATGAATTAATTAATTAAAAATAAATGAAATAAATGGTATTTATTTAATTCAAATTATAAATTAAAAATTAAAAAATAAATTTTAATCTAATAATTTTTTAATAAAATAATTTTTTAATCAATAATTTTTTAAACTATCTTGGAAATTTATTAGGATAGCTTCATTTCCTTTTTGAAACTCTTAAGTGTTCTAGTTAGACTACTTTATTTCCTAGTTTATAATTATATTTTAAAAAATGTAATCTAAATTTTTATTTATTTAATATTGTCTTAGAGAAACTTTCTTATTTGAAACTAATTAGTTGAATATGAGTTGTCATCATTATCCACACATTCTCTATATAATCAAGTGTTATTGCATAATTCTAATAATGATATTTTAAGGTGGTGTTTGATATGCTTGTGTTTGAATTTTATATTATCATTATATATTTATGTTGTCAATTTATCTCTGATATGTATTATTCTCTAAATTTAGATCAGAAATATATATGCATATTATTAATTAATTCACTTCTTTTAAATGTAAAAAGGATATAAAAACACTTCATATACTAAAGGGTTTAAGAGTATATAATTACATGTGAACCTACTATTTGGATTATAAGACCCTTGAGTGAGTATTTGATTTTGATTTTACATGTTATGAAGGGTATGCATCATAGTAAGCATTTTAGGATAAAAACTAATGGTTGGAAAATTATCATAAGTTAAGATAGAATAATTTTGAAGATGTGTAAGATTTAAACTATGTGGAGAAGATATATGAAAATTATAATATAAATATTAATGAGAAATACAAGGAATATTAGAACCAATAAGCATGTCAAGAAGCAACAAAATCATATTGAGAGTAATGTAAACATATTAAAAAGGCATAAAAACGTTTTGAGAAAGATTTAAAACTTGTTAATATGGCATATAATTATTTAGAAAAGGATTGCAACCATACTGAGAAATAGGAGGAACATTATAATAATTTTGAGAAGGAATGAAAATATGTTGATAAATAGGAGGAACATTAAATTTTTTTTGAAAAGGAATGAAAACATGTTAATCAATACTAGGAACATTAGAAGCAACCAAAATAGAAGGTTAAGTATCAAATTCATAAATGAATACCTTGGGAGCCACAATTAGACATGAAACTTATTTCATGACATTCATGATTCTAAGGATTTTAGTAGGTTTTTTTAGATATATTTTTCAAAAAATCGCATATCATTTTTTGTATCTATACTTTATTAATCAAATCCTTCCTAATTGTTTTCATTCACATCAATATTTTTAGATCCATTTCCATTGATTTTTTTTATCAATGGTATTTAGATAAAATATAATTTTAAAAGTGAAATCATTCATATATTTTGGTAAATTACACTTAAATTTCTACCATTAATCACATTTACACATTCTATTTTACTTTTCAAACATGACTTAGGATTGATTAAGTAAATTTTAACAAAATTTATAAGGCATTGATTAATCATAAAAGATTCCAATTGTGGATCACATATATAATCAATTTATTTTTTATAAAAATTTATAAAAAAAACATGCTATGTAAACACACTAAGGTTTAGATATTTTTTTCCTAAAATATAACTTAATATTTGAGATTAAGAAAATCAAGAAAATATAAATATAGGGATATTAGATATAAGATCACATAATGAAATTAACCATATAAAATTTATGAAATTTTATATTTAATAATATATGGGAAATATATAATAATAGTGGGTTTGATACAATTTAATTTCATTGAAAGATGAAATCCTAAAGAGCATATAAGAAACCATGTTAACCAAAATAAAAAACCCTAAAGGGGTGTAGGATAGGTCAAGTTCACAAAAAAAATTTGAAAATATTTAGACACTATTAAATGTAAAAAACTTAGTTAGGCATGCAAAAACTATATATTTTTAAATAAATACATCAATAACTAGTCAATTATTCACACAAAATTTCATGGCCTCTCATTTCATAACATTTAATTTGGTGATAATGTATGAATCTGAGCATAGAAATACATGCCCAAAATGTGTAGGTATATCAGACTAAAATTTTTACATGATAATAGAATATTGTGTGAATAATCCATATGCTTCTAATAGATTTATGAAGCATTGGGATGCTTTTGACATAAGACTTACAAAATATTAAATTATTTGAAAAATACACTCATCTAGTCATGATTTCTAATTTAATTGATTTTATATTTACACTAAAATTCTTTTAACCTAAAAATGGTATTTCTTATCCTTTATATATAATCAAAATAATATTTGAAACTTGAGGAAAGTAAAATAATATTATGGGCTTATTTAGGTGAGCGCGCGCGCGTGTGTGTGTATAAGGTACCTAAATGATGGGAAAATAATAATAATAAAATTAAAAAAAATTAAACTTACATAAATGAAAATAATATCATTGATATACAAACACTAGGATGTGTTGTAAAAGTTCTCCATGGGAAATACTAGCTTTATAAAATAATAAAATTTTTAATTGTTGATTGATCTCTCAACAATTAATATGAGTTCTAGGGTCGATACACAAATTTGGGGGACAAAAAAATATGATAGTTCCCCAACTTTGTAATTTTTTTTACAAAGGGTGTACGCCCTTTAAAAAAAAACTAATGTAAAATAAAGCAAGGGTCGGTCCTAAACCTAAAGGGCATATTCCCTTTATAGTTTAAAGGGAATACACCCTTTGGATTGTAAAGGATGCATGCCTTTTTGAAAGGCATTATTTTTTTTGTTTTTACAATTAAAACCTTATCAAAGGTATTTTTTTGTGGCAATTAGAGGTATTATTTTGTAAGTAGATATTTAGTAAAATAAATGTTAAGTATAAGTAAAAACATGTAATATAAAATTAAATGTAAACTTAAAATTTAAATTTATTTTACTAAATATGACAAATTAGGGCCACTCAACATCTTCTAAAATTGATTATAGAGCTGTAGGAGTTACCATTTAGAAGTTAGTTTTTAAAATTCCATTCTAGTCAATACTTAGTTTTCATAATTTTAGGATTAGAAGATAAAATGATAAATGAGGTTTCAAATCATGTTAAATATGTAATAGATCTATACCATTAATGATTACATTCCTATTTTACCTACTTAAGTATTTCCTATCTATTATATATACTTGAGTATGCTCTAATTGATTAAATAACTGAGCCATAACTTGATCTCAAGGATTATGCCTACCTAAATACACAATCCATATCTTTATATTTACTATTTCCTACTAGTGTCAAATTTAGTGTTCCACTTACTCAACTTGGTCTACTTCAAGGTCCTCTATAAATTTGCTTGTAATTATGTCTCTTCCTAACCATAAATTATCTTTTGTTCTATCATAAAAGGTCTTATAATTATTGGTATTGAAATACTAATGACCTTATTATTTATTATTATCTCTTGACTTCTTAGCTTATGTATTCATATCAAAAGACACTTTCAATGACTTAAAATAGGGTACTCAATCCCAAGATAGTAATCTACGTTCAAGAAAAACACTTCTTTGATTCCTAAAGCTCTCAATTGTACATCTTCACTTATTTGAAAAATATTATGAGGGTTTCACCAATTATTTGACTCAATCTTCTTAGTTCATGAAGAACTTCAACTCAAAATCATATGACAACTCTACCCTTTATAGGCCTATTAGACCAGATTCTACCTCTTAAGGACTTCATACAAAGAGGTCTACAACTACCTTATTTTTGGACTCATTAAATTAAAAAACTCAATGAAAATATCAAGACTAATAAAAGACTCATAGGTGTCTTTACACAAGCTCAAAATACCAATTAGATCACCAAAGTGCCCCAAAAGTTGACTAAGTCCTAAGCACTATTATTGTATTATGTATAGGTGTGTTTGGTCTTGAAAAGGTTTTATTAATATAAGATCATAAAAGGATTATTAGAAATATTTATTCACATGTCTGGAGACTATCTTTAAGGATAAGAAACCAATTTCCTTTATTGTTTTCTTAAGAATTAGAAATCAATGGAAACTCTACTCTTTAGGTCTGGATAGCCTAATCTGCTTACATGGAAGGATATTAACTTGGATTAACTATCAAATTATTTAAATTAATTTACTTATAAGTATTATATAGTGTTTACATAATAACAATAAACCTTCATTATAGGTTTATACTCAATCAATAAAGTTGGAGATGTACTATAATTGGAGTTTGTTATCTTTGCCTTGGAATATTCTTAACAACCTTGTTATTGTCTTACAAAATGAACTTTAATTAATGGATATATAAATATTCATACATGAATAACTTGAAACATGCAACCTATATCATATATATAGGAGTGATATAGTCATTCATACATTATATCTACCATATACATGGTATTACATGTAGGTATTTGGTGACTCATACATGACATCTTCCTATGGTCATGATATGGTTACTCATATTAGAAACAAATTCATATAATAACCCTAGTGAACTCCATTTCCAAATAAACCATTAACCCTTAAACCTTAAACCCTAAACATTGAAAACTAAATCCTAAACCCCAAACCCTAAGCCTTAAACCCTAAACCATGAACACTAAATAATATACTTAAAACCTAGACCCTAAGCCCTAAAACCTAAAACCTTAAGCCTAATACATTATCCCTAAACCAAAAATAATAATCCATAAACCCTAAAATATTGACCTTAAATATATAAAATTAAAACATTAAACCCTATACTTTATACCCTAAACCCTAAAACCTAAATATAAGCCCTTAACCCTAAACCCCAAACCATAAACCTAGAACCCTAAAACCTAAAACCTAAATGTAAGACCTTAACCCTAAATCATAAGATTAAAACCATAAGTCATAAATCTTAAACATTAACTCCTAAACTAAAAATTCTAAACCCAAATCAAAAACCCAAAACCTTAAACACTAAACCTAAATCCCTAAACCCCTACCCTAAACCTAAAGTCCCAAACCCCAAATCATAAAATCTAAAACATAAACACTTAAACCCATGTCCTAAAAACTAATCCCTAATCTCCAAACACTAAATCCCAAACCCTAAATACTAAACACTAAGTTCTAAACCCTAAACCCTCAGCTAAACCCCTAAGACCAAAACCTTGAACCTTACACCCTAAACCCTAAGTGCAAAACCATAAACCAAAAACCCTAACCCCAAACACCAAGTCCCAAACCCTAAAAGGTAAAATTTTGGTCCCTTGAACCATAAACCATAAATCCTAAACCGTTAAGCATAAAATATAAATAATAAGGCCTAAATCCTAATCCCTATGGCATAACACTAAAACTTGAAACTTGAATTCTAGTCCCTATACACCAAACCCTAAGTTGTGAATATTGAACCATCGACCATAAAACTTAAACCCTAAATTTATAAATCCTAAATATCTATCCATAAACCATTATCTTGAGTTATCACCTATATAGAGAAAGGAAAGAGGGCATTGGCTAATCCATATCTTGAAAGGATAGGGGTAATTCTAACATATACAGAGAAAGGAGTGACTAGGGGCATTCATGTAAAAGGATTCAAGATGGATTCAAGATGAATTCCTAGATAATTTGTGGGTTTTTTAATAAATGGGTCAATCAATATGCATAAATGAAACCTAAATGATAAACACTAAACTTTAAACTTTGAACCCTAAACCCTTAACCTAAAACCCTAAAAATGAAACCTAAATGATAAAAACTAAACATACATTATGGAGACCACACCATAGAGGAATGATGTAATAACTAGTAGTTCAACTCAACCCCCTCTCCACTTTCTTATCATAATTCCTACACAATAATAAATATTCCAATGCAAGGATAAAACATGTCATAGCAAAGTCAATGGCACAAATGATAATAATTTATACTCATGACCCACATCAATATTTGAGAATAGCTCACAAACATGAGAAGAACCTAAATGCTTTGGCCCTTTAACTCAATGATTTGGAAATGACTATGTATAAGAGAAGGATTTCACATCATACGAAGTAAGCACAAAGAGGTAATTTTTGATCTATCATCATTTTTCATCATCCCTCATCATTCAAAATGAATTTTTTCCATGCAATTTCAAAGAGGATATTATCTTATTTCCACCATGTAAATCATTCAATAATCTCCCTAAATTAATCCATTACTAGATATGAATGAGAATAATCACCCTAGTACACTCCAATCAAAACAAAAAGAATTGAAACACCATTAAATATTCATCTAAAAAAGATATTGTTCAGTATGAAACAAATTTATACTAAGTACTGGATTGGAACACACTCTACTAGATGAGGGAGTGACTAGGGATGATGGAGTGATTAGGTATGATGAGGGAAAATGGTAGAATGATTAGTGATAATGAGGGATGAGGATAGATGAGGAGGGGATGATTAAGGGTGATTAGTGAGTTACTAGGGATGATGAGGGAAAATGAAAGATGATGAAGGATTGATGAAGGATGATAAGAAATGATGAGGTTAATGAGGGAGTTATTAGGTATGATAAGGGATGATGAGAGTGTGAATAGGGATGATTAGGTATGATGCAATAATGATTAGGTATGATTAGGTTTGATGAGGTTTGATGATGGAGTGTTTAGGGATGATCAATGACAATGAGGGATGATGAGGAAGTGACTAGGGATGATGAGGGTTGATGAGGGAGTGATTAACAACAATGAAAGATGATGATAGCCAATGAGGGAATGATTAGGGATAATGATGGACAATAAGAACTAGTGAGGGAATGAATATGGATGATAATTGAATAGGATGATTGATAAGGGAGTGATTATGGATGATGAGGGTCAATGAGGGAGTGTCTTATGTGAATTTTGAGTGCTAGAATATGAATTTATTCTACATGACTTTGGAGTAATGCATGAGATTGGAATTGAATAATTCATGGATTTACCATATATCTAACATTTGTTTTAGAGTGAATAGTATCTTTTTAGAATGAATTTGAATAGTGTTTTTATTTATTCTATTTTGAATAGAGTATATTATGGGGATTAGCTACATTCATGTCTAGTATAAGTTATTGTATCATCACTATAGGTAGATGTCATTTGTGAGTGATTACATACATATATGTAATAGGTATGTGATAGATGTCATCTATGAGTGACCATATCATGACTATAGGTATGTTATAAGTTACATGATATAGGGCAGTCATTTATGTATTTCTATAGACCCATTAATTAAAAAACCCACAAATTATTTAATAATCTACCTTAAAATTTAGGTATTCAATCAGGTAGGGCATACTCAAGTAGATATTGTAGGTAGGGCATACTCAATTAGGTAAAATATGGGGAATAATCAATGGTATAGATCTATTACATATGTAACATGATTTTTAACTTCATTTATCATTTTATATTCTGATCCTAAAATTCTAAAAACTAAGTATTGACTGGAATGGAATTTGAAAAACTAACTTCTAAATGGTAACTCCTACAACTCTGTAATCAATTTCACAAGATGTTGAGTGACCTTAATTTTTTATATTTAGTAAAATAAATTTAAATTATAAGTTTACATTTAATTTTATATTATAATTTATATTTAACATTTATTTTACTAAATATTTCCTTGCAAAACAATACCTCTAATTGCCAACAAATAAAAATAATGCCTTTTCAAAGGCTCTAATTGCAACAAACAAAAAAAATCATGCCTTTAAAAAGGATCTAATTGTAAAAAAACAATTAATGCCTTTCACAAGGGAATACACCCTTTACAAAGGGCATATGCACTTTTAAAATTTCAATATTTTTTTTGTGTTTTCCCTCCAATTTTCCCTTGGTTACAAGCTTGGAGAGGTTTGAACCTAGCTTGAAACTAGTCATGGATCATCCCACTTAGTTTCTAAGAAATTTAATAGTCTTTTCTGTCTTTGTTGACACATCTGATCAGGTAACTTTTATTATTTAAAATATATATATATGGGTTTGTAGAGGAGAAATTGTAGTTTTAGAATATATAATTTTTTTTAATGTTAGAATATTATTTATATTTATTAATTTATTTATACATAACATACCTCATTATGGACTATATAAATATCATCACAAATTACTTTATTAATTTTTTAATACTAATCAAAATTTTATAAAATTCATATCTTAAAAATTTACACATTGTCAACTATGCTTTAAAAAAAATGATTTTCATGAAGTTAAGGTCAAAAATTTGTGTTCATACACTTGAAATTACAATTTTATAGCTATATTGACTTGTAAAATTATTTAAAAATTATATATATAATAAAAAATATTATCAAGAATCTTCAACATTTCACCTATCCATATATGAATTTTCATACAAAATTTCAATTGTTTACTCAAAAAAAGTGTGTTCATACACATGAAATCTCCTTATCTTTTCACAAAAAATGACCAACCTATTATCATAAATTCATTCTATTTCACACACTTTTATCATCTAGGTATTGAAACAATTTATATATTTAGAAACTAGATTCAAAATTCCATAATTAATATTATTATGTCATTGTCAAATTCTATTTTTAAGTGTCTCTAATATTCTTTCCAAGTTCAACTATTATTATTTTTAGAAGAAAAGTGTCGCTTTATACCCACCCCCTTTCGTCCCCCATTATCTTGCATCTACCCTCTAAATAATGCTTTGTGAATGATCAATATGTTGCTTTGTGTTAAATGATATATTTTTTTTTGTGTATTATAGAAAATTTAATTAAAATAAGGGCCTTACTAGAGTGGAAACTGACATCAAATATTCAAACAATAATAAATATGGGATAAAGGTGATACGTGCACATTGACCTACTGAAGACCTAAAAATAGGCATGTAGCATTGAAAAACTTATGACATATGTCAAATTTATATAGGTTATTCTAACAAAATGTGTGTGTGTGTGTGTGTGAGTGATACACACACACACACACACACACACACACACACACACACACACACACATAGAGAGAGAGATATTAGGTTCACATGGAAGCAAATTATCACCAATAAGAGGGTCTCCATTAATATTCAACATATATATATATATATATATATATATATATATATATATATATATATATATATATATATATATATAGAGAGAGAGAGAGAGAGAGAGAGAGAGAGAGAATTTGGGGGGGGGTGGTATGAAAAGAAGAATAAGGACCACTAAAATTCAATAAACGTACCAATTACACCTAATTTGGAATAGTAAAAAAAAAGAAAAAAAATACCAAAATCATGAAAATAATGGATAATGAATGGATAGGGACTATTTTTAATTACCAAAACTTATCTTATTTTCTTATTTATTACCCATATTTAGGTATTTTTAATATATAGATACACCCTTTTAAAGAGGTGATGTGAAACTATATTTATCTTATTAAAGATCACTTTTTCACTATTATACTAAATTTTTTTTAAAAAACATTATTTTGTCTCATAAAAAAGGTTAAATTTTTAAACTTAAAAAAGTGTTTCATTACCCTTTAAAATTAAAAATAAATATAAAATTAATCCCATATGTTAAAATATGGTATAAGTATTATATTTGTGTTGTTCCTAGTGATTCTTTTCCAAGCTTAGCCACCTAATACAATGACATGGATAAAAAAATGTTATAGAAATTTTGACTAAATTTCTTAATACCACAATAAATTATCTTATATATGTTTAAATACATATTTTCACAATGATTATAATGAAGAAGTGTATTTTTCATATTTTTTTTAGTTAATGATGATATAAATACATGTTTTAGCTACATTGATTATGACATAAGAAGAGGTAATCCTTATGATTAATTAAAACCTACTTTTATGTTGGTTGAAATATTTAATGTTACTATTTACATCTTAAAATAATCAATTTTAACATGAATTTTGTCTAAGTATCATTTGAAATCATAGTAGGTTAACTAAGACATCAATTTTAGTCAATTATAAATGTTATATCATGTTAAGACCTTTATGACCTCCATATGAATACTAAAGATCTTAAATATTACCATTTAAAATTAAATTAACATTTAATTGATTCTAAAGTTTTATAAAAACTAATTATATGTGTATGAATTCCCTTGTGTGTCTCAATTAGAAACATAAGTTTTACTTGTTTTATAAATGAAACAAAAATTAAGTTATTGATTTAAGTTATATAATGTATTGTACAAGTGGGGTATAAGTTTTGGATATTTAATAATAATTTCAATGTGGAATAATTCCAATATGTAGAACTATAATGAACTTGAATAATTAATGCAATTTTTCAATACCATTAGATGTTAGGTTAATTCACAATTTTCTACACTATTTATTCAACATATATACTTCAATTGACATATGTTTTAGCCTCGTTTTCCAAATCTATATTACACTATAAAAATAGAGGGTCTCCATTAATAAATAATATTTACATTCCCTATAGAGAAAGCATGCACTAACACAATATTCATAGATAATATTCAACCTTGCTTAAGTTGTTCTCAAAAAATATTCTATAAGTTGATTTTGAGAAAACACAACATTTATGAGAGTAAATATATTGGTCCCTAGAATATTTATCTTGTGACCTCTTTATTTTTCACATAGATAAATGAGGAAATTCCATTTCATATAGATTGTCTATCTTTTCTAGGTTTAAAAAGTTTAATCTTATGATGGTGAAACCCACTCATAACCAACTTTGTAAGAGGATGAAAAAATAGTGGAGGACATTTTATTCAAGAGATATTACATGTTTTATGTCACCTAATTTACTTCATAAGGTTGTTTTTATATGTGTTTTAGGTACACCCTCAAGAAATTTAATGGGATAAACCCCTCTCATTTTAGGATTACAAAAGTAATCCAGGGCATAGATTGTAGGTTGTGACACATATGTAGTTTGCTTGGAATAATAAGATGTGACCTATATCCCATCAATTTATATTAAATAAATTTATAAATGACACCTAAATATGTATATTTAAAATTATTCTATGTTAAAATAATAATTTCTCATTAAAAATTGATTAATGAGGGAAGGGTAGGAAAGAAAAGAAGGTTTCAAATTTTAGCTAAGTAATTCTTTTACTTAAGTAACACTTTATTATATCTAATGAAAACCAACCAACATTAATCAAATATAAATAAACACAAATAAAGATTATAAAGTCTAATCATATGGATTAAATTCAAAAGTACCTATTTAAAATATAATTTGATCACAAAAATAGCCAAAAACACATCCTACTATAATAATTTATAAAGATAAAAATTCACTACAAAAAATAGCAAAAATAAATTTATCTATAGGAGAAAGAGATCAAATATTAACTAACTAAAATTATTAGACAAGAATAATTTGTAAGTATAACCTACTCATAATGAAACATATAAATCTGTATGGTAATCACTTAAAGCTCAAAATATACTCAACATCGATATTCTAAATAATTCACTCAACATATATAGACAAATAAAAACCCATGAAAATTCCAAATAATTTAAAATTTATCTCTTTAAATTTCATTAAAAACTATTCCTCTTCCCCCCTTCATTTATTGTGTTTATACAAGATACTCTTATAGAGCACATACCTACCCCACTATTAATGAATGGGTTTATTACAACAAAGATCCTCAAGGAAAGACAAAATAATATCAATAAATGGAGGGGTGAGGATCACAATAAAAAATAACATACTTCACTCATGACCATGATGTGATATTTTTTACAAATATTAGAGAAGCATAGAAAATAAAAAAACAACTACAAGGAAGTGGGTATAACTAGACAAAAGCACAATGGGCCTCCACTTGGACCACCTCAACATGATGTGCCACTTCATTATGTTAATGATCATTATGTGGAACAAATACCTAACGATTTTTAGTTACTATAATCTACCAAGTATGTGGTAATAAACTTATCATCATGTTTAAAATTAAGGATATCAATTGGTGGCTCAGAAAACAACACTTAACCACATGTCAAGAGCTTTGTGTATACAAAAAATATTTTTCAATTTTATCCCTTAATTATGATTTCTATTTTAGTGACTTGTCAAACATAAATATCCATGAGTTTACACCTTAAATGGTTCGGTATAAAATTGGTGTGAAAGTGATACAGAGGGAAAGAGTTAAACACATCAAATTACAAACTTGTTCAATTAGGACTATCTCTTATAATCCTTTCAAAAGACAAATCAAGATGGTTTGAGAGTTTTACATAGTTTAAATTCATAATAACACCATTTTTAGATACCCATTACCTTATTATAACTCCACACTAATTTTATTAAATAGACTCTTAAGGTAAATTCATAATCTCACATTTGTCTTTCACAATTAGGTTTCCTCCTTATAACCCTCCTAGAGCACATTTTTGGGTGGTTTGAAAAATATATAAGTTTTATTGAAAATAAATTATATTTTTAGATAACCTTTAATTTAATTAATTATTATACAAACTTTTGTGTCACAATTCTTAATGAATGTATATTAACTTGACAAGACCTTTTCTAAACTAGTCCTAAATTAGGTCTCTTGGTCTTCAAAAATGAGTTTTAGATCTTGTATCCTTCAGATGTGAAAAAACCCAAATAAAAATTATTATTAATATTTATGACACAAAAATATATATATGTCAAGTTTGAATCTCTAAAGCAAAGTCTAGCTACCTAAACCAAGAAATGGCCAAAACCCTAAACTAGGTTCTTGGCCATGCCAAGAGGTAATAGAATAAGGTTTTCAAGTGAAAATGGATGTTTAAAGGTCAAAAATATATTGTATAGGTATATTATAATGTAATTTACTTATTTTTATTTTAATAATAATCCACTCATTCATAGATAGAATTAGAATTCTCCTTTACTTGTTGGACTATGCATAACATGGTAGTATACAAGACTATTTGCAAACAAGTTGAGGTTTGGATGAAGATTTTCTCTCTTCATGGATTTTTTTAGATTAAAAAAGTTATTTTTACCTAAAATAATCTCACTACAACCTTAAAACACTTTAATACATGAATTTGATCCAAAAGAGTCCCTTTACTAGTATTTATTCTTGATTATTCACAATGAAAATAGGGTACAAAATAGAGGTATGAATTATTAATGTTTGAAGGATAATTTTTTCCTAACCTAGATTTTTAAAATAATAAAATAATTTACATACACTAAATAAAAAATATCTACACCATTACATCCATCAAAATGCTATAAATCAATCAATAAACCTTTCTCAATCTTGAAAACTTTGATTGTGTAAAAACTCATGAATTCTTAAGGACTAGATTGATTCTTTATCAAACCTGTAGATCAATAATCCAATCCAAAAAACATTGATATATATATATATATATATATATATATATATATAGTTATTCAATCTTACTAATATTATTATATGCCTTCACAATAATCCTAAAATTCTTCTTTCATTCATGAACATTATTGATCTCCAAACAATCATACCACAAGATTTTGAGATAGTCCATCTCTTCATACAAATTTTGAATATTTTATCCAATTATTGGAGCTAAAAATATTCCTATGACTTTTATAATTACCCCTTATAACCTATACATTCAATATATCATCTTATAAACATTCTTATTATTTTTTGATTGCATCCAATGTAGGTTTAAGCATGAATAAAATGTATTTTTAGAACGTTACAAAATTTTAGACACAACATAATAGAAAAAAAAGGTGTAGAAATATTAATAATCATCCTAAGACATTTTATACAAACTAAAAAACTAATATCCAAATTTACATTCTAACAACAACATTAATTATACCAAAAAATTATGCTTAGAAATTCAATAATTGAAATTGGTATTTTTGGTAGGAAACCACCAAAGGGTACAAAATTCAAATTTTATGAAATCCTAGGACCTATAAATGAATAAAAAGTTTCCTATAAAAATTATAATACCTATAATTACTCAAAAAATAAAAATAACAAACCAAAATTAAGCAAAATGGTGATGCTCCTGCATCAAACTACCAACATTAAAATCTTTCATGAACTCTTGCTCATGAATTTTCCTTTGCTATATATGTTTCCAAATGTCTTATCCTTATTTTAAATAGTCATTATATTATCTCTATTCCTCATATATCACATGGAATTTTTAGGAGTTGCAAGGAATGGTACAATTTTATATCCTCTATAATTGTTCATCATTCTTCTTTGAGATCAATCTCCTCTCCACTCATCTTTAAATCTTTTTAAATAGTACTTACACATTTAAAAAATGCATTAAAGTAAACCACTTATGAAACCAATTATGTACCATGATCTTGGTTACACTCCTTTTTACTGATACATTCTTTGATATAATAATCATTTGTATTATTATAATGGAACTTGAGATGATCATTCTTATCCTTCACTTGGTTCAGTCTCTCTTCATCCTTCCTTAGCTTTAGAACATCCTTTTCTCCTTCATTGTTTATGCTAAGATATTCCTTATACTCTTTATCCCTTATTATATAATTGATGTAGCATTTATTATCCTCATTATTTTTTTCTCCAACCTTAAAATCTTTATTATTTACTTTTAAAATAACCTCATCCTCTTGTTCTATCTATTGTTCACTTGAAAATTTGCTATATGTAATTCCATCCATGGCAATGTTCTTTAGCACACTAACTTTCTCAATGAACCCTTCAAGATACTCCATACTTATTATGCAAGATAACTTCTTAGACAACTTCAAAAATGATTTATTCATATGTTCACCTGATATAATATGAATTTCTAAAGATAAATCATTTTTTTTATAATATTCAACCTATATCTTTTGCTAAGTAATTGACATACTACTTACCTTGTCTTCCTTGTTTAGTTGCATGAACTCTTTCTCACTTTTCAAAAACACCTTAGAACCCCTTTTTGATACTACATATTCTTCATCCAATGGTATAAGTGTGATTATTTCCTTATTTTCAAAGTTATATGTATTTCTCTCTCCATCATGAATGGCCCTCATATCATATTGCCAAGGTCTCCCTAAGAGCAAATGGCACACATCCATTGGCATGATGTCACATAAGACCTTGTATTGATATCTTCAAATATGAAAATTGACCCAAAATTATTAATTGACAAGATATTGTTACCTATTTTTAAACCATGACACCTTATATGGATTTTGATGTGGAAACCTTTTCAAGCCAAGCTTTTCTACCATCTCAATAAACACTAGATTATTTGTACTACCTGCATCAATTACCATTTTACAATGCTTACTATGAGATATGCATGTTTTCTTATATAAATATTTTCTTTGGGTAGAATCATTCTCCTTATGTGACTTGATCAACACTCTCCTAATTATCAAATACTCACCAATTTTTATCTCCTCTATGTGAGATTGAGACCCCACACTCTCTTCCTCTACTTGTACCACTTAGTTTCTATTTTTAGTTTGAAAAACACTAGATTGATAGTAATATAAACACTCTCAAAACATATGACCAATAATTTTATTAAATATAAAACACTTACCTATGAATCCATTGAAGTCTCTTCCTCTTGGTGTATATCTTACTTTAAAGTATGGTCTCCTTCCTCTGAAACCACTTCTTGGGTTGAATGCATGTTCTTGTCTTTTTGAACCATTTTATCCTTCTTCATATGTTGGTAGCTAATTTTTTTTTAATAATATCTTCTACCTTTAAGAGGTTTACTTATTTCCCTTGATTGTTGGTTTTGTCTTTTATTAAATTTTTCTTATGCTTTCAAAGCATACTAGTAACACTCTTCAAGTGTTCATGGTCTTACCAAACTAACTTCATCCTAAAAAAATAAACCTTAACCGATTAATAGACCTTGAAATACTATCCACATCTTATTTCACATTACTTGATTTGATGGTCAACCTATAGAACTCCTCAGTATACTCCTTGA
Organism: Torreya grandis; assembly: GCA_037957365.1. Taxonomy (NCBI): domain Eukaryota; kingdom Viridiplantae; phylum Streptophyta; class Pinopsida; order Cupressales; family Taxaceae; genus Torreya; species Torreya grandis. Next base: position 699,994 of record JARHVA010007244.1, on the reverse strand, counting down.
CACTCTTCTCCTTTTGCTTCAAATTATGCAATTTATTGATTAGGTTAGTTTGATAATCACTAGGCAGAAAGTTTGCTTTTAATTTATCTACTAACCTATCCTAATATTTAATTTATACCTTGCCTTTATTTATCCTCTAATTTTATACATAATCCCACCAAAGGGATACATTTCCCTTTAATTTAGTGCAAGAAAACTTCACCTTATTCTCCTCAAGTACATTATCATAATTAAAATATTTATCTACTTATGTGATCCAATTAATCAAATCTTCACCATCTAGTCTTCCTACATAATTATGAAGTTTAATATTTTCCTTTGAACCTTTTTTCATCATAACATTTATCAGTTTATCAATTCTTTCATCTTCATGTTCTTCATGTTATTGTTCTTCTTCTAGTTCTTGTGGTTCTTCTTCCCTATCACTAATATCCTCCATTACCACTCCTCTTCTTTGATTTTACTATACTAATATCAAAATTGTATCAAATATTATCCTTAAATTTATTAACTCCTCCAATATTGAATCTCCCATTTGAATACCTACTCTTCCACCTCCTCTTACATTCCTCTTAGGTGGCATTTTGACTTAGCAATGAAACTGACTATCAAAAATAATCAATTTTAATCTTACTTAAAAGAGTGTAACCTCATTCAATATTCCTTTTAGGTATACATATTACTCTGATACTAATATGATTTAGAGGGAGAGAGTTAAACACATCAAATTAGAAACTTGTTCAATTTCAACTATCTCTTATATGCATTTCAAAGGATAAATACAGATGGTTTAAGAGTTTTACAAAGTTTCAAGTTATACTAGGACTATTTTTAGAACCCATTACCTTATTACAACTCTAAACAAATTTTATTAAATAGACTATCAAAGTAGATTCACAATCTCACACTTGTCTTTCACAATTAGGTCTCCTCCTTGTAGCACTCCTAGAGAACCTTTTTTGGGTGGTTTGAAAATATAAAAATATTTATGGGATAAAAAATATATTTTTAGATACCTATTAATGTATATAATCCTTCAACAATTTTTTTTTGCACTATTCTCAATGGAGGTATATTAACTTGACAATACCTTTTATAAACTAGGCCTCAATTAGGTCTCTTAGTCTTCAAAACTAAGTTTGAGCACCTAAATACTTCACACATGATAAAAACCCAATAAAATATTTTATTCATATTTATTATACTAACACCAATTTATATTTTAAATTTTAATCTCTAAAACAAAGTCTAGCTACCTAAACCAAGAAATGGCTAAAACCCTAAACTAGGTTCTTACATAGGTCGAGAGGTAATAAAATGAGTTTTTAAAGTAAAAATGGATTATTAACTTTATAAAACATATTATATAGGTATATTAAAACCTAATTAACTTCCTTTAACTATAATAAAAATCCACTCATTCCTAGATAGACTCATAATTGTCCTTTACTTGGTGGACTGTGCATAGCATGGTAGTGTACAAGACTGTTTGCAAACAAGTTTAGGTTTGGATGAATTTTTTATATATTAAATGATTATTAAATATTTAAAAATAATAATTTTACCTCAAATAAACTCACAAAAACCTTAAAACACTCTAAATACTTGAATTTGATCCAAAAGAGTCTCTTTATTATTCTTTATCCTTGACTGTGCACAATGAAAACATGGTACAAATAGAGGTATGAATTATTGATGCTTGAAGAATTTTTTTAATCTAATATAGGGTTTTTAAAAAATAAAACATTTGACATAAACTAAATAAAAATAATATACACCATTCCATCCATCAAAATTCTTGAAATCATTCAATAAACTTTTCTCAATCTTGGAAAGTTTGACTGTGTAAAAACTCAAAATTCTTAAGGACCAAATTGTTTCTTTCTCAAACCTATAGATCAATAATATAATTTAAAAAAATAAAAATAAAAATATATATTTATTATGTTTTATCAATATTTTCATATGACTTCATAATAATCCTTAAATGCTTCTTTCATTCGTGAACATTATTGATCTCCAAACAATCATACCACAAGATTTTGAGATAGTCCATCTCTTCATACAAATTTTGAATATTTTATCTAGTTATTGGAGATAAAAATATTCCTCTCACTTGTATAATTACCCCTTAATACCTATAAATTAAATATGTCATCCTATAAACACTTTAATTATTTTTTGGTTGCCTCCAACATAGGCTTAAGCATGACAAAATGTATTTGAAGAACATTACAAAAGTTTCAACACAACATAAGAGACCACAAAGGTTTCCAAACATTAATAATCATCATAATTAATTTTATAAAACTTAAAAAATGAATATCTAATTTTATATTATAACAACAATATGAATTATACTGTAAAATTATGTTTAGAAATTCAAAAATTCAAATTGGTAGTTTTGGTAGGAAACCACCAAAAGGGACCAAATTCAAATTTCATGAAATATTAGGACCTATAAATGACTCCAAAGTTTCCTCTAAAAATTATAAGACATCTGATGACTCAAATCAAAAAAATAATTAACCAAAATTGATCAAAATGGGGATGCTCCTACATCATAAATCTTGTGGTGCTTTGTGAGAGATGTTATGTTATCAGGGTCATATCATTCCTTCCACTAGTTAATTTTTTTATATCATCTTACTACATACCTCCTTCCATCATATCCTCATGAAAATATGTCAATTTACATATATCCTATGATATAAATGAAGTTAATACCACCTATTTATTTATTTTCCCCTTCTTTTACTATATCTAAAAGAGAAATGCCCTTTGGATCATGGTTTACGACATTCATATTGTATTGGCCTGACTAATAATATTATGTGTCAACTAACTTCTCTTAAATTTATAGACCTAGATAATACCATTAGATTATTTTTTAAGGTTGTTTGGGTATTATATCAATACATATAAGTGTAATATATCATACCAATCATATGATATACACTCTAATTTCACTTGCACTTCTACCCTAAGTAATATTTGGAGTTAGATTTATAATTTCATATTGAAGAAAGATTTTCTTGTGGAAGTATTGGAGATTGAATAAGATGTCTCCTTTGGTCTCTATCTTTAATCCAACCTTTTAAGTCTTTACACCCAAAAAATATCCTATAATTATCCATTATCCAAGGGGGATATTGATACTCAATGATTTCACTCCAAGGTAAGTATTTCTAACCCTACACTCTTTCCTTTATTTACTTACTAGTTATATGTTGTTTGTTTCTTAGTGAATGAATGTGTGTATATCCTAGTCTAGGTTCTCTCTACACCAAATAAGATTGTGTGGTTATATGATTTCTTAGACTTTCCATATTACATTTTAGGTTTTATAGACTACCATTTAGTCTACCATAGAACCTTACCATTTATGATCATTATAACCCTTTCCCTTAGTTTAGTTTAGTTTAATTGCATACTTACTTTGATTGTTTTCAATCAAATAATTTCATAGAGATATAGTTAGAGATATATCCTTGTTACATAGGTTTAGGATTTATAACCTTTCCTCTTATCATTTTTGACATGATAAAACCTCTTTTAGATATACTAATCCATTTTTCACTACCCAAATATTCAAGTATCATGACCTCTATTTGATTATCCTTATTTGAGTCCAATTCTATTTAGATCAAATAGTTGTAAGATAATCCTAGCCCATGCATACATTTTTTTGAACCCAACATGAACCTTAATCTTAACTTCATTATCTTAGATAACTACATCAACCAAATTGATATAATTTTGTCTTAGTTTTCATTTTTAGCTAAATGCATTAGCTAGCTCGATATAGTTACATTATATGTTAGTAACTACATCATCATGTTTGATATAGTTATATGTGTTTTATTTTTATACCATTATATACCTATTTATTTAAATTTATTAAATTCTACAAATTTATTTTATACATTTAATTTTAAACTTTATTTTCTATTTTTTTTAGTTTTCAATAGAAACTTAGTTTTGGTAGTTTTAAAGATACTTAGGTGTTGTCATTACATGCCAAGTTGTTATCTATTTTATTGACATTGTTATGTGATGGATATTAACCTAATAATCAAGTCATTATTAAACACTAAACAAAAAATTTATTTTTAATGTACCTTACAATATATCATAAATGCTTAGGATTCCATTTTTATTAAGCTTATAAAACTAGCCATCCATTTGATTTTGTGGTGCACCTGAGTAGAACATATTACCTAGGTAGGTTATTCTCAGCATATCCCTAAAACTAGGGCTAGTGGTCTATATGTATAGTTTATCTTATTTAATTAGTGTTTTTAAACATTGGGATGACACTAATCGATGTATGAGAAAGTATATTTGAAATCCCACACTATTAATCAAACCTTATTATTACAACTATCAAATATTATTTTCAAAAATTAGTTAGATTTAATTTACTACCAATTTTTATTTTGTATTATAGATTTTAGTAGCCAACCTGATACCATTATAATATGTGTGTTATAACTACATTATTTATCCCAATACAATTATGTGTGTGTGTGAAGTGCATTGTCTAGCCTGATATAGATCCATGTGTTTATCTCCCTAACTTCATTAGACAAATTGATATAATGTAATTATTTAACATATAATAGATAAATTTATCAATGAACCTATAAAAATATTATATATTTATGCTTAAATATAGGCCATCCCAATATAGTCTATTTAACCTAGTTTTATTGTACTTGACTACATTAATCGACTCGATATAGTCTATTTTACCCAAGTTATACCTACCTGACTATATCATCAAACTTGATACAATCTAGATTTTGTTTTTAGATTCTATACTACTACATCATATATCCTAATATATTCAATTTTTAATAATTACCAATAACATCATCATTTCTCCTTATACATCATCAACTATCTTGATATAATATTTTATCTCAGACCCATAAACCAACTACATCACATGTCTGATACCATTTATTTTTTGTAATCAATAAATTTTTACTATCAACCTTATAACCTACTTAATATCATGATTTCACGTATTAATATCTTTCTTTCCAACCTCAACCTATTTGGATTATACATGGGTTGTGATCTTTTTCCCACTTTGTCCACCATTGAACACAACTCTTCATGGTGAAAGTTTTCACAAAATCACCTAGATATTTCAAATTTAATATGGTTTAAATCAACCAAACAAAATATCTCTATGATTCTCAACTTTGTAATAATATTGATAATAACACCATTTATACTCCAAACAAGAATGGTGGTCTATAAGCTTAATTTATCCTCTACCATAATTTGGGAACCAAAATTAATGTTAAAAATACCCCTCCTAATAGTTATAATAAAAATATACCTATAGATACAACTCAATACATTTCACTAATGGTCCAAAAAATTAATTCTTTTCAAACATCTAATAGTTCCCAAATGCTCCAAATGAAAAACCACATTTTGTAAATGGTTACCCAACCTCAAGTCATAAAGATTCAATCAAATATGATTTGTGTTCCTTTTCCTCTTAGATATGATAATGGGAAGATCATCCCTCAATATACTATTCATAAAAAATGATTTAATATATTAAAAATGACTCTTTATCTCCCTTCATTGTGTCCATGGACATTGTAATCATCTCTCCAACTATCACATATGATGGAACTAAAGATCTTGCTTTCTTATTTAATATTTTTTCAATCTCTATAATTAATGGGTTTAAACTAACACTTATTCTATACCAAGATCATATCAAAAACATTTTTTGGTGATCCACTTGAATGGCATAATTATCTTAATAGACATTCCATTACACAACTAGAGGATTTTGTCAATGTTCCAGTTAAGTAATCATAACATATTGATCTTCCTAAAAATAGTCAAAGCCATTTCATTAATGTTAAGAAACTTGGTAATAAATATCTCACACTTTAATCAAATAGTGCAATCCTTTATCTCATAAATCAAACCATAACAAGAGTGATGACAATATCTTCAAACTCTTTATTACCACACTCAAAGCCCCTCTTCAATACAAAGTTATAATCTTCTCTCCCTAAAATTTAGAAGAGCCTTTTGATAAATGAAAAATAAGATTTCCTTATGGCTTAATTTTAATCTTCTTAAAATCCTAAAAATAATACCTCCTAAATAAAAACAATGCAATCATTATTAAAATCCTCAAACTAATCCTCTTCACACTAAAATAGGAATACCTGACTCAAGTAATAAACTTCCCTCTCCCCCTCCCTTTAAAGTGCAGTAAATTAAAAAGTTATTCTCTCCATATAAACCATTTGTTTATACTGATACTACCCCTACAACATGGTATAACCCTGATAAGTTTTATTGGTTCCATGCTGACATTGGTCACTCTCACAAGACATGTTGTAATTGTTTATGCATAATATTTTTCAAATTTATCATTTAATTATGATTTCTCTGTTACAATGACTTGTTAATATCTAATATCCTTAATTTCACCCTTAAAGGGTGCATAAAGAAAGGGGTGGGTAGACTAATGGTGATATGAGAGATACATTATTATTTATTTATATTGCATATATCCGTTACACTTTCCTTTGACTTGACCCCCTAAGAAATCTTCCTCCTTATAACCCCTAACTATACTAGATCCATATTTTACGACTATATTGGCCTGAATCAATGTAGTTTTACTAAATCTCATAAAATTTAAATTAATTTGGCCTAGGTTGATTTAGTCCAAAAGTTACGATAAATGCTTCATAATTAATTCAACCTAGATAACCTAGTTTGAGGGTAAAACATCATATTTTTAACTACATCAAAACTGGCTAATGGCATTACCTAAAATTTTAAGAAGGGTTAGGATCATCCATAACTATAAATATAAGTCCCCACTTCAAAATAAAGAAATTAACATTCATTTTTTCATTGTCATTCCTCATAATTCTTGATAATTTCACATTTTAAGAAGCCATTATTTAGATCTTGTCTTGGAGGGAAAAAACATGTTTGATGGAGTCTTGGATGCATTAAGAGGAGTTATTTTATCCTAGATATTAATTCAGCCTTTGTGATCCTTACAACTAAAAAAAAATTCTTACAAATCACCATTGACTAGCAGGGGATAGATGCTTGAAAGGTTTGTTAAGTATGTTCTAACCTATCTCTTTCATTTTATAGATAGAAGTTACATAATTACTAGGCTGAATGAATGCATATCTCTTTTTTTGAATATCCTCTACACTTAGATTAGTGTGGCTATATAATTTTTCAAACTTTCCAATTACAACCTTAAGTGACCTAGACCCTCATTTTCCTACCATGGTCACTTACCCTTTTTAGTTTATTTTTAACCATCCCCCTTATTTTTGTTGCTATCTTGCCAATACTAGATTATATTAATTACAATAATAGAAGACTTAGATTTATTTCATTATATTTATTTCCTAGAGGATTTTTATCCCTCTTAATTGATGTTGTGTAGTAAATTATCCTCTTAATACACTTATAAGATCCGTTTGGTCATATCCAAATAAATTAAGTATCAATGGGCTCTATTTTATTTACCTTAGCTAAGTCTAAATCTCTTAGATAGGATAAGTTGTAGTTGAATCCTAGATCATTTCATACATTCTAGTGAATCTGATGTGAACTAACCATATATTTTTATATTCCAACAAAGTATATGGGTTGATATAGTTTTATTTCTCTATATTTTTAAGCTAGTTACATCAATTCAAGTCAATACAGTCTAATCTGTGTGTATTTTAAGGAAACTATATTGACATGGATTGATACAATTTTATTCTCTATATTTTTCCAATAGTATGAATCAATGTAGATTGATAAATTTTAATCTATATTTATTTTTAGGAAACCACAACCATGCAAGTCAATACAGTTTTATTTCTCTATGTTTTTCCAAAAAGCTACATCTATGCAAATCAATACAGTCTTAAACTCATATATCCTTATTTTATTCAATTAGCCAACTATATCAGCCAAAGCCAATCTATTTTTATTTAAAAGGTATTCTTCTACCCAACTATATTAACCCAATCTGATATAGTTAATTTTTTTATTTTTTTAGTCAACTTATTTAAGCAACTAGATTTAGTTTTATATTTTATTTTTAATTTGGTCAAATTTACTCTATTGAGACAACTATATTGAACCTCTCTAATTTAGATACAAATTTATTTTCTCTCTATCCAACTATATTGACCTTGGTTGATATAGTTTTATGCTTGCATCCTTTTTAATAAACTATATTGACCCTATTTGATCTAGTTTATTATTTCTATTTTATGTAGATTTACACAAATTATATCCATATGTATCGATATAGTTCTATATTATTGTTGACATTTTGGCCTCATAGAGAAAATTTTAACCTCTAAAGTAAAAAACTTTCATGAGAATCCCTTTAGGTTTGTTTTTGGTGTCTAAAATTGGTCATGGTCCTATGAATGTCTTTTAAAGGTCTTTTAATCATGTTAATAGTATCAGATTTATGTTAAAAGCTAATGTAAAGATCATTATGTATCATGGATGTCTTGGGTCCTTGGTGATGTGTACTAGGTCCCCGTGATGGTCATTATATAAGTGAAAGAGTTATAAATGATTTGGAGGCCTAGAAGGATGGTCCTAATCATGTTTGATAGGCTTAAATATCCTTAGCAAAAGTTGAAGTAGTTTGAAAAGATTGATTCTCCTATTGTTCATGAGTTTTAAGACTATTTGGGTCATTTCAAGATGAGAGAGAGCCTTATTAGCAACATGAAGGGTGTCCAAGCTTCATTGTGTCCATAGTATAGATCCTAGTTATGTATGTCAAGGTTAGTCTCCATAGCCTTTGTTTAAGCCTACCTCAAGCCTTTATTTCCCACTTTTAAGACCCTCAAGTCCCTAGTATGAGTCTATTTCCATTGATTTTTTTTAAACGTAATATTTCAAGTGTTTTATTATTTAATAAAGGTCTTAAAAGAGTCCCATGATCATGATTAGGCATTTTCACATCATAAAGAACTACTTTAGGGGTAAAAATCACATCCCACTAGACAAATAGACCCCACACATGGGAAAAATGTATATTTCCAACTTCCACACCATGCCACTCAGTTTGAATTGTCATTTAACTCATTTATTCCCTCCATTCATCCTCTAATGGCATCCCAAGGTCAAAAATTTAAAGAAATGTAGAAAAATAAGGTTTGCAGGTGTTTTTTGTAGGTTATATAGATTTATACAATCAGTTCATATAGAGGGTAGTTATAGGTTGTGGGTGGGATCATTATAGGTGTATTGGTAAAGTTTCATGGTATAAAGATTCAAAACAAGCTCAAAACTACCCCTTTTACTCCATCATGCTCCTTTTCAGCCCAAGAAAGTTTGTAGGTTTATGGATATTATTGATAAGAGAGAGAAAATGGGAAGCTGATATCTTGGAAGATAAAGGGGGTCTATTGAGCTTCCGATATATGGAATTTTTTTGTATTTTCATGCCCTATACTTTATAAATAATAGTTAACAATCTGGTCAATCCAATGACCTTTTTCATCTATGCAGGGGATTGAAAAGACATCAATTTTTGGTGCATATTTGAAGTTTTTTTTAGAACCAATTCTAAATATGTGTTATAGATATCATCATATCCCATATCCATCACCTTCCACCCATGTTTCACACATGTTAGGGTGTGGAATCAATCAAATCTTCTGGTTTCTTCCATTTGTAGGCTATAAATGGAATTTCTCATGTTGTAGAATCCTTGTGCATAAGATGGGATTGTTGATAATGTTTTGGATTTATTAAATATTTTCAATCCTTATCTACCTCCTAAACTCAATTAATCCACCAGATAATCAAGTAAGCCTTCAAGGTCTTATCTCTAAGATGATTATCATGAGTAAATGTGGTCTCCTTTATAAGGTGAGGAAAAATTGGTTGTAGGAGATATTTTTGTGGTGTTTAAGATATACACAATATCATTAATTTACTCCCTACTATATTAACCCATATTTATCTTGTACCTATAAACTAACCATCTCTAATCTTAGCCTATTATATAATGGAAACCCTCACTCAGTCACTACAAACCTCAAGCAAATTAAACAAATAGGGAAGTCACTATTAGAATGGAGTATATAAATGTAAGGGGATAAAATAATATCAATGCAATATGGGAAGATAAGGGTAATTATGATCAAATAACATCAACCATACCTAGATAAATAACCCAACTTGGGTTCTCATCAAGTGCACACACAATGTTGCAAATATAGGTTGAAAGTGCTCGAAAGGTGAGAAGATTGAATAATGTCTCAGGAAATTATAAAGATCAAAAAGGGTCATTATCATATTTATACCATTAAAATAAGCATAATTTTACCCCTCAATTTGTCACACATAGATAAGAGACCTAAACACAATGTATAAAATCAACTGAGGGCATATGAGCAAGATATCATTTAGTGTAATGTTGAAAATTTTTATTAAAGATCATGAGAGTATGAATAGGTCTTGAGAATATAAAAATCAAAAAAATAATAAGAAAGTGTTGATGAAAATTTAGTAAGCTACAAAGGGTCTTAGTATGAGGAAAAATTCATATACAGGCCTATATATAGGGATACATGAGAAAAATAGATGATTAAGTAAGATGTATGGCCTAATAAGTGGTTTCAAATTATCTACACTAGTAAAATAATCCCCTTGAATTGTAGCCCATAAATTAGTGATTAAAAGTACCAAGAAATGAGTTATCTATACCTATAGCTTAGGCAAACTTAGGAAGACTACCTATAGGTAGGGTATTGGATTAGAAGGTAAAGGTTAACTAATGGAATATGCTTAGTAAAGAGAGTACAGAAAGGTAAGGAGACATTTTTACCTATCTATTAAAGTTACCATCCCACCTGGAGTGTTTGAATCACTATATGAAATAATGATCCTGATAATTTAGTTATTTTGGGGCCTAAACTAGGTAGCTACAGACCTGACTACAGAATTGGAAGACACCTATATGTCATAAAATGTTAGTATAGTTTGAAAAATTTGGGAGAGAGGTAAAAATATGTAGCAAGTGACAAGATTAAATTTTTTATGAAGAGATAATAATGTCCTTTTAGGCCCATTAGACCTAAAATTGATAACAATAGACTTGTGCACATGAACTAAGAGTACTTGTATGCTTAGAATGTTAATGGAAGCTCAAAGACATCTGAGGGTGGCTATTGAGAGATAATAAATATGGGTTTTCCTTTTTTGAATGATATGTTTAGAAATTTATAAGTAATTATGGTGGATTGAGTCTTATATCACCTCTCTATATCATCAACAACTCATAGTTTACTCAAGAAAGTCTTCTACTAGTCAGTTTGAAAATGCAAGTAGTAAGTGGCCTAGTCATCTAGGAGAGGTAAAATTATAGGTGTTTATTTCTTGAGAAGGACTATTACATGTTATAAAAAATTTATTCAAACTTAAAATATTCCTATTCACCTACTCTAAGGTTTATATTCAAGTCTCTGATCATCCATCAATAGATAGACAAGAAATTAGGCCTAATATGCCTAATAGACATATTTGGTCAATAGGAAAAGTTGAATAATGGCATAGAGAGTATATTGGGGAAGTTAATTTAGGGTTATTACCCATGTAACTAATTCTTAAGGGGAGAGCTGAGCACTCCTCATGGTCATTATGAAGGAGGAGGTAGCTTCAAGCTTGGTCAACATGCACAAGGAAGAGTGGGCTACTCAATGCCTCTTGGAGGCATTTTTACCCCCAAATTGTACCTTATAAATATTAGGAAGAGAGTCATTAACCATATTTAGGCATTGTCATACTCTGAAAGGGGTTAAACAAGTTAGTTACAACCTCCATTACCACACCTGAATGGCAAAGGGACACATTAAAAGCCACCAATGCATGGAGAAGGATTGATTAAGATTGTTATGCTAATGTAGCTATATAATGAGTGGAATGTGGTAATTTATGACCCCTATCTATACCAACATGACAATTTTACCTCTCCTTATATCTTTATTTTACTATATATATTGGCCTTAAGGCCTTGATTATTATCCCTCACCAGTCTATGAGGAAACTTTATCTAGTTTTGTACTTGATGAACCTATTAGACTGATGAATAAACTATTATAGATATTTCATGATGATGTATAGTGTACTTATAATTGTTTTTATTTTTAAATGTGATTGATTTCCCTCCCTTGTAGGTTCTTATTCACCTAGATGCCAATAGGGTATCTTATGTAGGTTACGTGGTATGTAGAAGTGTTGGTGATGGAGTTTGAAGTGTGATGTTACTAGTAAGAACATCATAGTATACCTTTATTTCATGGAATTCATACTATATTTACCTAATAAAACCTCCATATAAAACACTTTTTCATAATAACTTTTGAAGATGATTATTTTATTTACTTGTCTAGTCCACTAGTGTTTTTAGGAGTTCAATTTGAGTAGATGAATGAAGATATTGGTGAATCACCACCTCTTAGAGTAGGTTTATTTTATGCAATTTATTTAAATTTTCACCCCAAAATCAATAGGTTTTAGTGAATTGAGCCCAAACATATGCAACAAGGGAGCTAGCCCCATAATCTAGAGGTCCAATCTAATGATAAGGTTACCCACAACCTTTAGGTAATTCCCATGTTAGTCTAGCCTTGAAGGTAGGCCTAAACAACCTCCGTTAAAGGGTTTAAGTTGTATAGTTAATATTTATAGCACACCTATTGGGACCAAATTCAAGCATTGGAGACTCACTTGTAGCCTTACAATCATCTTAAAGAGTTTCAAACACTTGAAAAGTATATTTGTATTCAGGTTTCATACTAGAAGGTATCACAAGTCATCATATCAAGGGTAAGATTAGTTCTTGTTCATGGTTTACACTTTTATGCATGAGCCTCATCATGATTTATGGCTACTTATGGGGGAAAATTATGTCATTCACCTCATTATCATCAGCCTTATGACCCACGTCAACTCCATTATGACCCCTATCAACCTTATGATGATCCTTATCAACCCTATAATGAGCCTCCTTACTCCTAATATTATAAACCTCATTGGTGACCTCCTCCACCTCCATGGAAACCTTAGTATCCTCTTGACCAATCATGGTAGCATCATGATGTTCTTTATAATCAACATAAACTAAGAGATAATGATTTGATCTTAGAGATTGAGAAAGTAAAGGAGGAAAGAGATAGATTGAAGGAATGTCTTGGGTAGCTGAAGGAAGTTGAACACCAAGACATTTTCCATTAAAAAATGTCTTTAAAAACCAAGATCAACCATTCAAGGTAACCAATCCATCTCCTTTTCTTACCTCTATGATCATTGGAGACTTCTTGGTCTAGAATTGCTTGTTTGATGATAGGGAAAGCAATTTAGTTATCCCTAAGCTAGTGGCTGACTAATTGAATTTGGTGTATGAACCTACCTATATATTTGAATTTTAATTGAATGGATAAGCTAAAATAACATTTGGACTTATAAAAAACTTGAAACTTACCCTTCATGCTTACCCTAATCTCTTAATTACATAAGACATCATTGTTGTAGACTTGCCACCTCATTTTTCCCTATGTTTGTCTAGTGACTTTATGGCCATGATTATGAGATACTTATCATTAGATTTATCTTACTTGGTATGAAATCTTGGGTATCATTTAGGAGTCAAAATAAGGTCTAAATCACTCTCCAAGTTTCATATTGAGCCTTACACATCAAAGACCTTATTTGAAGATTTTTTCATTCCCCTACCCCTAATCAACATTTATTTGTTATATCTCCCCTTAAATATCAACCCATACCTTCTCAAGAGCTAGAAATACCTTTAGATTAGATGCCTTCATGGGCTAGAACACCAGACTATGTTATGCCTCTCATTGAAAGATAACCTTCTCCTATGCATATTCAAAGTCAAGAAGGGGGAAAATGTATGGAGTCTAGTTTATTAGATGTCTCAAGTTGTCCAAATTCCCCATCAATCCTTTATACTATATCCCTTCATGAGGATCAAGGTACATATAAATTTGACAATTTGGTTTAAGGAAAGAAGAAGAATATAGTGTCCAATGTTGATACTCTTAAGGCTCCAAGTTGGAAGAGAACTTTAGTAGATATTAAGAAAGCTAATGAAGTAATTTGACCTCCCACACTCTCTTATTGTGAAGATAAAATAAGTTCATTGAAGATATAATTTGAGAATTCAAACATAAGGAATGATTTATCAAGACTGATCCATGAGGTGACAGTTCTTCAAGAGTTAGATCATGTTGTAATTATAGCTGAGTTTCAAGAACACATTGAGGAAGACACATTAATAACTTGTGATTAAGATATTTATATTGGTACCCCCATTCATCACAATAGATCATAATTTGAGCATGAAGGTAAGTTAGATGATGTGGAGCATCCATAATGGCATGATGATGAAGTGGATGAAGATAAAATTAATGCAACTTATCCTCTATGAGGTAGCCATGAAAACAACCTACATGAGGCCATTTTTCAAGATGAAAACATTTCAAGTAAGTTAGATCATCCTTGGAATAAATTGTACCATGAATTCTTAGGTGAAATTGAACAAATTAGCATGATATATTAGAATAGTGGAATAGGATAATAGTTTGAGGTTTCAGATAAAGGTACCACTAATGTTTTAGAGCTTAGAGAAATCAATTCAATTTTAGAAACACTAAATCAAGATGATCTTGATACTGAATGGTTTTAAGAACTCCAATTCTCTATAGAAGATGAGGATGACCAAGTTACATTAGATCATGAGACTTGTTATGAATCTATGAGAGAGTTAGAGATGATTGATCAATATGATGCTTCATAAGAAAATGGTAAGAATGAGAAGCAAATCCATGGATTTCTAACTAATTATGAATATATGGCCTTTTGGGAAGACTTGGAAAACTTTTGTTCAATATTATATAGGACATCTCTACCCCATGAGAATCTTGATAAATTTCCTAAGAGGAACACTATAAAAATTGATCATTTTATGTGTCATGAGCAGAATGGATACACTAATCAAGGCCTACCAGTTGAGTTGTCAAGGAAATAATTACATGAGATCATGAAAAACCATCAAAAACCCATGACTAAGGTAGAGATTAGATTATTGATGTAAGGAAGGTAAGTTTAGAATGAGTATGATTGTGTGTTGGACTCATATAACCAACCCATGTACTTAGGAGTGGAGCTAGAAGGTCCAACTACTTTTTTAAGAAGCCATGAGCATTCTAATGCCTCTACCTACTAGTGAGAGCCCTCATATAGTGTGAAAATTTTGATTAGACTCAAATCAAAACATGGAAATCAAACCTCATAGTGCCATAGTGACAAGAAGTTTTCAATTTGATCCAGGAGGAAAGAGTTTGACCTCAAGTTATTTGTTTATAGTGTTTGTAGTCTTGTTAAATAAGTAGTAAACAAAAGTTTAATTTATTTCATTTTGATTTGGTGTCTTACCTTGTTAGTCCTTAGGTATTATGTGTGTTTCCTTCATTTTTCCTTGTGTTTTTTGTAGTTTTTTTGGTAGTCTTAAGAGGTGTCATAAAGCACTAGTTCTCTTTGGCATTCCAACAAGGTGGTCATACAATTCATGATATCATATATGGGTCATTATTATCACGACAAGTGAGTGAGGTCTCTTGACTAGTAGGCTGGTCAATGCCTAAAATTCACCAAAAATGTTGAAATTTTGGCCTCATAGGCCAAAATTGAACCCCTATAATAAAAAAAAATCATGATAATCCCTCTAGGTTTGTTTTTGGTTTCCAAAACTGGTCATGGTCCTATAAAAGAATTTTTAAGGTATTTTAATCTTGTTAAGAGTATCACATCTATGTTAAAACCTACTACAAAGATCATTATGTATCATGGATTTCTTGGGTCCTTGGTGATGTGTACTAGGTCCCCATGATGGTCATTGTGTAATTGGAAGAGTGACAAATGATTTAGAGGCCTAAAAGGATGGTCTTAAACATGTTTAATACGCTTAAAGATCCTTAGTAGAAGTTGAAGTAGTTTGAAAATATTGAGGCTCCTATTGTTCATGATTTTTAAGACTATTTGGGTCATTTCAAGATGACAAAGAGCCTTAATAGAAACATGAAGGGTGTCCAAGCTTCATTTGGTCTATAATATAGACCCTAGTAATGTGTGTCAAGGTCATTATCCATAGACTATTTATTTAATCCTACTTCAATACTTGAGTTCCCCCTTTTAAGACCATAAAGTCCATAATATGAGTTTACTTGCATTGAAAACATTTGAAAAGTTTATATTTAAAGTATTTCATTGTTTGATAAAGGTCTTATAAGAGTCTCATGTTCATGACTACGTGTTTTTACATCATAAAGAACCACTTTAGGGGTAAAACTCACCTCCCACTAGCCAAATGGACCCGACACATGGGGAAAATGTATATTTACAACTCAATAACTATACCACTCAGTTTGAATTGTCATTTTACTCATGTTTTCCCTCCTTTAATTCTCTAATGGCATCCCAAAGTCAAAACATTGAAGAAATGTAGAAAATAGGGTTTTTAGGTGGTTTTTACACATTGTATGAACTTATACAGTCAATATGTATATAAGGGAGTCATAGATTTTAGATGGGTTCATTCCAGGTGTCTTGGTGAAGTTTCATGGGATAAGGATTGTAAACAAGCTCAAAAATTCCCCTTTTACTCCATTAAGCAAATTTGTATCCTAGGAAAGTTTTTAGGTTTGTAGATAGTACAAATAGGAGAGAGAAAATGGGGAGATGAAATCTTGGGTAGATAAAGAGAGTATATTGACCTTATAATCTATTAAATTTGTCTATATGTTCATGATTTATACTTTATGAATAATAGCTAACAATCTCGTCACAATAATGACCTTCATATGTGCAAGGAATTGAAATGACATCAGTTTTGGTGTATATTTGAAGTTTTTATGAGAACCAATCCTTGATGTGTGTTATAAATATATTGATAGCCCATATACATCACCTCCACCCATATTTCACACATGTGAGGGTGTGGAACCAAGAAAATATTTTGGTTTCTTCCATTTAAAGATATAGATGGAGTTTCTCATGTTGTAAAATCCTTATGCATAAGATGGGAGTGTTGATAATGTTTTGGATTTTATTATGGGTTTACTAAATATTTTAAATATCTCTCTACATCCTAAACTCAATTGAGTCACTAGATAATCAAGTAACCCTTCAAGGTCTTATCTCTAAGATTACTATTATGAGTAAATATGGTCTCCTTTACAAGGTGAGGATAAAATGGCTGCAAGATATATTTTGGTGGTGTTTGAGATATACACAATATCCTTAATTTACTCCATGATATATTACCCCATATTAATCTTGTCCCTATACACTAACCATCTCTACTCTCAACCTATTTTGTAATGAAAACCCTCACTCAGTCTCTACAAACCTCAAGCAGACTAAACAAATAGGGTAGTCACTATTAGAATGGAGTATACAAATGTAAGTAGATAAAAGATGATAAAAATGGATTATAATACATGTAATATGGGAAGATAGTGGCAAGTAGGATCAAATAATATCAACCATCCTAGGATAAATAAATTAGTCAGGGTTATCATCAAATGTAGACATAGTATTGTACATATAGGCTGGAAGTACTAGAAATGTGAGAAGATTGAATAATGTCTCAGTAAATTAGGATAAAAAGGGTCATTATCATATTTATACAATTTAAAGAAGCATAATTTTACCCTTCAAGTGGTCACACATGGATAAGAGACCTAAACATAATGTATATAGTCAACTAAGGAAATATGAGTAAGATGTCATTTGGTGTAATGTTGACAAATTTTATCAAAGATCATGAGAGCATGAATAGGCATAGAGACTCTCAGAATCACCAAAATAATAATAATTTTTTGACAAAAATTTATTAAGTTACAGAGGGTCTTAGCATGAGTAAAAATTCATATACATTCCTACATATAGGCAATCATGATGAAACTAGATGACTGAGTGAGAGGTGTGGCTTAATAAGTGGTTTTAGATTGTCCACACTATTAAAATATGCCTATTGAATCTTTACCCATCAATAAGTGATTTAAAGTACCATGAAAGGGGTTATCTATACTATAACTTAGGAAAACTTAGAAAGACTACTTACAGGTAGGGTTTTGGATAAGAAGGTGAAGGTTGGCTAATGGAATATGCTTAGTAAAAAGAGTGCAAAAAGATAAAGAGACATTTTGACCAATATCTTAAAGTTCCAAAACAACCTTGAGTGTTTGAATCACTACGTGAAACAAATATCCTAATAGTTTAGCTCTTTTAGGGCCTAAATTAGGTAACTATAGACCTAACTACAGAATTAGAGGACACCTATAGGTCACATAATGTTAGTAAAGTTAGAAAAATTTGGGAGAGAGGTAAAAATATGTAATAAGTGACAAGATTATTAGTTTTTTGAATAGGTAATAATGGCCTTTTAGGCTTGTTATACCTAAAACTAATAAGAGAAAATGTATGCACATGAACTAAGAGAACTTACATGCTCAAAATACTTAATGGAAGCCTGAGGACATTTGAGGGTGACTATTAAGAGAAGGTAAATATGGGGTTTTTCCTTATTATATGAAATCTCTAAATCCTTTCTTTTAGTTTTCCTAACCCTATGAGGCAAATAAAGGATATAAGAGGCCTATATAGGCCTATTAGGCCTAAATAGGCCTCAACAAGCCTATGCCTAAACTAGAAACTTGTGCTTAGTTGAAGGTTTATTGAGGTGTGGAAACATCTTAAAGTGGTTTATATAAATATATAAGAGTTAATAGAAATGTGAGAACTTCATTTTTAGGTATAAAAGGCACCAAACCCAGCGTAAGGGTTATAGAGGCATGATTTTCACCAAACCCTAAGACTATTGTATGAGAGTATGTAGGAATAGAGTTGACAAAAGACATGACCCTAAGTATGTTTTAGGGCCCTGGGGGTATGTTTCATAGTCATCAAAAATTCCAACATTGTTATTGAATATTGGAAGAGCCTACTCAAATCCCATACTAATGTCAAGCAATTAGGTTAGTAGTGAGACCTATAAGTAGTCATATGAGGATGGGGGAAGAGTAGTGTTTGAGCATCCAAAGGTAGTTATAAGAGATGGAAAGAAGTTGGAAAGGGTTCCATAGGGGGGAAATTAAAACATAAATGACAACCTTTAAGTACTTCAGATTCATTAGACTCAGTTTAAGACTTTAGGCCTAAAATCCAATCTTGAGGCCTAGAAACCCCACATCTTCTTGAAGCATACGTAAACCCTCTAAAGAAAATCCAAGACTAGGAGAAGGTATATTAGTTTGGTATAGGTCTTATTAAGATGGCTTTAAATAAATGATCAAACTTAGTCTTAAGACCCTACTTGAACCACATATTTATAAGCAGTCAACTCGAGTTGTACCTTCAAATGATCATATCTTTCATTATAGATGAAATCAAAGAAAATGATCTTAGGGGAATTTGGGTACCCATATGGGCTCAAAATACATGAAGGAGTGAGTTGGATTAAGGAGCCCAAGTTTATGAATCTTTGTTAAGACTATAAATAGCTCTAGAAAGATTATAAGGAGTTCAAGGTCCACCAACTTGAATTCATATCTCTCCAAACTAGTTGCATGGGATCCTATGATTTTAAAGAATTTTAGGGGGTTTATGGACTAAACATACATGATCATAATTTTGGGAATGGAGGTCTAATATTTACTAACCATAGTTAAGATGATAGACCTCTAAAACCCTACCTAAACCCTAAGGCAGAAAAGACTTGGAAAAAATGAAGATAATTACACTAAAACACTCTTGAATGACCCTTAAAACACTTGAACCACAAAGTGCACTTAGAAGAGAGCCTAATCATAGTATTGGTCTATATGGACACTATAAAGAATTATAAAAAAAGGGCACTTTTTTAGGATTTCATGAGGTTTTTAGGGTGAAAATATATTTGGAAAGGCTCAAGTCATTATAATGGGTGTGTTAAGACTTATGTAACCTCTATAGATCACCAAAAACTCATATTTTTCTTTAAAAAGTCTCCTACATGTCTATGCAAAATAACTAGTCTGTAAATACAAGTAGTAAATGGACTACTTAGCTAGGAGAGGTAAAATTATAGGTGTCTATTGCTTGAGAATGTTTATGTCATGGTATAAATGTTTTATTTATACTTGAAACAGGTGCTCTAAGTTTTATATTCAAGTCTTTGATCATCCATCAATAGTTAGATAAGCAATTAGGCCTAACAGACCTAGTAGACCTACTTGGTTAATCAAGAAAGCTAAATAATGGTGTAGAGAGGCTATTGGGGAATTTAATTTATGGTTATCACCCATGTAAATGATGATTAAGGGACAAGATAATAAATCCTCATGGTCAATAGGAAGGAGAAGGAGATAGTTTCAAGCTTGGTCAACATACACAAGGAAGAGTGGGTTGTTTAACACCTCTTAGAGGCCTTATTATCCCTCAATTTCACTTTATAACTTTTAGGTTGAGAGTGATTAACCATATTCAAAAAAATCATCCTCTAAAAGGGGTCAAATAGTTCAATTAAATCCTCCATTACCCCACCTCAATGCTCAAGGGACACATTGAAAGCCACCAATACATGGAAAAGGATTGATGAAGTCTGTTATGTTGATGTAACTACAAAATGAGTGGACTATGGTCATTTATGATCCCTATATATAACCCCACACCAATAATCCCTCTCCTCTCTTCAATCTACTATATCTTCAAGGCTTAAGGCCTTGATTGGTATTCATCACTTGGGTATGAGGAAACTTTGTTTGGTTTTATACTTGTTAAACCTATTGAATTGATGAATAAACTATTGTAACTATTTCATGATGATGTCTAGTATGTTTATAATTGTTTTGATTTGCATATGTGATGTATTTCCCTCCCTTGATGGTACTTATTCACCTATATGCCAATATGGTGTCTTATGCAGGTTATGTGGTGTGTATAAGTGTTGGTGATGGAGTTTTAAGTGTGATTTAACTGGTAAGAGCCTCATATCATATATTTTTTCAGGACCTTTGTACTCTAGCTACCTAATACATCCTCCACATGAAACACTTTTGCATAGGAACTTTTAAAGATGATTATTTTAGTTATTTTTCTAGTTAACTAGTGTTGTTAGGAGTTCAATTTGAGTAGATGAATGAATATATTGGTACATCACCACCCCTTAGAGTAGGTTTATTTTATGCATTTTATATCCTTTTTCATCCCACTAGTAATATGTTTTAGTGAAGTGAGCCAAAATAGATACACCAAGGGAGCTAGCCCCATATTCTAGAGGTCTAATCTAATGATAAGGTCACCCATAGCATTTAGGCCATTACCATGTTAGTACAACCTTGAAGGTTAGATTGAAAAAACTCCTTTAAAGTATGTAATTTGGAGAGCTAACAACGATGTGAAAAAATTCATCAGCCTATGCTGATATAGTTATATGTTTCATTTTTTAGCATAATCAATGCAAATTAACATTTCTTTTTAGTAATTAATCAAACATTTCCTTTCAAGTTGAATTCTTGTTTATTTTATTTCACCAAACATTATAGATTGAATTTAAACATTTATTATTTACTTTTATTTTCTCTTTGTTTGGATTTTCATAGAAATTATGTTCCAACAATTTTCAAACTACTCAGATTCTATCATGAATTGATACATAGTGTTTTATTTGTAATCATTGTCTATTATTTAAAGACATGGTGGCATGAAGGGCTTTGCCCAATACTCATAGTCATAGGATATATATAAACATGTAATTTAGTTTCCATGTGCTTCACAGTATCTTAGAAACATCCAAGATTCATTTTTATCCTTAGAATCCATCCATATTTTTGATTCTATATTATAACGGTTATTGGCTAACATCAAGAAGTTACTCTCATCTTACCCTTGAAATTAGGTTTAGTGGACTATGGAAATGGTACTTCCTTTGTATTTGATACTATGAAATATGCGGTCAAAACTATCCAATGGACAAGTATGTATATTTGAAAGTTTAAAAATATTAACATCCTTTTAGTACATCTACCCAATATTCATTCCAAATAAATAGTTAGAAAAGATTTATAACCTTATAATTTGTTTATTTCTATTATATTTTGTATTTGAAATTGTATCAGTTAGTATTTATACATTTATGTGTTATGTGTTCCAAATACATCAACCAATGTAAATATATTTATCTATGTGTGAATATACTACATCAACTAGTCTCTACATAGTCTACTGATTTTACTTTCTTTTTGTCTTCATTCAACAAACTTTATCAACTAGGTCTGTTACAATTTATTCATAATATTGTTAATTTTTCCTATATCTAACTACATTGACTAGGCTCAATATAATTTTATCTCAAACTTTTAGTCTATGTAACTACATCAACCAGACTAGATATAGTTTTATATAAAAATACTTTTCCATGTAACTACATCAATAATGATCGATATAGTACACTTTTTTGATGACTATATTTTATCAATATTTTAACTTACCCTTTTTTAACTACATCAAACAAGATCAATATAGTTTGTGTTTTACCTTTCACTCTATGTAACTACATCAACCACAATTGAAATATTATAATTTCAAATTGTAACATTCTTACTACCATCTCTTATGCGGTAGCCATTTGAATAACTAGGAAGTCATTTGAATTTTAAATGACGCGTTGGGACGTGCTGGGTGTGCTGGAAGCACACCTAGAACTTGAATATGCAAGGTGGAAAATAGAAGGCGCCCTATCTGAGGGGGGAAATGCAGGTTTAAAGGTAAAAGGAAAATTGGTTGTGGAGAACCAGGTAGGAGGTTCTGACCCTGGAGGGACAATAGAAGATGTAGAAAAAATTGTTGGGTTAGAATTTTATACTAATGAAAATACTAGAGAACCTGTGAGCAGACTTGATCCTTTTTGTGGGATCAGTGTCTCCCAACTAGACTCTATGTTGGGATAGGAGCCTAAAAAGGAGAAAGAGAATGTGTATTTAAATTTAAAAAAATTCTCAGAAGTGCTGAAGGCAGAGTATTCAGAACAAAAGAAGTGGTCCTCTCTGTTTGGCAAGAAACCCAATGGAAAGCTTCTTTTCCCACCGGTGGTTACTAAAACTTGTTGGGAGAAAGGTGAGTTTCAAGTCTTTATTCTAGATCCTTTAATATATTTTTCTATGTCTTCTTTGGAATTCACTCTAGTGGGTAAATTTTTAGGGGCAAGACCAGATATAGAATCCCTTACTAAAATGGTTAAAAGGAAATGGGTTATTCGAGGATAGGTAGAAATGGAACCAATGTTGAATGGCTTCTTCTTGTTTAACTTCAACTATAAGGAGGACATGAACATGCTTCTATGTGGAGGACCATGGTCTTTTGGCAAATGTTCTCTAACTATTAAAAAATAGGAGCCTAATATGGATCTTTCATATTCTTTTTTCTTAAATACTCCCATTTGGGTAAGACTTCCTAGCCTCCCTTTAGAGTTTTGGCATGAGGATATTTTTAAAGGTATAGCTAGTTCTTTTGGTGAACTTGTGGCATTGGATAATGCAACGGCTACTAGATCCAAACTTCAAAGTGCCAGGCTTTATGTTAAAGTGGCAGATTTGAATCATCTCCCAGAAAAAGTGGATCTAATTTCCAAGCATTGCAAAAAAACTCAAAGGTTTTTATTTGAAGATCTACCCAACTCTTGCTATGGATGTAAAAAATAGGGGCATTGGGTCAGAAATTGTCCTTACAAAAGAAAAAATTATCTTAGCAGTGTTTTGGATGAGAGAAAGATAAAGGTGCAGCACAAGAAAGTATGGAAACCCAAAGAAAATAATCGACAAGAACTAAAGAATAATGAAGATTCTAAAGTTCTTTATGCTGAGGCAGAGAAAGAGCTTTCTATTGAAGTTCCCAAAGCTCCACAAACTAAGGCGAATGAAGAGTTTGCTATTGAGGAAGATAAATCTGAGAAAGAAGGATATAGGCTGCAAACAAAAACCATAAATCCTGCACAAAGAATAGATGATTTGATAGATGTATCAAAACAAATCATTGTCTGTCAAAGGATTGAAGACCGATGGAGAGATGTAGAGGACAAAACAGAGCTGGAGGAAGGAAAATTCTTAGCTGAAACTAGAAATAAATTAGAGGGAGACTCTCTTTTGTCTCAGTCTAGGGAGATTCAGGCTAATAATGATTTCCCTTTGATGGAGCTTATTGTAAATGATAATGGAGAAAACTTAAAGCATTTTATAAACCAAAGAAAAGGGCTGATAAAAAAGACAATTACTAAGGGGGTAGAAACCAGAAGTAGCAAAAAAGACCAAAAAATGAAGGCGAAACATCCTGCTTCTTTTATGGATAAATATGGAAAAGGAGATGAACAGTATTTAAAGGTGAAACTGGATGTAGGCTCTCCAGATAGACCGGGAATAAGATCAACTAAGAAAAATAGAGAGCTTGAAAGTATGCAAAATATTGCTGATGGCAAGCAGGCAACTATTCTAGATTTTACCTCTAAAAATAGATAGAAATTCTTTATTTGGATTAATAGGGGGCTGAATATAAAATGGATAAAGTTGTTGTCCTTGTATTACTTGATTTTGTTACTATTTTTTAGTAGGTTTAAGGATTGCTTATCCTGGTGCTTGTAATTGCTCTATCCTTTTAATCTGTTAAAGGGTTTTGGGGTCCCTTCAAAACCTATTTTTACCTTAATCTAAAACATATCATTCTTACAACATTAACCACATTCAATAGAGTATGTGATTCACATTTCTAACTAAGTAACTACATTGACCACAATCATTCTAATACATTTTATTATTTACTAATTTGGATGATATAATTTTTAGCTCAATTCTCCATCATGCAGTATATCTTTGATGATTCCAAACAAATAAATAACATAATATGATGGGTTTGGCTTACTCCCATAAATATCCTAAATCTCATTTTAATATTATCAATAATCAATCAATATTCATCTAACTAATAGAATAATTGATTATAATTCACTCTCTAACTCCCAACCTCTATTTCCTTGTAGTTATCCTCCCCACATGTCCATGGTTAAGGGTGAGAGTGATCTTGAATACACTACCTAAATGATACTTTTCATCAATGAAAACCCTCAACATAGGGGCAAGGATCCTATGGTCATCTATAACCTCCTAATGGGGCCCTACATAGGAGGTCCCCCATCATTTATGCATACCATTTCATAAGGATTTAGGTAAATTTAATACGTGACTTCTTCTCTTCCTTCCTATTCCACTATTCCATGTATAATCACTATTATGGAAAAAATATCCTCTAGTGGGTCTACTCAAAGTACCAATATTATTACTCATGTAAACAATACCACTAGTGCATCTCAATCCACTTCTACTAGTCAAAAAAATATAAAAACAAATCAAATTTGATTTCAATCCATGAACCAAATGGATAATGTTTAAACTAATAATGCCAACCAAATGATGCAAATTCAAAATTAACTTTTACAATTGTAAATTCACCCTTAACAACATTAATGGAGAGTGAAAAATCTGAATGCCTCCCCCCACCCCTTTTTAGATATACACAGGGTAATCTTATTCCTCAACCCCCACTTCTTAATAAAGCCATCAAACATATTTAAAATGAACCACTAATCCCTAAAATTATAAACATATACATAGGAGGTATCACTCCTACTATCACTTATAATGAATCTACTAATCCGACCTTGAATTTTAAATCTTTTGGTAACCTTTACAAATTTTATATTGAACTTAATACCTTCATTGCTATAAAATTTCTATCCAAATCATTTTCATGTGATGCCTTATATTGGCACAATCAACTTAAGTCTCATACTATCTCTAATTTATAATATTTAATTAATGTAATGGTTCATTAATTTTAAACCAATTATCTACCTATAAATAATTTAACCAATTTTATTAATTGTAAATAGGTTGAATCTAAAACTACTCAAGTTTTCATTAAACATGGAAAGCCTTATCTAAAAATGTTGAACACCACATGTCAAAATATAACATATTCCATTTTTTGACTAATGTTCTTCATACCAAATTCCAATATCATGTTAGGAATATCTATCCAACATATTTAGAAGAAGCTCTCGATCAAGATAAATGTCAATATTTTATCATAATATAATTTGAGCCTTCTAAACCTCTGATGGGAACACATATTCTTATGAGATATAAAAATAAACATGTTACAAATGATGGTGTTAAAAAAAATTATGATTATATACCTAAAATTCATTTTATTATTCTTAGTGGCTCCAATGAGGAAACTCCTTCCCCACCTTGTGTCGAAAATTCCTCCCATCCACTTCCCTCACCTTGATTTTACATAAACAATGTTGGTATTCATAAACCTATTTGTAGGGTAGAAATCCAAAAATGAATTCCTAAACCTTTAGTAAGAGAAACTGACCCTACTCACCCTAATAAAAATTGGTATGATCCACACAAAATATATTGGTATCATTCAATTTTGAGACATTCTCATGAAACTCAAAGACAATTGAGGAATTTTTCTATTGAATTTCCCCTTGGGCCCAATTTTGATCATGAAAATATGATTTGTAAACATTAACAAGTAGATAAAAAAGTAGCTAAAGTTTATGATTCCAAAGTCAAGCATGAATCTCTTAATAAAGATGATGTTGAACTTGTTATCTTCTATAAAGATACACTTCTCAATAATAAATCTAATACTAATCAACATCTTACCTCTAATGTTATGGAAACTTTAATTAACCCTAATTATCTAACCAATGATGAAAATGTCATCAAAATAAACAACATGAGGTGTGTAGTATCATTTATTGATCCTTATCCACATTATAATTTTAATAAATTTCTTATTTACACCTTATTGAAGATACTTATCCATATCAAACAAAATGATAAAATTTATTATTCAAGATACTTATCCAAATAAATTTCTTACTTCACAAGTATTGAATATACAGAAACACACTCTGTTCCTTTACCATTGGTCTAAAATATATCAAACAAAATGATCAAATTTATTCTCACTCTTTCATTAATATGAAATATAATAATCTAATATCATCATCTTATCTCTTCTCAAACCTAACCGCTTCAAATACCATGAATCCTTCTAATTTTATGGCTACATATCCACTCATAACACCAACTACCTCAAGGGACTTGATTCCTGACTCAACTATGCCAAAAGGAATATCAACCACACCAACATATTTTTATCCACTTTCCCACCCTATATCATCCAATTTCAAATAGAATAATTCATATCATATTCAATTTAAGAGCACTTTCACTCTTCCTTTCATAGACTTGCCTCAACATTATGCCCCTCCATCTATTATTTTTCTAACTAACTATAATGAATGAGATCATATAGATAAACATTCTCACCTCCCATCTTAAATTTATTTTTTATAACTAATGAGGGCTCCCCCTAGTCATCATAATCATCTAATGTAAATTTTATTTAAAATGAACATCCCCTGACCTTCAAAAATGGGTCAAGAAGTTACATTGTCTAGATCTGAGGATAGTATTCTTCAACAATGATAATAAATCTCTATGAATGTTGATGAAACTATAGATACTTCTCTCTCACTAAAATTTACCATTGCTTCAATAATTCCAAATGAAATATTACTTCATACAGATGATCCCCCTTTATTCATTAGTATCCAAATAGGTGATATTCATTTCAAACATTCCTTGATCAATGAAGGATATAAAACTTGTGTCTTTTCCTTTGAATTCATTAATAATATTGAATATTTCACACACAATATTAAATATACCCATAATATATGTGAAGGGTATGATAGAATATAAATGTATCTCCTTGATTGTGTTTGGATTCCAATCATAGTCCCTCTTATCATGGTTATAATTAAGGTCATGATTTTTAATTTCAATCAATCATATAATATTTTATTTGGTTGACATTGGACACATTACATGAGATATATTGCCTCTTTAGCATGCCAATGTGTAAAATTTATCCATAATGGTATTATATATAAGATTAAAGGAGACACCAATCTGTGGAATTTAAAAAAAAAATAAAGATCATAGTGCTTTTAAATACTTACCCTTGAACCTTTTCTTAGCATCCCATTTCATAAATATAAACAATTTAACTATTCTATCAATTCTAATAATGGTTACAATGGACACCCTAAAAATTTTAGAAACATCCCTCATAACCTATTATATTTTGATGATGGTGAACCCAATGAGATCAGTTTAAAAATAAAAAATGTATGATCTCCCTTTGCACATACTCTCTCAATTACCTCCTTTAAGACCTAGGTCTCATTAAAATCCAACAAATGACATTCCTACCTCAATATTCAAGCCTAAATAATCAAACCATAATTTTTATCTAACTGATAGAATCATTGATGATTTCACTATTTATCTTCATACACCTCATTATGATGTTGGTTATTCCCTATATGATCCATTTTTAGTTGGATATGATCAAGCTAAGGATGAAAAAAATCTTCATTATATATCTTATTTACAACATTATTATAAGTCTAATTTGCATGTTCATAACATTCACTTAGTATATGTAGTCTATTATACTTCTACAACACCTCACATTATTTATTCTTACATTGACATTCGCATGTATGATATGGAACAAATACCAACCTATATTCACTCTAATATTATCACCTTTTATCTTCTTATAGGTATGCTCTTAGATCATGCCATGATAGGACCTTAAAACTTTGGTATATTTTCTAATACTTAAAGTAACCTTACCCAAAATATGTGGGATTTGTTAATCTAAATGACATTGAGTCTATCTCTTATAACCATAGATCATACTTAGGAGCCTAATCATAAATGAATAGATCATGATGATTTACGTGATGAGGTATTCCCCATGCCACAACTGAGTCTCCACCTAGATAATGGTAAGATGTGACATATTGTGAGTTTCATAAGATATCTATTCATTAGGACAAACATTTTAGAGCACACTAGAGATTGTTAGCACATCATTAGACATAAAAAATTATTCCTACCATATATAGTATACCTCATCATTCAATTATTCCCAGGCACACTTTTTGATTCCATGGCATGACTATGCGTACTTCAACACATTGATGATAGCTTCAATAATACATTTATGCACTTCATATTCAAATAACATAAGAATATAATGGTAATATTCTACCACCTCCTAAGAAATATCTATAATATATTCATAAACATAGACATTTCCTTTAGCATCACACATCATGTGGATAAAGGTAGAGTATTTTATCATCATTTTTATGATTTTACATGACCTACACCTTCACCTTCAAATCAAAGTCATCAAAATATTTATTATACAAAGGATCAACCTTATACTAGACATATTCCTTCTCACAGATCAGAGGATATCATCCATATTTTAGTATAGATTCCTTTGATTGATTATCCATAACAGGGGGTACCACATCTACCTCCTTTTTCTTCTCAATCTCCTACTTTATCCATAGATCTCATGTATTAGGAATAAATTTACTAACTCTCTAGGAATATATATGCTACCATAATCATAACTAGAGGCAAGTTAAAATAGGATTTATCAAATGTAATTGATGATGCATGTCATGATATCTATCATCATTTGTGAGCACATATTTTTGTAACATATCATATTATCATATGATTGGATTTGATATTTACATTTTATTATGAGCATTACTTATGCCTTATAGTTTATATCTCATTCACATCAAGTTTTTATTTCATTTTTAGTATTTTATTTTCACATAGACATAAAAATTTATTCCTACCATATATAGTATACCTCATCATTCAATTATTCCCAGGCACACTTTTTGATTCCATGGCATGACTATGCGTACTTCAACACATTGCCGATAGCTTCAATAATAAATTTATGCACTTCATATTTAAATAACATAATAACATAATGATAATATTCTACCACCTCCTAAGAAATATCTATAATATATTCATAAACATAGACATTTCCTTTATCATCACACATCTTGTGGATAAAGGTACAGTAATTTATCATCATTTTTTATGATTTTACATGATCTACACCTTCACCTTAAAATCAAAGTCATCAAAATATTTATTATACAAAGGATCAACCTTATACTAGACATTCCTTCTCACAGATCAGAGGATATCATCCATATTCTAGTATAGATTCCTCTGATTAATTATCCATAGCAGGAGGTACCACATCTACCTCCTTTTTCTTCTCAATCTCCTACTTTATCCATAGATCTCATGTATTAGGAATAAATTTACTAACTCTCTAGTAATATATATGCTACCATAATCATAACTAGAGGTCAGTTAAAATAGGATTTATCAAATGTAATTGATGATGCATGTCATGATATCTATCATCATTTTTGAGCACATCTTTTTGTAACATATCATATTATCATATGATTGGATTTGATATTTACATTTTATTATGAGCATTACTTATGCCTTATAGTTTATATCTCATTCACATCAAGTTTTTATTTCATTTTTAGTATTTTATTTTCACATGTATATTACATATATGGCATATTTTTATATTATGATTTCTTTTATGATGCTCATTTGTTAAACATTAAAATTTTAACAACACATATAGGTCCTCTTTATCACTCTTCACTTTTATTTTCTTATTTTCCTCTCTATTTTAAATAATTTTTAATTTCATAGGTACTTATGCTAGCTATTTGGTAATATAATATAATCTTTGAGTGACTTGGATATATTCAATATAGCCCATGCCATTTTTCATTAAACTACCTTAAATATTTGTGATTGGATATAGTTATACCCATAACTATACCACTAATTACATGAAGATCTATTTCATGATATCCATATTTATTTATTATTTCCCTTCATTATAAGCATACCTGGGTCAATTTTGATATTGCATACTTACCCATAAGTAAGTCTAGGAACTTTTTAATACCATGTTTTTCAGTACTATTCTCTATCTACCAAGTTTAATATCTCTTATTTTTATCATTTTTTCACTCATGTTTGGTATTATAAATCTATACAGAGGAAGAACATAAAAAACATAAAATTTTAAAATCCATATCATAAAACAAAAGGTAATGATCAAAAGGCAATTATAATCTTATAAGTTAGATCACACTAAAATATGTGATCTCTTGACACATATCCTATAGTGGTCAAAACTCAAACTCCATATTTGGACTCATAAAAAATCCTAGGTCCATTTTGGTATGGTAGGATAGTAGAGTGGGATAGGAGGTCTCAATTTATCATCCAATGCCACCTAATTTATCATGTAAGTACCTAATCTTCACAATAAATTGATGACTTTGTAAGGGTCCCAATGAATAGGGAACATGTTATGGTAGGGTAAGTCCATTTTACCTTTCCTACATATAGATTTCATGGGACATCTATGTAATTCATTTTCTAGCCCAAGCTCTATGTTCACTAGTTAGAGTGTCCTAGGTCCTTAATGTCAATAATTCCTAGCACTATCATACTTGTTTAGTGTGTCTCATCATTTCTAAGGATTTATATACTACCAATAGTGCTTCAATATCTCTTTTTATTTTCTTATTTATATACTACCAATAGTGCTTCAATATCTCTTTTTATTTTCCTTTAATGGATATCACTTCTATTTTATCACATCCTTGATCACACTTTCTACCCATAAATTTTTGGTTTTCATTTCTGTGAGTTGTAGTGTAAGACCTTGGATAGGAATAGGCTTCCCTTAAAAATTACCCATGATGTCGTACATATTGGCTTAGTTTTTGAGTTACAATGTAAGACCTTGGATAGGACTAGGAATCCTCATAAATATATTTGTGTACCATATTATAACCATCATTCACATGTGATTCGATGGTCATACTATATCCATCACATACTAGCACAAGCATTAAACATGAATTATTTATTTTAAGTTCCTCAGTGTTTTCATTACTTATTTATTTTTTATTTTCATTTACATATTTTATTGAAATTTATCAATTTTATTTCATTTCATTATAATTTTTCACATATCTCATTATTTGTGATACATTTTACACTATTTTTTTATGATTCATTGATTATTTTTCATAAAAAATCTAACTACTTACAACTTTTCATCATTTTACATTTTACACTCTTTTTAACCATGCATTTACTTGCATTTTATAAAAAATACATTCTACATTTTCACATAGCATAATAAATCATAATAACATGTTCTAAACATAACATACATACACACAAATATATATATATATATATATATATATATATATGTATATATATATATATATGTATGTATATATTTATATATATGTATATATATATATATATATATATATATATATATATATATATATATATATATATATATATATATATATATATATATATATATATATATATATATATGTTATGTTTAGAACACACACACACACACACACACACAGAGATATATACGTGTATATATATATATATATATGTATATATGTATATATATATATATATATATATATGTATATATATATAGATATGTATATATATACATATATATATATATACATACATACATACATACATTAATATATATACATATAGAGAGAGAGAGATATTTCATTATGACTCATGGATGTTGTTTGTTAATGTATGTTATGTTTAGAACATGTTATTATGATTTATTATGCTATGTGAAAATATATACATACATACATTAATATATATATATATATATATACATACATATATATATATATACATATATATATATATTAATGTATGCATGTATGTATGTATATATATATATACAAATGTATGTATGTGTGTGTGTGTATATATATACACACACACACACACATACATATATATACACATACATACATACATTAATATATATATATATATATATATATATTAATGTATGTATGTATGTAAATATTTTCACATAGCATAATAAATCATAATTGTTAGGTTGTGGAGCTAAAAGCTTCACTATTTACAAACATGGAGGAGTTTGTTGAGTTCCAGGGATATCGGCATCGACAGCACAACCAACGTCAGTCAGGGGTGAACAAAAGGGAAACTGACATCGACAGGAGTTGACTGACGTCGGTCACCTCCAGGCAGACAGGGACCGACGTCGGTTGCCTGTGCGGTTCCAGAACTACTCGTTGCATGAACAGTTAGTTTGTTGAACCAATTGTTTGCATGTAAAGGCTATTTTTGGTCTTGAGTTACGAGTCTAATTATTGTAAATTAGAAGTCTAAGTTATTGTTTAGTATGGGATCTATTTATAGACTCATTGGCATGTATTGTAATCAAGGATCAAGGATTAAGGCAAGGAAGAGATCCTTCCAATTGTAAGAACAGTTGATCTGTAGGTGGCAGCAAGATTAGGGAGAAGTTCTACATGGTAAGTAAGATCATTTGAGTTGCAGGTTGTTGCAGGTTCATGGGAGATCTACTTGAAGTACTTTGAGTACTTGTGTACTAGTAGGGTTATTACTGACTGGTTGGAGGTGAACACCAAATTTGTGTTTGAGTTGTGTGTTGGGACCATTTTTGGTAAGAGAGTGAACTCTTTAGGGAAAGAGATCTATACATCTGAGAGGTGTGGAAGATTGTGGCATTTTCATTGTATTTCCTTCAGGCATGAGTATTAATACAAGATTGTGTATTGTCTCTCATATTCTGTGTCATTTGTGAATTCTAGTTACTTGTTAATTCTGGTTTAATTTTGTGATTAGTTGCTTATACAAGGTAATCATATTGTGCTCTTATTGAGGAGCAAGATCCTGACAAGTTGGAATCAGAGCCAGGTTTGTGGTTCTAGATTTCCAATCCCTAACAAAGTGGTATCAGAGCATGTTTGTTGTTCTAGGTGCCTGACAACTGGTATCAGAGCTTTTGGTTGGGTTACTAATAGGTTGTATCAGATCTGGTTAGTGTTTGTTGATTATAGGTCACTCACAGGGGTTTCTATTTGAGTGGGAGTATAACAATGGCAAAATAAAGTAAGCTACAAATGGAAAAGTTTAATGGCAAGAACTATCAATTATGGAGGATGCAGATTGAAGATTATCTGTATTAGAAAGATTTGTACTTACCGTTGGGTGGGGTTGCATGCAAGCCCATAGATATGAAGGATGAAGAATGGAATGTTCTTGATTGGAAGGTTCTGGGATCTATAAGGTTGAGTCTTGCATCGTCTATGATTTCCAACTTATCTCAGGCTAAGACAACGGTAGAGTTGATGGAATCTTTAGCAAATTTATATGAAAAACCCTTAGCTTTGAATAAGGTATTTCTTATGAAGCAATTATTTAATTTACAAATGTTGGAAGGTGGATCTATACATAGTCATCTTAGTGATTTCCATGGTTTAGTAAACCAGTTAAATTCAGTCAATATTGTTTTTGATTATGAAATTAAGGCTCTCTTAATCTTATGCTCATTACCTAAAAGTTAGGAGAGTTTGGTAATGGCAGTTATTAATACTGCGTCTGCTTCAAAGATATTAAAAGTGGATGATGTTTTGAGTGTAATCTTGAATGAATAAATTCATAGGAAAAGCATAGGTGAATCATCAGGGAATGCTTTGAGTGTTGAAAGTAGGGGAAGGCAAAGAGAGAAGATCGAGCATGGGAGATCAAGGTCAAAGATAGGCAGAAGATCCAAGTCCAGGTATGGCAGAATAACTTATTGGAAATGTGGAAAGAAAGGGCATGTAAAGAGAGATTGTTGGTTGGTTGAAGATCAGCATGAAGGACATGAAGAAGCAGATGTTGCAGATGTTGTAGGTATTGTTGCATAGGATGTTCTAGTATGTTCTTTGGATAAAGTAGAATCTTGGGTTTTATATTTTGGTGTCT
>JARHVA010007243.1:552500-725208 GCA_037957365.1 Torreya grandis | reverse complement strand
ACATAATAAAACTCTTTATCACTCTCATATCACTACTCTCATACAACAACACTCTTCTAAGCTTCTTGACATAACTCACTACCAATTGAGTTGACCTTACTCTCAATAACACTCTTGTAGACCTACTTGTCATCATAAATTCACAATAACCTTCTCATATCACACCATAAAACTCACTCATGACCTTATTATACTATAATTTATCTCTCACAACCCTCTTCCATTAAAATTTGACACATCACATAGCTAATTGAACTTGATCATCTATTACACCACCCTCAAAACAACTACTTGACATCAACCTCATTCAACATGATTACACATTCTCTCATATAAACAACACTTATTATGCTGGAATAATAACTCATCATACACATACCTCAAATATTAATTTACCATATACCTTCACAATAACCTTTTACATTAATGAAAACATCAATGCCATAAATCAATAATAAAAGACAATGCTCAATAGTCTTGCCCTTATCATTGATTACAAACACACTCATAAAACTATGGCAACCACTCTTAATGGAAAACATCTCCTAGATATATCCCTTACCTTTTATTTCCCTTTATTATCTTTCTCCCCCTTTTATATTAATGATAAAGGGTAACCTACAACTACTGGAATCACACTTTCTCCCCTTGAGCTGATACTACCTTTAAAAGACACTAGATGGCACATAATCTTTAGAAACTATGGAAACCACTCTCATAAAATTATCTCAATTAGGTCACTTATCACTTATTTTTAACTATCTTCCATTTTTATATAATTATCCTAACTAGTCCATCCAAAAATCAACAACCAAAATCTATGAAGCATCTCAGATACATGTTCCCTTTAACTCCATGCATACCTCTATTATGATATCAAAATCAACCACTATCTTGACAAATAACTCAAATAAACCAATCTCTCCCTTATACCAATTATATATCCTTTAAATTAACTAATAACTCAAGATCACTTACCTTCCTTTACATGACTGAAGATCAAACTCTTGATCACACACTAGGATACCATACTCTTGACACCAACTATAGAATTAAGGACTCCCCCTTTATCTTCACAACTTAACACATGAGTCAATAGGAATCTTAAACCATTATATTTTTTATTCAATTTTTTTGATACCAATACTACTTCTCAACATATATCAAGCTCAACTACCAATTGCTATAAACATAGAAGAACTTTGGTTACCTCTTTTATGCTTATCAATAACTACACTTTGAACTTATAAATAACATGAATAGATACCCCTCAAACCAAGAATCCACCATTATTTTTATAATTAAAAAGTGTATCCATGAATAATAATGGAGTCAAGCCTTTCCATAGGGCATTTAAAACAACACAAACTTAGGATATTACTAGATATCCATGATCTCATAAGATTGGATATCTTTCAAGATCCTTTCAGGCTTGATTGGCACCTTAGGATTGGCATCTTCATCAATAATTTGATAAATAATATGAGCTGATAATATAAATTCCTAACTTTATTTCACATCTAAAGTATGCTCTGCCATAGCAAAAAGTTCACTTGGGATTGTAGACTAATCATGACTGACCTTTACTTCCTTTAGTTTCCATACATTCATTTGCCTTCTCTCTTGCACTATAGGGGATTAAAACCACTTTTTCTTCTTATTTTAAATATTAAAATATTATAATTCACTCATGAGATCAGATTAAATAACCAATTCATCTTCTCCTTGTTCACTGTCATAGTAGACTTCTTTATCATACATGTCTTCTTGGTCACTAGACATCTTGTGTTTTTTAAGATCAACATCAAACTATTAGGACTTCTTCAAAGGAATAGGTTATAATAAAAATTGATGGAATAAAAATAAATAATATGGGGGGGGGGGGGTTTAAATAAATTCCTTCAAAAAATTGATTTAATTATAATTAATCATACATGAGCCATTCATACAAATATAAACATCTAGCAAATCATATACAACCATACAAGATCATGAAACAAGATAACACAATACATATGTGGGAAACCATCAAGGGGAATAAATACCATTTATATGTCCAAATGGAATAAAATAATATAATAAAAAAACCAATATTTAGTAAATAACATATTCAATCAGACAATAATGGCTCAAGAACAACTCTACAACTTGCTCACTTAGAATTTCTAGAATACTCAAAAACATAGTCATAAGGAATTAGACATTAAACCACCTATGTTGACATTTTTATTAATAATTAATACATTAAAATTATCTTATGAATATTTATATCATAATAAAATGAAAAAATCATAAGGTATAATGGAAAATTGGTCTTATAGATCAATTCCTTGACTTACAGTCTCATAATCTAATCTTGAATAGATACGACATTTTGTGAACACATTTTATTAACTTATAGTAACCTAAAAAACTTATAATAAGTTTTATAATGACTTAAAATTAATTATTAATAACTATATGTAATTTTTTTCATCAATCTTACACTCAAATCTAAGATTTCATCACTTACAACTTGCTTATATAGAATTGCCAAGACTGTCAAAAGACACAGTCATGAAACATTAACCTTCAACACCTGTATGAGGAATTTAAAAGAATTAAAATACATGAACATGATTTTATTAAATTTAAATACCATATTAAAATACAAAATCAATATTTTATAATGTAAATTATTGGTCCTGTAGACCAATCTTTTGACCTCTCTCATCCCAGTCATACTAGAACCAAATAAGCCATTTTGGCTTCAACTTTTATACCTAACTTTTAAACCATATACCAAGAATTATTAGGACATAAAATTCCAAAAAAAAAAAATTCATGCATTTCAATCCATCAATATTTCATGAAAACACATCAATAATTATCTTCTCATCATTGTCTAGGTTTTGGACATTTTGCTCTATTAGGCCCATTAGCAACTAACCCACTTGGATCACCAAATTTTCACTCTTAAAGATTGGAAATAGCCTATAAAATTTTATGGACATAAAACATGAGTATATAAATTATTTCATCCACTTAAAAACTTTTTATAATGCAAATTTTGATTTCTATGACTTCTTTAGAAACAAGCTGTAACTCAACATTTTCTCTCTCATCTCTATGACCACCACCACTTGGAGGTAATTGGGAGAGTAAAATACAAAATAATATAAATTAATTGATAATTAAAATTTATTTTGGCCACGTTTTTATCAATATATTCAATAGTAGGTCCTTATTAGGTTTCTAAGAGGGTTTTAAATTTGTTTCCACTCTTAAACTATCATTCATAAAGAACAACCCCATAATCCATAAATTAATGCTTGGAATTTTTATCTAGGACCCTTACACATTTAAAATTAACTAATTAGGTTATCATGCAAGTTTTTAATATCTATTTAACACAATATAAACCTTATTAGGTAGAGAACCCTTCATTCTATGCACTTGAGAGACCTTAGAACACATTTTCATGTCTTATCCTACAAATTTTAACCTAAAAATGCATGAATAATCTCAAAAAAACTTGAATCACATTTTTAAATTCTAAAATACTCACACTTTTCTTTGAAACTAATCTTAATACCTCATTATTCCATGTTCTCTCTCTCTCTCTCTCTCTCTCTCTCTCTCTCTCTCTCTCTCTCTCTCTCTCTCTCTCTCTCTCTCTCTCTCTCTCTCTCTCTCTCTCTCTCTCTCTCTCTCTCCTCTCTCTCTCTCTCCTCTCTAGACATTAATATACAAACCACACTAGGACTTGAAATTCACCTTCAAACCTCTTGAAATTCGTATAAAAACCTTAATAAAATGTAATACAACTTAATACAAAATATAATTCCTATGTCATTCATATAACTATGCTATTATGCTCATATATTCTCATAAGGTCTCTTCAAGCCATGACTAGTGTGATGACTAGGGTTCTTAAGCACTTGACACTTGACACATCTAACCTATACTTACTCATTATAATCTCAATGATATCATTAAATATTACATAATGACACTCATTAGTACTATAATAAGACTAATCTCATAAAATAACACTCTTTTAAGCTTCTTGACACAACTCACTGCCAATTAAACTGACCTTACTCTCAACAATACTCTTGTAGATCTATTTGTCATCATACCTTCACAAGAACCTTCTAATATCACATTGTAACACTATCTCATGACCTTATTCAACTATAAATTATTTCTCACAACTCTCTTTCAAGAAACTTTGACACATCACATAAGCAAATTTTACATATTTTGTCACATGTGGGGCCAATTTGGCTAGTGGGAGGTGGAAATGAGCTTTAAAAAGACTTTTATGATGAGAAATTCTTAGTCATGACCATGTGATAATAATTGGACACCATAAATACATTTATAATATGATTTTTTCCAAACACTTCCCCCTTTAAAGGTTTATAAGACACATAGGCTTATGTGAGGCATTTTGAGGGTCATGAGGCAACTTAAAAGAGTTAATTAGGGTCGAAGGTAGACTTGAAAAAATAGACCATGTGAGAATGACCTTATACACACCATCAAGCTTTGAAATAGGATCTAATCATGGTGTAGATACCTTTCATATTTCTCATAAGGCTCTTTCTCATCTTTAAATGACCCAAACTGGCTTAAAATTCATAACAATAGGAGCCTCAATCTTATCAAACTTCTATAACTTCTGCTAGGGATATTTAAGCATAGAAAACATGCTTGAGACCATCCTTATGGGATAGATAAGGACCATTTCAACCATACTAATCACTATATGATCACTATGACCACTATCACATCACAAAATATACCTAAGGCAACCATGACACATGAGTTCTTAGTAGACTCCATGATAATTTTAACAAGGCTCAAAGAATTTTAATATATATTCATGAGATCATGAGAGTTTAAGAAATATAAACAAGCTCAGATGGTTTTTCATGAAATTTTTTAATGGTAGGGGTTAACATTTTGTCCAGTGAGGCCAAAATGTCAACACTACCCTAAAAATAGAGATACTAGATAGTAGTGCCATGTCTTGGATAATAGTGCCATGTGGTGTTAGTGTCCCTATTTATGTGATAATGTCTATTTGGTCTAAAAATTGAGTCATTGTACTAATTTTTGATTCCCCATTTTTTCATGTGTTTTACCTATGTCTAATTTTTTGAAGTTGGGCCTGCCTATGTGTTAGAAAAGTTATGTGAATGAAATCTAAGAGCCTAATCTCTATGAAAAACCCCTATGAATGCCCCATCTTTTGAGGGTAGTTGTTTAACCTATGAAAGAAATATCATAAAAATAAATAGATATAAAAAATGTGTGTTATCCATAACATATATGGTAACTACATGATAATCCAATTTAATGTACAAACATAACATCAAAATTTAAAAGAACTTGAGCATAAGTATGTAATTTAAGATGTTTTTTATGTCTAGTATTGTAAAAGGGTGTCAAAATATATGTAATCAATGTGTATAACAAAAAATTTGAGTAGCTATATAGGGGGATGGGGCATGATTTCCATCATGACACATAAGTAGGAAAGTTAAATACATGAGGTCCCTCATGGAATCAAAAAAATGGTGTGTGTAATAAGAAAATACAAGTTTCATGGCCATGACACATACAAAAATCATACATACAAAACACATGAGGCATGAAAAAATAAGTAAAGGGGCCACAATACAAGGGATATAGGCACATTTCACTAAACCTAAGAATATAAAACATACAAGGACATGTTAATATGTCCACATATATAAGCAACAAGTAAGTTATCTTAAAGACACATAGAAGGACATGTTTAAATGTATGCATAAAAAATCAAGAAAGCACACACAAGGGACATGGGCACATGTCCAAGCCACACATGAATAGAAGTAGTGTAGATCCAAATAACAATGACATATTCAAATGATCTTGAATAGAAGAAGCATAGATAATACAATAAAGTCTAAGCTAGGAAAGTTATAAATGAAAGTATGCATGAATATAGTACAAATATATGTAATATCTAGGATATAAATATGTTGAGTATAAACTAGTGATAGTAGACAAAAAATCTGAGTATGAGTAGTAATGATCAATATCAAGATATATCAATGTGAAAAATATAATGTAAAGAATGTAAGGATAGAACTTAGTATTAGAAACTATGTATAAGATGCACCCAAGTGGGTGAATGTATCAAATGAATAAATATGAATTGGTGTATATGCCCCTAGTGGGTAGATAATAGTAATTCTAGATAAGTGTAGTGGACATGAGTCCTGTAATTAATCTACAAGCACTTGACAAGAATAAGTGAAGCATGTATGTACGATAAAATTGACTATACTAAGATAGATATCATATGTAGTGTCTGGAAAGTATAAGAAGTATAAACATATCAATGCATATAATCTATAAATTTTGTGTTTTCTATGTAATATTTGAATGTTTTTTTATTTTAACATGTTTTATTATTTATGTATTTTTTTGATATAATATATGCATAAAGAAATGAAAATAAACTATGTACAAGGAGAATGAGGGAAGAAAGTATGTACAAAGGAGTAAGAACCATACTAACCGATGAGTCTCATGGGAGACTCACTATCAATTTGACCGGTGTTAAATAAAGGAACTATGATCATGTGTGTTATGTGAAATGGAAACTATGATCCTATAATCTATTGTACTAGGTAATATGTATCTATATATGCCTATGTAGTGGTTCTATGAATATGTGGCATTGACTATGATGCTCTATGAATTATAAGGGTCTTATGAACCCATATAGTATAAAAATATATAAGTGAATTAGGCTCCTTATGTTGATAACCTTGAGAACCCAATAATACTAATCTTGGTATAAATTGAGTGGATGAAGGTCTTCTATAATATGTGACATATATCTGACGTTGGGGTCTCTCTAATAATGGTCTTTATGGGAGAGTATGTATATGTGTTGATACTATAGGAGTAGACCTTACCTGCACTAGTAGATATATTAAACTCTGTGATGTATGCATAAGAACTATACTATGAGCAATAACTAAGAATTATGCAATATCTAGTAATGGTGCTAGAATTGTAATTGGTGACTATGTTTTAACTACCTATGGGATGTGTTAAGGATATTCATATGGGAAACTCTCAACTTTGACCACATAATTTTCATGTAATTATTTAAATAATCTATGTACTATATATGGGATGGATCTAAGCTATTTTAACCATGTCCTACCTAATAACATATCACATATTATTATACTAGGTACTAATAGGAACCGCATGGCTATATGTACTAGTCTAACCTATAATGGAATCAAAATATCCAAAATGAACCTCTAAACATGAACACTAAAATTTATAATGGCTATGTTTATGGGGAATATATCCTAATATAATTACCCTAAATGCTATAAAAGTGTCATAGTGCACAAACTAATGCTTGACCTATTGTTAACTATAATACTCTAGATTGATCTATGTATGATCATATAAAGAGTGCATATAAATATGTATCACCATCAATAATTTCCTAATCTATGAATGTGATGAGTGGTATAGGTGGAACTATAGTATGGTACATGCCAATAATGTTGTGTCATGGGTGTGCCTCCTTTATAATAGTATGATATGAAACTGGTGAAATATGTGCCTAATATGTGTAGTGAACACCTAATGTTATCCTTGCCTCATTCATTATGTGATTTAGAAATGGATTTGATGATATATTTGATGATTTATATTCTATTTGTAATGATTTTAGTGCCTTGATAGGTGTGACCACATCCATAATATTAACCTCAATCAAATATTATATGTTATTCTTTAGGCTTACGCATCTATTTGTTGTATTGCTTGGTGCCTTGTAATACTCATAGAATGAATTTGAATCATAATTATTTGGAACATGTTGTATTGTATCAACTTATTTAATGGGAGGGAAAAATATGACATTTCATTCCAAGAGTTTTTGTAAAACTCATGATGGTGACTTTGGAAGGTTAGTGAAGATTCAGTGTTAAAGAATAGATAAAACCAATCTAAGAGATAGCTTAGAAGTTGCATTGACTATGGAATTTTGATCACTCTTATTATCAGTGGCCATTACCTTTTATGGAGGCTTATTTTAAATTCTTAATAGTTGATTATGATCTATAGGTATACTTGAGTTTTCCCATTGATAAAATCTTAACCTCTCTTTCTTTTATTGTGTGGCATAAATCTATGAATATAAGAAACTTATTGAACAAGATATATTCATGTAGTGTCAGTAAAAGACTTTATTTAAATGTCATGAAGCTCTCTGTCTTCCATGGGGATAGTCAAATTGGCTAATATAGTCTTGTATCATAAGACACAATCTATGATAAGCTTGTTTGAATTTTGTTTCAATCATGACACTTGAGAGTATGATATATTATCATTGATATTGATGGAGAAATATACTAAAAAAATGTTAATCAAAGGATTGAATGCTGTGATAGATATATTTGATAAATCATAAAAACATTATAGGGCATAATCCTTTAAACTACATGGAAAAAATTTGTGATAAGCCAATCATTAGACATGTAGTCCAAACATGTTTCATGAAAAGATCTGAGATGATGCTTTGGGTCACCCTTGTCATCCTATAATATAAGCTTAGGTTCCATGAAACCAAATGACAAGGGATTTTCCCCTATGTGATTTGCCAAATGTGTATGTAAGAGAATGTTAGAATCCAAGGCATGTGATGTCCTAGTGGTTCCCTTCTCAAGATGTAAAACCATATCCTATAAAGTATGAATTTTGTGCATAAGGGATTATACATATACAGTGAAATAACAAGCCATAAGAGGTGTATATGTCACTAAATGTTATTGAACTATAATTTTAGGTTTTGATATTTGAGTTTGCCCCATTTTTGGTGTAACAATGTTATTAGCTAGGGGAGTTGAAGATTGTCCATTGTTTGTTTTTTTCTTGAATTCTAATATGGATTATAGGATTTGTGCATGATCAAGGGGTTATTCCAAAATTATATCTCTAAATCCCTTTAATATCTCATCTTTTTTTA
Organism: Torreya grandis; assembly: GCA_037957365.1. NCBI lineage: Eukaryota > Viridiplantae > Streptophyta > Pinopsida > Cupressales > Taxaceae > Torreya > Torreya grandis. The sequence continues at coordinate 716,171 of JARHVA010007243.1, read as the reverse complement.
TAATCATGTCATCATTGTTAAGTGGAGGGATAGTGTCCTGATTTTCAATGTGTATATCATCTTTCTCTTGATTGTATTGATCATCTTTGGATACATTATCAATTAAATACACATAATTAGGGTGTGAAGGATACATATTTAGAGTTATGATAGGTCCCTTATCCATGTTATAGGCTCTATAGGATTACCACTTAATATATCACTTTTTCTTAATGGAAGAGAGATAAATTTTTTATATGGCATATAGTAAACAAATTGGAATAGAATTACTAAAATAAAATATATGAAATTTGAAAAATTTAAAGCACCTAATGAAAATAGGAAAAAAATGATACAAACATTAAGAGCATATAGGGTTAGGGTTTATTTATAAAAAATTAAATTATATTTAAATAAATGAAACCCTAATGTGAGATTGATTAAATGAGCTAGGCTATGAAAAATAATTATAAAAGTAGAAGTTTGTAACCCTAATTTAGTGCAAAAAAATTAGACAAGGTAAACTAGGGTTTTAAGCAATATTAAAAGTAAGTTAGGTTCATCAAATGTTTTAAAATTTTAGGGTTTAACTATACAAATCCTATATTTGATTACAGGGATGAGTAATCTAAATTAGTGAAATAATATGCAATATATAACCATTAATTTGTTCCATATTTTGACTTCCTTTAACATTTTAAAAATAGTAATAAATATGTGTAAACAAAGACTTATCTATAAAACACTTGATGCAAAACATTTGAGTGCTGAAAACCTAGATACATATAGGTTTGAGTGTCATCAATAGGATCCCTATGTTAGATCCTCTCCTAGATAGCAGTGCCACACTTGGGAAATAACACCATGTGGCTCTAGTGTCCTCATAATGGCTCTAGTATCCTCTATATAGGACTATTATAAATTTTGGGTGCATTCGTGCTTGTGTTTTTAGGTTTTGTTCCTTGTGCATGAAGTCTAAAACTCTATATTATGCTTATAATAACAAAATTATGATGAAAACCCTAATCCTCTTTACAAGTGAGGTATGAGCTAAAAATATGTGTTTGTTAGTGGGATAGGCTGGACATCTTCAACATCCCGCTATGAAGAGAGTTTTATATATAACAATACTCTGAGGAGGGATCAAGCCTAATGTATTTCTCCCCAGTTAAGTGTTAGTATAAGTGCAAGTGATGCTAGAATGATAGTGGTCTTGAGTGTGCTTGAGATTGGAAATCTTAAAAATTTGGGATTAGGGAAGATGTAGATGGTAGTATGCATAATTAGGGTATAATAAGGATTAATAACCTTGATTTTTCTCAACTTATTTCATGTTTGAATATGCCTTTTGCATCTATTTTACATCTGGTGGATAGAGGTCTAAAATTTATGTATTTCTAGTGTTTTATAGCTTGTATAGTTAATAAAATATGCTTAGGCCAACTTTATGAGGGGTTAAATTTTGAAAATATATATTTTTAGGAGAGTTAGGGTAAGGGACACTAGTGCCATGTGTCTCTAGTGTCCTTATTATGGTGCTAGTGTCTAACTAGTAGGTTGTAGGGCACTAAAGGCTAGGATCTAGGAATGAAGGTCTGACACTATGTTTTAGCTAACTAGGGATGTCTACCATCCATACAAAGGTTGGAAAAATGTGATAAAAGGATCTAGAATAGGTATATAACTAAGCCAGGAATAAGTTTTCTCAAGTAGCACTCTTAGCACTCAAATACCACTTTTAAGTGATTAAAAAATATTATTGGAACTCCAAGTAAAGAAAATAAATAAAAACATTTATCAAACCATCTCAAATCCTTGAAAAAAACATCCATGTGTCATATCAAACAAAGTTATTATGGTTTAATCCTTAGAGGACCCATAATGTGCTGAGAAGACTGACCCATAGAGCACTTAAAGTTTGTATTCATGTCATCTCTCCTACACATTTCTAATGGATACTATGTTAATCATTCAATGATTATTATATATATCTAATATATTTATAATCCTATAAAAAATTACATCAGTTTACTCAACCTTATCATTTATATCTAACTAATATTTTCAAAATAGTTGCATTCTTCTTTTTGATACCTTCATTTTGGTACAAAAGATCACTCAAATGGAGTCCCAAGTCAAAAGTTATGGCTTATGAAATATGCCCACTACAATATAAAACAAATTCACCATTTTATAATGAATTCACCATTAGCTAATGAATTAACTATTTGCTAAAAAAATCACCATTCTCTTTAATGAATTCATTGTTTGCTTATAAATTCACCATTCTCTTCAACAAATTTTCCATTTGCTAACAAGTTCACCATTATATTCAACAAAGTTACCATAATCAAAGCTAAATTCACCATTATAAGAATGGAAAATTCATTTTCCTCTCCTTTTCTAAGCATTTAAGTATACAAAACCAAATTTATTGACCCATATATCCCATAATCATATCTTTCTTCCATCCATCCATATCTCATCCATGTTATCCAATCATGTGATCCATCATCATTAATCCATGTAGTCATTTAAATTCCTTGTTTATAATTTCACATCAATCGTCCAAAATCATTTTCAAATCTTTTAATTCAATCTACCACACCTATTGATTGAGATCAAACTCATAAAATTCATCTTTTCTCCATTAATCCATCACTCAATCACTTAATCAATTAATAAGTCTGTCAAACCAATCCAAGATCACTACATTACAATGAGATATATCATTCCCAAAATTATCTCCTTACACATATCATTACTCGGAAGCACCTTAAAGGTGCTTATCTCAAGATATATTAAAAACTAATCCACTTATTGCATATATCATTTCTTGGGGAAAATAAATCCATCATCACATCCAATTACAATTTTCAATCATTATCTTAAGTAGGTTAATAACATATATGGGTCAATCTTACATTACATCATAACTTTACATCTCTTCCCACATTGTGAAAAATACATTTGGTCTAATATCCCCAAATGGATTATGTCCATGATGCATTATGTAGGCAATTATTAGAGACATGAGTTATATAGTGTCAATTTGGCCACTATAATTCATCCAAAGTCCTTTCAACCACATTGTTATTATTGAAAATTAATTAAAAAGATAAAATATTTATTCTTACTTACAACTATCAATCTTGTAACCTTTTATCAAAATATTGAAATTTTTTTTTTTGTTTTGTTTTATGACTTACAACTTACCATCGTCGGGACATATCATTTACACATTTTCTCAAATGACCCCTGATCCCTGAGCACCATCCAAGCATATAGTCTATAGGCATGAAATATTATTTTTATGATCTATTCTCTAGATTTTAATGACAAGGGGAAAAACATTTTACATCTATTTTAAACATTAAAAATATTGTATCAGTTTTAGTACTTTGGTTTATTATCAAAATTAATTTTCACCATTTCATCATTTAACTTTCAATAATTTTGAGTATTAATCTACTTTCCTACATGAACACTCGAGGGGGCATCATCATGTTCATTTTCATTCATTTTATGTAAAATTTTCTTCAAAATCATCAATGCTTTACTTTGTTTACTATTTGTCAAAATGTTATCACTTCATAACACCATTTCAAAGAGGGGAAAATGTAGACACTTAAATTGAACCATTTAGTGTTGAAATTAAATTTGGCACACTAAACCTTCTCATTCCACAATTTGAAATAAAATTAATATCATTTCCCTCAAAATTATGAATAATTGATTAATTCTTAATTAAATAATAATGCACACCTATTTTTCTCTAAGACTAATCAAAATATAGATTCTCCACCTCAGCTAGATATCCTCCATATTTTTATCAACCATGTGTTGACTCATCCAACCACCTTCCTCAACTTCCTCAACTACCTTGTGAGTCATCTTAAAACATTTCAAATTATTTTATGACTCAACCAACTAACTTTATCTATTATTGCTAAATCACTCAACCAACTCCTAATTATTCTCAACTCATGGAATTGGTAATCATCATCATGGATGAGGACTAATTTTCAATGATTTATTTTTTTAATAAATTAATACATTCAAATAATCCTCAACCATTGGATCAACCTCTGGTAAGCCTATAAATTGATGAGTAATCCATCACTCAAATCATCCACATTTAATCTAAATAAGTGCTATAAACATCTCAAAGAATTCAAAGATATCAAGAGTTAATTATAATAAAAAGCTGCCCAATTCCCCTTTGTATTAGAGAAAGGATTCAATAACCACATTCAAAGAGAAAGTCACTTTTAATCACAATGGAGGAGGTTCATGGTACTTCAATTTTGTAAGTGTGTGTTTTATTGCTTTATTTAATATGATACTCTATCTCAAGGTTGAATTGAGTTTATAATAATATCATTTATGTTTTGTTCCTTAGCTTAGTTTGCATTCTAAATTTCCATTCACAAGACTTGATTTTATCAATACAAATGTCATATTAAAATCATGAAAACCAACATGAGCATATGCAAAAAATATAAAATACATATAATGATGTTATAAATGAATTTCATTCTTAGATTTTTTACACAAATCATCACTATACAAGGGTATTTTTATGGGAACATTAGATAGGACAACCTTGACAAATAACGTAGAGCCACCACATGTGGCCTTTGTGTTAAAATATATCAAATTGAAAAAACATGTTGTCTTTACTAACAAGGACTTACCATAGCCACATAATCATGGATATAGTTTTGATACACCTATTCATTTTAATATGGATGTCAAAGTTATAAGGGAACACACAACATTAATTGATACATTATTATAAAAACCTAATCAGCTTGTCTTATCTAGTGTACCATGGAGATAATTTACATGCTTACTTGAACCTCCCACTTCATTACTCTCATAGATTTTATAGTTTCACCTCATATCTCTCCCTCATATTATAGAGGTTGATATGAGTATATCTATACCCAAAGGGTATGAAATAAATTGTTATTATGACTATCACCAAGGTCTGAGGCATTATAAAAACAAATGTTTTACATTTAAGCATAAGATACAATACCTTATTTGTAACCAAATGATTACATTTGATGATTCTCCAAAGGAATCAAGTTCACAACTTGGTGATCATCAAAAGTATAAAACATTTAAAATTATTTGAAAGATTATTATAAAAAGGAACCAAAAGTAAAAATGGCATACAAAGCACAAAAAATACTTCAAATTAAAAAAATTAACTAATATCCACACTAAAAATATTTAAAAATTAAATTATTCATGGGTGACGATTATTTTTGGCATAACCATATTGATCCTACATAAATAAAAAGTACTTGTAATATAAGATGTTTTAAATAGCTTGGATTTAATATAAAATACTTTTAAAGAAAAGTTAGTTGGACTGAATCCTTAGGAAACATAACATTACCAATTTCTTGTGGTCCTAAAGTTATTTAGACATGGGTTTGGGTTATGCCTATAGACACTTAATTTTGGCCATTTCCATGCATAAATTGAAATTCAAGTCAATTTCTAGCAAACAATGCAATTTAAGTCTATAAATCACCTGAATGCCCAAACTTCATCCATGTAAGGGATCTAATTACTCAATAACATGATGAGTATTGTTTATTTTAGTAATTACCCTATATGAACCAATAACATAGTTTTGTTTCAACCCTAGTCAAATTATGACCTAGTAATTTAACACTTTTGGCCTATCGATCTATTAATTTAAAACATTTAAAATAATTTACAAAAACCAAAAAGCAATAAATAAGATTAATTACATCAAAAATCTTAATTAAATTACCTAAGTAAAAATTCCAACTTTAATTAGTGAATTTCATTTATCAAAAAAGGAATTTTTAGCCAATATGAATTCAAAGGTCAAAGGAACTAATATAGAGATTTTATCAATTCCTAAATATTCCAAAAAGATGAGTCACAACCTCACAAATATCTAAAGTGAGTTGTCAAGGATCATAAATATTTGAAACTAAGGTGTCAATATTTCATGAGTGCTTTAACCCAACCTGACTCAACCTAGGTTATTTTAGACTCAACTAAAGTTATAATTTAACCTAAGCTCCTTAAGGTTAGAGTTAGTTGTTAGAGATATAAATAAAAGTGCCCACACCACTAGATCAACAGGATTTTATGTGTAAAGTCATTATATAGGAATGCCTTGAAAAATCCATTGAGAGTAGTATTATAATACTCATTTTATGCCAATCTTCACACCAAATCAAATTTGAATATTGGAGAAGTGATACCACCATGGAGAAGCATTGACAAGAGTCTCTAATGTCATATACTAATCACAAACATCCTTATGCCAACAAGTGGGAATTAAATTTGATAAAAGAGGTAAATTACTTGTGTTATTTTTATCTCTATTTTATGATCTTGTTCATTATCTTATGATCCCCTTAGTTCTTAGGCAATTGTGTTTAGTTTTAGTGTATTGTTATACATGGATTTTTATCATTTTGACTAACAAAGTAATAATCAACAATTGTGTGCTCTTCAAACTCATAAGATATATAATTTCATGATTGGTGAAACCACGTATCCCATATGGGACCTTTAATTTTTTTAATAAAAGAATTTAATTCTTCAAGGTTAAAGTTTTGCACTTAGAAATACCATCATTCTATTTTTTTGTAATCAATAGCTTCAACTTGTGTAACAACAGCTTCACCATTCCCATGCTCTATTTGTGATCTTTATTTTTGTAAAAATAATGGCTTTGAAATAGTGGACATGATGACATCATTATTTATAATTGGTAGCTTCAACCCTACTAAATTACAACATCACCAAGTAAATTTCCATTTGGTTTCTATGACTTTTCCTATTTTTAGCCTATAAATGGTGCCTTATTTAGATTTAATTAGTAGCTTTTCCATATTTAATGCTGACTTCACCAAAATTAATATTTGTGTATGTCTATATTTCTTAGGTAAATAGTGGATTCACTAAAAATGGTGGCTTTGCTATGTTTCATAAATGGTAGCTTTGCTTTGTGTTTTCAAAAACTTGATAGTTCAAAATGGAATGTTTTTTATTGATTTGTTTTTTGGTGTAAAGATAAGAAAACTCCCTAAATTTTTTTATGAACCAAGTGTTATCACTCTATAGTTCACTTTACTTGAAGATGTGCAAAGCACACCCTCACTCCAGCTGATACAATTAGAAATTATCAGAGTGTGGGTGACTCTATATTGAGAACCTTCAAAGAGAGTTGGTTTCCTAAAGATTTATCAATTAAATCTGATTTACTATGATTTTAGGGTGAAAAAGGGAAGGGAAAAATGAAAGCAAATCCTATCTAAGTGGGTGATGCACCTAAATTTTTATATCCTCTGGAAGTTGTTGAAACTAATGCACACATGTGAATCAATAAAATTCTTATATTTCCCTTAAGAATAAATATTTTAGATGAAGGATAAATAGAACTTTGAATTACAAAATTAATTTTTTACCTCTTTTAATGACCTATAGAAGGTGAGATAGAAAGCAATAGGTGAGTAAGGGACTTGGAAAAATGAGATATAATCTCGCTGATATGCTGATACAAATCAATTACACTCTATTATCTGTCAAAACTCATGCAAGATAAAAAATATCCTTTATTGATGTATGGTCCAAATTACAATTTTTGCTTTAGCTCTAGGAATAATGCAATAATGGATTTAAAATCTAATATATAAGTATTAAAATCTAATAATATCCCAAGTGGAGTTTATTTACTTAAGAAATAGTTTTCTTTAATTAAATAAAGACTAAAACCTTTTACAATTATTTAATCAACTCCCTTTTACAATATTTAGAAAACTCCTTTTTATAATATTAGCTTTCCTTCATAAAACATGCATGCACTCTCAAACATTGGAATGGAAAATAGGTGGGCTCATGTTGATATCAACTTAAGTATATCTTTAGTTCAGAAATAAATACAATAGTCTCCAAAATTATTTTAATTTTCTTGTTTTGCAAGAAATCCATTTTGGCCATAAAATAAGAAATGGTGGGCCCCATTGACTTGGTCAACTCTCCTTGCATGAAATAAATTCCATTATTTGGTTTCTATCTCCACTTGAACTGATATTTAAGTATTTTAATATCATTCTTTAAATTATAACAAAGGAATATTGTATGATGTTGGTTAACTAGTCAACTGAAGCTTTGATTAGAAGTTCAAGGCTAGTAAAGTCCACTTGGCTCATCCTTGCATAAAATAGCATTTAAAATTAAAAAATATTTATATATAAATAATAATATAAGTTACAACATGTGGTAACTCAAAAAGTAATTCATTTGATAGATTTTCAATGCCATTCTTTACATGCTTGACTGACCAATTAGGCATAATAGTCTATCTTCTTGAATTTAGACTCCATTAAACTTGAAATAATACTCCATAAAAACTAAAAAAATAATAATTAAATATAAATTTAAAACCTTTTATCATCACAAAATGTGATTTTTATGAGAAACACTCACCATTCAGTCAACAGGGTTGAGTAGGCCTGATTTGCTCTATTGTCTTGTAGACTGGCCATTTTGATCAAGCTAGTTAGGAAACTTATGGGATTACTCTGACCAAATAATTTTTTTAATATGAATAAAAATTCTTATTATTTTACCTCCATTATTATATTTCATTTAAATATCTTGAACTTCATTTTACATGCTTTTTACCACAAAAAACATGATTTCTTCCCTCATTCGTATATATCCATGCATAAAATTGACATTTATAGAATTATATTTGAGTTTAATTTAAATTTATAATTTTTTTAGGTTAATTGATGATTATTTTATGGAAATAAAATCAAATTTTTACAAAACTAGTTTTTTAAGGTTTTAGGCGAGCTTTGAAGTTGAATCTTCAAAATGATGATTCATGAAGTACATACCTCCAAATATAAAAATATTTACATTTATGTATATAAAACTTACCCCATAACATCCATAAAAATAATGATTCCCATGAAAAATATATAAAAATTTACCACGTGGAGAAATCTACCTGTGGGGTTTTGACTACATTCTAAGTTGCCTACACTCTTAATGATTATTCATAAATAAAAAACCCTAAAATAGTATCAATTATTAATTAATTATAATTAAATATGGGTAATCAAAACATACTAAGAGTGTTTTTACAAAATCCACATGTGGTGAAAGATACGAGCATCTGAACATGAGGCTTGGAAGGGTGCCTAGAACTGTAAAAAGTGAAAAACTTCACCAAGATGAAAATAGTTCCTTAATAGCTTCAACAGGACTAAAAAATTATTATTTTAATTTTACCATGTTATATAAACACTCTGAAATCATATTTTGATTGAAAACTCAAAAAAACCCTTTTTGGCTTATATGTTTATTTACTTGCAAAAGCCTGTATGAGCATGGTTTGCATAAAATTTATAGTTTTTACACTCTATAAGGGTCTTATTATGATTTAAAAATATCATCCCATTATTTTAAATCTTTTACTTGGGCTTATAATATTCTGTTGCATTCCAGAATGAAGCATGTTCCAATGGTGACCTCAAATGAACAAGCTGAGGTATGTTACAAACTAATGATTATCTCAACTCATCCAATGGAAATTAAACTTTTTAATAAAGTTTTGACTCTTTATGACCATTTGTATAAAATTTTGGGTCTTAAAACCACCTATAGCTCCTAAAAACGTCATTTTTTCCACAAATTTGACCCTTGTGCATGGGTTATCTACATATTTGAAATTGACAATGCTCTTTTTGAAATGACAATGACCAATTTTTTAAATTATTTTTTTGATGTTTTTTACCAAAATTATTGCTTTTAGGCCATAATTCCTAGCTTTAAATGGCTATTGAATAATTTCTTAAAAGCTTTGAATGATAGGAGTAGTAATTTGGCCTTGACATGTCCAACTACTAACAATTTTGGTGACTTTCAAGGTTTGACCATCCTAATGGTCAAAGAACTTAGAAAGTTTGAAAAGTATATAATTGAATATACAATAAAATTGAGAAATCTTATAGATGAAGACAAAATAGGAGAAACTGACATAAACAACAATAAACATGTGCACTTAAAGGAAAGGACAATGACACGAAAAGGAAAAAAAATAACTACTGAAAGCATGTGCAGATATGCACTTAGAGAAAACAAAAAAAGGTAGTATATTGTGTACAAAATAACCTCCACATTCATGGTCCTTCTAGATCAAATGGAAAGCTATTTGATGCACAATATAACTTTGAAATGTATCTGCTTCCTTTTGATAGCTCTTTTCTACAAATGAGAGCACTTATATGTTCATATGTTTTAGATGATGAAACTAGGCTTACAAATTTCATTATTAGGTGTATGGATTGAAGATGTGGATCTAAGATCCAATCATTCTCCTCTTATATTTTTCTTTGTTGTATCAAGACTACTATCTCTACCTCATTTATAGGCTAAATCATGATTTGACACATTCTCATTTAATGATTGTATTAGAAATTTAGTTAGTATAAGTATATTGATGTCTTCATTTGACTCCATTTGAAGTGGTATTTTGTTAAAGTATTTATATCCTTGATAAGAATACAAACATGGTTGATATATGACTTTAATTTTTACCTGATGAATAACTGCAACAATACTCTTTACAAGACATTCACCAATTTCTACTTGGGGTGGAGTTGGACTATCAAACTTTGCACAAAAACTCTCCAAATCATCCCAAAAGGCCTCTTCATCACGATCAATTAAAAGGACATGAAATTCATTAGTATTCTTACCATTTAATCATGTTGATCACATATTTCTACCTTTTGGATGAAGTCAAATAAAAGTTTTTGATCTACTACACTTGTCTCATCTTTGTCAGGAAAATTCTACATCTCAGCACTAGCTCTATGTGATTTGTATTCATGGCTTCCTTCTAAATAAATATTTATTTGTACCTCATCTATATTAGTTGTCATAAGCTCTTGAGAAACCTCTTGTAACTCCTCTTCTTTGGCATCATGAAATACCAAATCATGTTTGTCCCTACTAAGTGGTGTCTCAACTATGATTTCTTCTTGATCACTCAAGCCACCTTCCTTTTCTATCTCTTTGGCTGCATCTTCTTCACTTACCTCACAAAGAAGAGGTTCTTACTCCAAAAGTGGCATGGTAGATCCGTAAAAGTGTTCAATAAGATTATAAAGATCTACAAAAGTTACCATAGATACATGATTTTTCTCATGAGGTTATTCTTCTTGGATCACCTTCACCTCATCTCTCCATTGCACTTTTTCTTGAGTGGATTTCCAGGAAGGAAAGGATTTATGCTTCTGAGAAGGAAGGGATGAAGAATAAATGATCTCTTGGTTGAATTCAACATCTTGAATGATGCTTGATTATTTCTCTTTCTTGTTTGACTCCATGATTTGGTTCTAAGATGGGAAAGATAAAGGTTCTTTTCTAACATTTTGATTCTGGTTCTCCTCCTCTTTCTTTGTCTTTAACTCCAAATCTTTGATCTTCTTATCAGTATTATCTTTAAAGTGGTCAGTAGTCTCAATAGTAGGCTATCCCATAACAACCTCTTTCTTTCTTTGATAATTCTCTTGGATAGATCTCCAAAAAGGGAAGGTCTGAGAAACATATGAAGAACTTGGAAAACTCAAAAGGGCTCATGGAATGGTCTTTTGAGGAGGAATGGATGGAATATAATAAGTTTGTGGTTGAACTTATTGTTCTTTAAGGCCTTTTAGTTTATCCTCAATGCTCTAAATGTAACCACTTATATCCATCATTTCACTAGTGAGATTGCCCCAATTTTCCCTCTCAACAAGTGCCCATTGCTCTTTTATTTTCTTCAATGACCATCTCACATAATGGATCTGGTGAGTAGGGGTATCTTGGCCATAATATCTATATGAATTAAACTATAGTGCATGCTTTTCAAGGCTCATTAAAGTCTATTTAAGTGATAGTATGGATTGGATAGATGCAAAATGGCCATGATAAGACTGGTAAGCCAAAATATTAAGATGGATTGATTGTTCATATAAAGCATCTAGGCAATACTCCTATATATATGCCTAATATAGATTCTCAAACTCCTAGTGAGGATCATAGTGTGGTTTGTCATACTAATTATATTGAGGATCATATATATATCCATACTAAAATAAGCCATTTGAGACCATTAGTAAACCAAATCTTGAAAGTAATCAATATTGAAATGATACCTGATGTTCATAACCAGATATGAATGTCTAAAAGTTGCATTAATCTTTTGAATGATGTCCCACTGGACATGCCACAAATAGTTATCACTCTAGAGTGCACCCTATTTAAAGATGTACAAGGCACACCCTCTCTCCAACTGATATAATTGGATCTTCTTAAAGTGTGGGTGAATCTATGTTGAGAAGACCAAGGTGCAGAGAGAGAGGGGTCTAAACACTTATAAAATTCACATAAACTTTTATTTGGTGCTTAAAAATCAACCCAACCAAACTTGTATTTTAGTATTTTCAAATTTTTTTACAAGTGCAAACAAGGTAAAGGGGTAAAAATTTCAGGGACATTTGAGTTGGTGCTATTAAAAAGAGCATACACTTTAGTTAGATCTCTTAAGAGATTTTAATTCTTTGTTTATTAGATAGTTTCAAAATTCATAAATTAAATTATTTATTTGTGGAAAACCAATTTTTTTTGCATGTATGCTCTCCCCCATCTCCTATAAGGAACTTGGGTGACCTAAAGTTCTTGTTTTATTTCCTTATTTGTTTAGTCTTATAAGAAATAATGTCATGTATGTTCTCCCCAAGCTTCGAATGACTTGGATGACCATAAATGACCTCTAAAGGATTTCTATTTTATTTTCTTGCATTTAGATTGTGGGTGGGAGTTCATTTCCTCCTCAAAAGTTATTTAAGGGTGCATTGACCTAGGGTTTCATCTCTTAGAATCATACAAGACCCACTCTATGGTGGGGTATATAAATTAGGCATGTGATACTAAGATTACCATGGGGCTGAATGGCTAGCCTCTCTAATTTTAATGAAAACTTTTGTCAGGTGTTGGTAATCATGAGACTTCACTAAGTAGTACATGACTGAAGTCGCTGTGCAAAAGAATAGACCTTTTCATAGTAAGTTAGTGAGTATGAACCCAACTGACATGATTTCACTCTTGTGTTAGCTACACTTGGAATCATTAAGTACATTTCAAAACTTATAGAATTTAGTCAACCCCACTTAAAAAATATATCTTGCCAAATTCTAAGTGTTCCTCACTCTAAGTTTGTGCCATGCACTAATGCTTGAGAGATAGAGGGGGGCATAAAAACTCTACCTACACCTATTCTTTAATTTTTTTATCAACACTTAATTCGTCACATGTATTGGTAGAAGATATACACACCCATGTTAGTTTTAGGATAAGATGAACCATTAGTGATATTTCTATTTTTCTTTGATTGACATGTATGTTTAAGACTAAATTTTTTTGTTTGTATTGTCAAGTAAAAACAAGTCAAAAACTATCACATTTTTTTCACATCACTTTAGCCTAAGAGGTGTTACTTTGCCCATTTTTTGTCACACATTTTCCCTTAGATTTTTATTCCAAAATCTCTTGCGAATCACTTATTTAAATGGGGTGTCATTATGTTGACCATTATTTTTCAAACATTTGCCTTGGATTTTTGAGTCCAAAACCATTGTCATTCCATTTTTTTGAAGGAACATTGCTACACTACCTAAATTATTCCAAAACACTTATCATTTTTTGAAACCAGTTCTAAACCATTGTTAAATATTGTATTTCTAATGTGTAGTTACGCTACCTATTTTGGTCTAGCCCTTTTACCTTAGACCATATGATTCTTTTTACATTAAATTTGAAACTACATCTTTTTTAGTATAAATACTAAACTAATCAATTTTATGTTGAAGCCTCATCTAATTCGGGCTTAGTTTGTTTACCTTTTTTGTTTAGAGTGTGTTACTTGGGTTAATTTCCTATTTGATCTAAAGACCCTTTTTCCTAGACTTAGTGGTTTTTGTTTGTCTTGTGTCTTGTTTGACATCCTTTTGAGCCAAGTTGTTTCCACATGCCTTGTTTTAAGTTTGTTGTGTTGAATTTGAAAGTATCCTAGTTCCACTGTTAAAATAGTCTCTTGTGAGTTAAGTATCGAGTCTTAGAGAGCCAACTACTGAGTGTCTTCTGAGCCAATTGCCTTAGCATTAGATTTTTTTCAAGTTGTTTTATCAAGCTTACCCAATCCAATTACCTTAGCTTAGTTTATTTTTGAGTTCTTGTTTTATTTCTCTGTTTCTGAGTCTAGCCTTATTTTTCATATTAAATGATTAAAACCACCTTTTAGAAAAACATTGTTGTTATTTTGATCATTGTTTAAAAATTATTGTAACTTACCTAGATACTTTTGTCACTAATTATAAATACCTTTGGGAAAATCAATACCTTAGCCATAAATGATTTTTGAGATTTTGTGTTACCTTTGCCACTTATTATAACCTCCTTTGGGAAAATCAATATCATTTGTTAGACTAGTTTTGAATTTGTTTCATCTTTACCTCTTTTTAATTTAGTTATTTTACCATTTTGGGGCCTATTTTATAGATCCAAAAGGTTTTTTGTTTTTATACCTTGGTCATTTGTTACCTTTAGACATTTTTTTTCATGAGACCTATGCATAGATCTAAATATGCCTTGTTACACATGTAGCAAGACTATATATAATTTGGACTATGATAACTTTGTGACTAGGGACCCTTTTGTTCAAGAGTCATATGATGATGATGTAGCTTATGAGATGGATCCCTATCCATCTCATAATATTCCATATATTGAGCAAAGATCAAACCCATTAACATAATATTTGGTGATTGTACCTTCTTATCTAGGCCTAGAACTAGAGTAAACAACATAATAACTCTCTCAAATGATGATAACTATTAAATAAATCCAAAAAAATGATCCCTACTATGTTATGACACAAACATAGACAAGTTATGAACTATACTTGTTTGATCATCATTTGTTAGAGAACAAAAATGAAATTCTCATTAGAGCCATCAAAGTAGGATCCAAGTATCTATCAGACTTCCCACACAAAAGTATGAGTAGTTTGATTAGAACTCCTAGTAATGTACCTTGAAACCAATAGTTTTAATAGGCATAAACTAGTTATAATCAAGATTTAGTCTAAATTCCATAATAGAACTAAAATATGCTTGAAAAAGGGAAATGACATATGGGTAATCAAATAGAATAGGTACACCAATCATATTAAAACTATCTCAATATATATCATAATATTAATGCAATGGATGTTTTAATATGCCACTTATTGAGCTAGATCTATCAATATGGAAAAAAATGATTCTTCAAGATATGCAAACTAAAATATCGACCCATTTAGCAAAATCATTCTAGTTGGTGATATGTTTAATGTCCCTATTTTGATAGAAGAGATTACTGATCAAATAAAATATCTCACTCAAAATGTTGTGGAAAACATGCAAGTGCATTACATTTTAAACCAAAGTAGGTCTAATTTACCACCAATAAACACACAAGAGATTCCTCCAACCAAAACCACATAGCTAAACTCCATTAAACACATCCCATAGAGCTAAACTCCATTACCACAACCACAATTTTTTATCCAAGGATATATATCCTATTATAACTAGAATGTGTTTCAACAACAATGTATTATGTATCCACGATATAATCCCAATACATAGATACTTATACTTGGTCATTTAACCAATTTGACCAACATTCCATAATACTCCCACCTTAATTAAGGTAATCCAACTTTGATTATGTAACCTTAATAGTAATAGGCCACTCTATTTGACTTCTTTACCCAAGAGTTGTAACAAAAGAAGGATGCAATTAAGCTATACAGATTAGAAAGAAACCAAAGAAATTCAAATTGGACAAAATATGCTCTTATCCATTCAACATGGAGTATATATAAATACCATTTCCATTAGGTTATGATCCACCCAAATTTGATAAATACAAGGGCAAAGGTATCCTAAAGAGCATATGAAATAATTATTTATTGCTGCTAACTAGTGGCATATAGTGACATATACTTACTTCTATTTACAAGTAGTCTAGTGGGACAAGCCTTGGATTAGATTTTGAAATTATCAAATAATTTTGTACATAAATTCAATTAACTTTAAAATAAGTTTATAAAACATTTTTCATATAATATCGAGCATGATATTATAGTTGTGGACTTTGGCCAAGTTAAATATAATACTGGTGAAAGTTTCATTGCATACTTGAAACATTAGAGAACACTAATGAGCTGGTTTACTCATAATCTACCAAATAAGTAATTAAACATGATATTTACCAAGAGCCTAAACAATAATATATCTTATCATCTTGAACTACAATGTGATTATATGCTCAAAGAGGTTATAGATAAAGGAATACAGATTGAGAAATCCCTTGTTAACAAAGAGATAATCAAGCTATCTTCTTCTAACTAGAGCCAAAATCAGCATCAAGGCTAGTATAACTCAAACCAAAACCAAGGTCATAACCACAATCAAAACCCAATTCAAATACTAAATTCAATTCCACCTAAGGCCAATAAAAATAAGAGACCAAAACCCTATAACCAAAATAATAATGTTATTGGCAATGGGGTCACTAATCACACCATGATTGGATGGTGCAAACACTGACTATCCATTTACCTTCACCCATTTAACAACCACAAACTCTAAACATTCAACCAATATCTCCATAAAACAAATAGCCATATAATCAAAATATATTGCAATCCCCTCCTCTAAGGAGAATATTACCCATTGTTAGACAATTTAGTGACCTTGGTGAGCCTATTGAATTTATGTTCTAAAGATTGGTTTAATAAAATATGATTGGTTGTAAAATACCAAATCGATTCCCTAAAGGGATCCCTTTTCCTAATTATTATAAATAACATGATATTTTTGAGTACCATTGCATCAAAAGATATTTCATACACTGGTGTAATCAACTTAGGCATTTAATTGAGAATATTCTAGAAAATGAAAAGATAGAAAGAGACACCCATGATCCTATGACCAATCATAACTTGGGAATCTACCAGAATCCATTTCCCTAATATAATAATAACAAATCCTAGTAGAATTATTGACAAAAATAAAAACATCGACATATAACTCCATTATAAAATCAATAACAATAATGCCAGCCACAACAATAATAGTGAGAAGGTCATAGCCAAGGGAAACTTGAACAAAGCAACCAAGGAGGATATAATACTATCGTGTATACCTATAAAAATGTTGTAGGTCATGTTTTAGGTGGTCATGTTACCACTATTACCATTAAACCTAGAAAAACTACCAATAGACCTAGACCTTTGCTAAATAATACCTACCAACCAAATAATGCCTATCAATTCCATTAAATTGGTAATTCTTTTTCAGGCCATGTTATCACCTAAGCTCAACGTCACCTTAGAATTACCATTCTAGGTCCCATTAACTACACAACCAACTACTAAATCTAAGTACCATATCAAGATTGAATAATCATGACTCGATGAACCAAGGTTATTATCAAAAGACCACAACCAAATACTATAAATGAGCCCATTTATCCTTCCATTCCTATAAAAAATAAACCAACTGACAAAATTAAGGGGAAAACCTATAATATTATAGAGAAATTGAAGAATACACTCATAAATATATCCATCATGGATTTGTTATGTACATATAACATCCAAAAAAACATATTTAATGAGTACTTGAACCAATCTCTCATGCTAAATGACATCACTCCAAATAAATTCCAAGCCATGGTAGGACACTTGGACTTAGGCTAATGTATTTTGTTTGACCAAAGTGATATGTCATCCCTAGGTCCTTTTCATAATAACCCATTGTAAATTGAGGTTTTTCTAACAAACCATAGAGTTAAATGCATCCTTATAGATAATGGTTTGGGCTTCAACATTGTGTCTTTGAAGTTGACCAAACATCTTGGATATATAGTAGCTGACTTATAGCTAGATACCATTGTTATCAAGGCATATGATAATGAAGAACATAAATCTCAAGGTACTATTAACTTGTTAGTGGTCATTAAGACTTTAACACATGACACTTTATGCCATGTTTTAGACATGGAATTATCTTACAATATGTTATTGGGTTGACCCTATATTTATGAAAGTAGGGATATACCTTCAACATTGTATTAGTGTATAAAATTTCCACATTCAATAATGGAAGTGACTATAAAAATTGATCTATAGCCATATTAGTATCGTAAATTCCTTGAGGCCAAGTAAAAAAGATATAACTATCTATTTGGTTTGAATCCTATTCCCAAATCTGATGAAGAGAGCAAAAAAGGGAAAAGCCATAAAATTAGGAACAAAAGTTAGTTACATTGACCCAGTTAGCCTAGCTTCTACCTCAACCATGCCTCCACCAGACATTATAAACTAATTATATATAACTAAAAAATGTATCAAAGAATACATTACCCATAATGCATTCTATATTGTTAAATTTCCAAAAAATCTAAAATATTATGGGAGACCCAAAGATAAAACTACTTGTATGGAGTTAAAAACCAAGGGAAAATCTTAGATAAATAAGCTCATTATTTTCAAACCAACCTCTAGCCTAGAACATCACCCCTTAAATGAATAAGATTTGTGGATTTACACTAATGAGTTAGTTGACTACTACCAAAGTATAAAGTATCCTATTCCTAACCAGATTATGGATCACCTAGATTATGAAGGCAAAGGCTTGAGGATATATCAACAAGGCATGATCAAGATATTATTAATGATGAAGTATAATATAACCCATGGTATTAGATATAAACTACCTAGGGGTGACCTCATATATATTATTCAAATTCCAATGTCATCAACTAACAAATATGATGTCAATAGTGATGTAGGGTCTGATTATAACATCTATGATGACCTTGCTACTACAAATTTTTTTAATCCCCATGTCATTTATACTAGTAACCCTTTTATCAACCTTCACCAGTAACCCTTTATCACCCATAGTTGATAGACTAGGATCAATAAGAGTTAACAATGCCATTAGATGATTCTAAAAATGATGAGGCCATATGTGACTTTTTAGGATTCAAGAATCACATTCCTATTATAGATCATAAGCAAGGCTTTTATATTAGATTAGATCTTGCTACCTATTTTAGAGATTAGGTGAAATTCCATAATAAAAAATAAAAATAAAACCAAACATTGAGGTCTAAAAGTGAAAACCTCTTTGAGGCACTTTTTGAATAGGGTCAAAGTAAAGAGAAAGACAAGTCTCTAGGAAAATACTAGTTTTTGGTGCCATTAGATGGGGATGTTCACCCCTCTTCCTATGAATCATAGGATACCTATAGCCCAAAACCTATTTATGTATCAGAGATCAATATCAAGGAGAGACAAAATTTTATGCAAATTATTCAAGAGTGCCCTGAGGTATTTTTTTCATGGCCTTAATAACATTATGAGATTATAATACACCATGTATGCATTCAAAAATGAATCATGTCCATAAATTAATCCAGGATCAGATGGGATAGAGCACACCTACACTTCTGATTGGGAGGCATACAATTGTTAAGTGGGAACATGACCAATGTGAGGATCTGCTAGACCTAATTAGGGGATCACTTGTCACAATACACTATGTGAGATAGGGTTCCAAAGATTATAGTCTAACATAATCACATAAAAACCCTATAATATTCCTATGATATAATATTTCACTAATCTAATAATAAGAAAAGTAAATCTAATCTAGTGCGTACCAAATCTTGTATCACAAAGTGGGGGTTAGTAAATCAAATCAATCAAAACATGTATAGGTAACTTCAAATAAGGTAAGAATGAGTAACACCCTAATACATAGAATATAAAGAGTAATATTATTTGATCAAACACTTATGCTACTTATATATACTAAAAGAGAGGAGAATAAAGTTAGAATATACTCACCTAAATGTGAAGCCATCGAGACTCAATCTCTCCCTTGGCTAATAGGGCTTCATAAGAGGTTGTTGTGGTTCATAAGGATCACTTTGTTAGGCTAAAGCATCCAAGACCTATCCACAAGACTAGATTATCCAAAATAAGAATCCTAAGCTAATTCTCCTCAAGTATAATGGTGGAAGAATAGATTGTGAAGAAGCATGAGTGAATAATAACTCTTGATTGCATATTTTTAATAATGACTAAAATGACCTTGTATATATAAGAGTATCTTACCCTAAACTTATTTGGGAATGTTAGCTATGCTAGGCCAACTTTATTGACATAAAACATTTTTAGAATAACTCATTAGGTATGTGTTAGGTCAACTGGGAGGCTAACAAACCAAAAGAGAGAAAAGGTCTGCAAACTATACTAGGTCGACAAAGTTGAACTAGTATGATGAATAGGTCAAAAGTGTGCTAAATAAGGAAATGAAGGATATAAAGAGTAAACAGACTAGAAGACTATGCAAGGGAGGAGAAACAACTTAGGGAAAGGTTTTAGGAACTAGTTGGATTGGTAATAATGTGGAAAAAAGGGACAACAATCTTGTGAAGGACCAAAGGTCTACCCACCCCTTTCTTTATGAACCCCTTAGGGCATGCACTCCAATATATTGAGTCTTGATGGGTTCCTACAAGATGTAAAGCATTAATAATCGATAAAAGTGAGAAAATATTATGTGTATACATATTCCCCACTCGAAGCTCATCATGTGTCACTAAGGCATAACATGGGATGGTGCTTCAAGAAAAAGATAAGGACACACAATGTTGATGCTAAAAAAAGTTGTAATATTTTAAAAAAATAAAATAAATAAAAGTAAATGACTGAAAGGGAAAATAAGCTAAAAATTAAATAACTAAAAATTAAATACAATGTGTACCTTGAATTACCTTTTACCATAGGATGGTTATTTTTTGTGTTGTTATTTTTGATTGTGTAGGGTGTAGAGACTACTTTAGATAAACCCAAGAATTCAAAACTAAAGAGCAAAAATAAACAAACATAAAAAAAAACTAGGTAGCTGGTGGTATGAGGATGGGATGTACTTGGGAAATTTGGTAAGTTGGGGTGATAGGTGCTATGTTATACCAAATGACCAAGTAAAAAAATAATATTAAATTAGGCAAATGATAATGCAAGGCTACTAAATATCAAAAAACTTAAACAAGCTATCCTAAAGTAAGAAAGGCAAACTCACCAAATCAAACCAAGGATACATGTCAAATAGGATGGAAAAATGAAAATAATTGGTAAAAATACTAAATAAAAAGATAAAAATGGTAAAACAATATTGATGAGTAATTAGTAACAAACCACATCTCAATCATCAATGAGAAAAGGATGTATAAAAGGGAAAACAACATTGTCGAGTGAGTAGTAACAAACCACATCTTACTCAACAATGGAAAAAGGATACAGACTCAAGTGTCTATAAAAGCAAGACAAAAAAATCATGATACATGGTAAAATGAAATTAAAATAAGTTTATTAAATATAAATTAAATAAAATGATACAAAGTTACTCAAACATGTTTTTTTCTCTAAGGATAGATAAAACTGAAATAAAGGAATGCTAACATGTTTTTAAGAGATGAAGAAAAAAGAAGTAAAGAAGAAAGGAAATTATATTTGGAATCATAATTTGTCTATCAAGGGGAGAAAATGAAATGGGTGGAGGGGATAATGGAGGGAAAACCAAGGTAGATGAAACTCTTTATCAAAGTTAGGACACTCAAATTAGGTTTGTCAAAATAAGAGGACTTTTGACCTTAAGAACTGTGAATAACTTATCTTAGTGACACAAGTCTTGGGTAAACAAATGGAGTATATAGATCATCCCATAAAGGTTATATGTATGACAATTAAAATATACCTACCTCACTAGGACATGTTCCCTATTCTTTAAGACCCCTTATAAAGCCATCGACCTACTGTGAAGATTGGGTACTTGCATGAGAAAGTACCTAACATCATAAAATTGTTTTTTGAAATCCCCTATTTGAATCTACTAGCCTACCACACCCCAAAGGAATTTTTTTCTATGTGAATCTGACTATGTATTTTGAGATTTGATTATAGATATGAGATGTGCTTGTAATCACATCTTTTGGTGTGATTTTGACTTTTGCAATTTGTATGTTGCCTTTTAGATATCATTACCTTTTGTTTAAATGTTTGGCTTTTAATTTTCTTGACATATTTTTCTATTCCTCCTCCATATAGATTTGGAAAACTAAAAATGGGTGCTAAAGATGAATTTAATTTGATACCTTGGGATAAGGTTACTAACAGAAATAACTTCAAAGAGCATGGGGTCTAAGAGTCTCATAAATCTAGGTGAAAAAAGTGTTATCTTGACTTTGACCTTGTTTTATCTAATGAGGAGATGAGAAAAAGGGGAAATCAAGAGGAATGACACATGGAACAATTTGAATTGATTTAAATTGAAAAAATGTGAAAAGGGTACAAAAAAGGGATATAATGACAAAAAAGTGTGATTTTATATCATAATAAAAATGGAAATGGAGGAAAAGATGCTAACATAGATTGTTTACTAATTCTATGTAGCAAAAGAATCAAACTATAAAGTTTAAGAACAAGGATTATAAAGAACATGAAAATAATGGTAATTTAATGAGGAGGTTCAGGTCCTATCCATAGTCTTATAAAATAACTCATAAAAAAGAGACCCACAAGGGTGATAGTAAGCAAAAAGTGAGGAAGCCTTTTGACAAAGCATCTCACAAATAAAAACCTAAACGATGCCAAAATAACATTGGCAAATAATAAAAAGAGAAAAAATGATTAAAATATGGTGATTTTGTGAGGGACACCAGGTCATATCTTTGGTTTTACAAAGCAACTCACAAAATAAAAACCCAAGGGGTGTGAAAAAAAAGATAAGATGCAAGAAGATAAGGAAGACTATGGTACATCAAGAAACTAAAAGACCAAAAGGGAGGACTAAAGGGTTGTGAAACTAATGTAGAGGGAGATACCCATGCATAAGTAGCTTGAAAAACATGGAAGAAAGATATATATATATATATATATGTATATGTATATATATATGTATATGTATATATATATATGTATATATATATATATATATATGTATATATATATATGTATATATATATATATATGTATATATATATATATGTATATATATGTATATATATATGTGTATATATATATGTGTATATATATATATGTATATATATACATATTTATATATATATATATATACATATATATATATATACATATATATATATACATATATATATATATATATATATACATATATATATATATATATACATATATATGTATATATATATGTGTGTATATATATATATGTATATATATATGTAAAGAAGGAAATGTTTAACCAAAGTAATTTTTAAGGAATTGAGTGTTGGTGGGCTCTTTGAAAACATGGCCTTCATTAGTTTGAAGATGATAAGTGCTTGAACCAAGAATGTATTTGAGTAAATATAGGCCCCAATATTTTTGTTCATTTTTTCATTATTTATCATGGGTGTAATCTAATTTAAGAAAAAGATCACCAACATTAAAAGTGCAAACTTTAACACATTTTTTATATTCTCAAGTGAAGCGAGCATTGTATTAGCAGTTATGTTGTAATGTAGAAAGATGGCATTCATCAAAAATATCAAGGGAATGAAGGTGAGATTCATGTAATTATTCATTTGGAATAATTCCATAAAGAGATATACATACAGAGGGAAGATCAACTTCTAATAGAAGAACTGACTCAGAACCATAGACTAGTCAAAATGGATTTACCCTAGTGGAAGTATGAATGCTAGTTCAATAGGCCCAAAGTACAAGGTAAAGATGAATATGAAAATCCATGTGGGTTTCAAAAATTATATTATAGATAATTTTGTTGATAATTTTATTAGTGGCCTCATCTTTACCATTGCATTGTGGATGGTAAGGCATGGAAAACTTGTGATTGATCTAAAATTTAGTACAAAGTTATTAAACATGTTTATTTTTGAAATTACCACCATTATCTAAAATTATGGTATGGGGAAAACCAAATAAATAAATAATTTGGTTAAGAATAAACTTGGATATGATAGGATCAATAATATTAACAAAGGGCATGATTTCTACCCACTTGGTAAAGTACTCAGTAGCAATGATGATAAAAACATGCCCATCTTGGGAATGAAGAAGTTTACCAATGAGATCAAATCTCCATGTGGAAAATGACCAAGGAGATTTGATATTTTGAAGCTTGAAAAGAGGTGAATGGATAAAATCATTGTGAATCTAATAAGGATTGCACTTATTAGTAAATTCAATTACATCCTTCTTAAGAATAGCTCAAAATTAACCCATACATAATCATTTGCATGTTGTAGCATGTCCACTATAGTGACCACCAAAAATTCCCCCATGTGCTTACTAAAGTAGAGGAGGAACATCATCTTGCATAACATAATGGAATAAGGTACCTTTAGCATTATGATAGTAAAAAATGTTATGTCAAAATACATACTTGAAAGCTTATTTACGAATGTGTGTCTTTTCATGAGAATCTAGATTTGGAGGATAAGTTTGATGTTCTAAGATTGAATGATATCTTGATACAAAGGGAGTTGTTGAATATTCATAGCCTCTATGTGATAGATAAGTGAATCAAGTGTTTGGATAGATGATGGATATTTTATAATTTATATAATAAAGGAAGGATCAGAATGAACTTAATGAGGATGAAAGAGAGAAGCTAAAGATGCAAGAGAATCAGCAATGGAATTTTGGTTTCAAGGAATAATCTCGATAGTGAAAGAGATGAATTAATTATCAAGAGTGGTTGTAATTTGATGATAGGTAATGAGTTTCTCACTTTTAAATTGTTAATCACCATTAGCTTGATGATAAATGAGCTGAAAATCTCCTAAAGCATGAAGATACTAGATGTCAAGATCAAGAGTAGATCTCATGCCTAAGATAAGAGCTTTAGGATATGTTTATTTTAAAAAATGGATGAATTTTAAGCACTATAAATTTTTTAATAAAATTGGACACTTGTGTTGACACAAGTGTTTGTCTGGGATGCAAGTGTCCAGGAAGATTGAAAAATAGGTATAGGTCCAAAACTGGTAGTAAAGGATAATAATCAATTTTAGATATTTTTTCACATTATAGAAATCTTGGTCATTATAATAAAAATGTTTAGACTAAGATATAATAAATTAGGCATAAAGAGACAATGAAAATGAGCCTTTTTGTAGTGGGCAGGTCTAGAACTGAGAGATATAGTCATGATAGGTATTTTCCAAGTATATAAGATTGAGGTATTACATAAATCAGATTTTAGTATCTATAAGACATTATTTTGTAGGAGGAAAACTTATATTAGGGTGGAAAATAATAGGGTGCCTTGTTGTCCAAATGGGATGCTCCTATCCTAAGGGAAATAAGCATTAAGTTAAAGGTATGAATTAGTCTCAACATGAGTTGACGCTATCGAGCAAGCTAGATGGAGACATTCTAAGATGATTTTAGGTGTTTGTGTTATAAAATTTAATTATAAGTGGGATTAATTTAATATTAGCCTTAGTATTAATTAAATAATAGTTTATTATTTATTACCATGAGGTGAAAACCTTGTGATAATAAATAATAGAGTCATAATTATTTAATTATTATCAAATTTTAATTAAATTGTTTTAACGGGTTGAATGGCCCCATTACATTTACAATGGTCACCTCCCTTTGGGTTTCATTATAAATAAGGTTTTACCCCTATTGTGAAACAAACCCATGAATATGAAATATTAATCATATTCAATCTCGAATAGTTTTGTGAAAGTTTGTTTGAGAATAAGTGAGATGTTGAAAAACTTATATTGGGTATAGAGGAGTTTCTCAATTATTTAATAATTCATCATTGTGAGTGTTTTTAATCTATAAGAGGTTTTACCATGTTAAATTTATGTGTAATGGTTCATTTATTTGTGTGATTCATTTATTATGCTTTACTTATCAAATTCACTCTAGAGCTTATCGTGTGGATGTACATTACTTTATATAATCTACCATGCTATTATAAAAAGTGGAGAGGACTTGAATAACAATCATATTGTTTTGATAAAAATACAATAATTGATATTTTAATTTATTCAAAAGTTTTTAATTTAGAGCTTGAACACTTGTACGGCCTAGGTGCATGAATAAATTCTAAAATAATTATTTTAAGCCTATTTCTGGTTGGTTATTGCTAAAAGATTATTTTATTCATATCTAAGGTCTCTCAAATATTTTTTAAATCATAAAAATTACTCATTCGACCTTCATAATTTTTCCAAGTAGCCAAGGATGCCATAGTTGGTCTAGGATAGAGAAAATATGAATTCTTCACTAAATTTTGAATTTTGAAGATCCTACTAGCTAAGTTTTAGCATTTTAAGAACACTGACAAATTTTCAAGGTGTTTAGTTGTTTGGTTTGAGTATTGTGATCTCTCAAAATACTACTTGAGTGCTACCATATGACACTAGTTTTTTTTTTAAAATCATTTCTCAGTCAAAATTAGATTTTGAAGACATCTTTGACATCAAGAGGCAAAAACTAAGAGGATTGAAAATTTTAGAGGCTTTTTGGTGGTTCATATAATTTACTGTGAAATCCAAAAACTCTACAGGAGCACCATATCTGCCTGGAAGTGTTTCAAAGGTTGTTTGAATATTTTTTGTTAATATATTTAATAAATAATTTATTTAATTATTTCAATTATTCTATGCTTTAGACAAGGTGGCCCCACTCTTATTTAATTTTTTTTTTACAAAAGTAAAAAATATACAATATTTATTTACTTAAATACCTATATATATATAAATAAAATTTAAAAATTAGAAAAAAATAAAGTTTATAAATAATTTTGTGCATGTAATCTTTAAAACTCTAGTATTAAAGAGTTGTCTGCTATGTTTTTGCAAGAACTTACAACTAAGGAGGTTATAAGTTCAAAACCCCCTAAAATCAATATTTTTTGACTTGGTAATTTTTTTTAAAACTTTAATTTATTTTAATTATATTTTTTGATTTTCATGCTAATGTTTCACATGTCTAAAATCTTAGTTGACCTATCAAACTTGTTTCAACTTTTAACCTAGTGGATATTTTGTCAAACATAGTTGTGTAACTAGTCAATCCATAAATTTTGACACCTTTAGAACATATCATCATTGTACATTTTTTTTTAAAAACCTATTACTATTAATTTTATAAATTTTATAATAATATTGTCTAGGGGGTTGTTCTAAGTGCATCTCTTTAGACACTTAATTTTGTACAATTCTAAATCAAAAAATTCCATTGGCATCTAAATTATGTGATTAAGTATAGTTACACTTGTGATTTAATTTATTTTAAAATAAAAGTATAAAAAATCATTAAAAAGGTTTTTTTTCTTAATATTGTTCTTACATTAGTATATTTTTGTGACTCTTGCAACACCCTATTTTATCGTAATCTTTCACAATTTTTTACTTTATATAGTAATAAATTTAACAATTATTGTGTGTTTGCACTTTAAAATTTGTTTTAATATAAAATTAAGTTAAAATTCACACTAAGAGGTTTCATTTTAAGCATATCCTATTTAAAGGGAAGCTATGACTTCACCTTAATTTTTCTTAGATAAATCTCAAATGCTTAATGGAAATAACTATAATATATGGACAATTCATCTTAAAGCTAAATTTATGACCTATAAGTTGTGGAATTTTTTTTTTGGAAGTGAAAAATCCCCTTATATATGGCATGTGATCCCTAAGCTTACCAATGCATTTCAATACAAATCGTAAAAAGTTATGTCCATTATCTTGTGGAGTGTTAAGGATGAATTCATTATCCACATCTATAATCAAGAGTCTCCTAGTGATGATTAAAAAATCCTTGAATCTATTCATAATAGCATTCATCTCTCAAAGATTATTAATATAATCCTTGAATTGCTAACTACATTTATGAAAGGTGATGAGAAAGTTGTAAATTTTCTTGCTAAAATTAATAAAATTAAAACTCAATTAGATGGATGTAATTATAATTTGATTCAAGATAAATTGATTTATTTTATCATTCAGTTAAATATTCATAGATTTTTAATAAATTTCATTTCAATTTTGAATTAAAAGTATCAATTTGAGCAAGATATCCTTGCTCTTACCACCTTGTTTTCTCTCCTGATTTAATAAGAACAAGTTATGACCAATTTTGATTCTAAAGATAATGCCACTCAAACATTTTTCACCTTAAATAATTTTTTGTATAATACTAAAAACCAAAGATATAACCCTAATTATGCTAAAGGAAAATATGAGAATACAAAATTTGGTAATAAGGATCATACCCCCAAGTTTAATAAAAAATACAATCTATGTAGTAAATTTGGTCATAGAAGGGAAACATGTTGTAAAAATAAGGATAGAAATTACAATCAATCTTCTAAAAATAAAAATGGAAGAAATATAATCAAAGAAAGTAAAATAATAAAAACCCTAATCATAATAATAATCAAGATCAAAATGTTATTACTTTATATACTACTTTATTTACTTCAAATGAAAATGAATAGATTTTACATAGCAGTGCATCGCACCATATAAGTTGCTTATCTAATATTATGTGTAATTATAGAGATATCTTTGAAATAATTTACTTAGGAGATAATTAATTTTTAGAAGCAACTAAATAAGGAAAAACAAAGTTTTAAAATGTTACTATAAATAATGTTTTCTATGTATCTAAGCTTAAAAATAATTTGTTATCTTGTTATCAACTTAAAAATGATAATTTTATTGTAATATTACTTAAATATATCTACTCCATTAGAAATCAATATAGTTCCTTCATTTTTAAAGGTTTTCACAATAATTATTTATACATCTTCTCTACTTCTTCTACATATTTTCTTTCATCGCATAGTACGAATGAATCTCAATTATGGCATGAAAGATTAAGACATGCTAATTTTAGAAGTTTACATGATATGTCTACAAATAATCTTGTTATTTGAATTCCTTCCATCCCATATCATTATGAAACTTGTGAGGGTTGATTATGTAGTAAGCAACATAATAACCCTTTTTGTAACTATCATGATGCAAATTTCTCACATACTTTATAATTAATTCATAGTGATGTTGTAATACCTCTAAAATTTATATCTCTTAATGGTTTTTCATATTATATTAATTTTATTGATGATTAAACTAAAATTATCTAGTCATTTTTCAATATAAATAAATATGACGTATTTTCTAAATTCAAGGAATTTAAAGCTAGTGTTGAAAATGCATCTAATTTTTATATTAAGAGATTAAAAACTAATAATGGTGGTGAATATATTAGTAAATATTTTGATTATTTTTTCATTAGTTGTGATATTTAAATGGAATTAAAAAATCCCTATTCTCCTAAAAAAAATGGTATTTTTGAAAGGAAAAAATGCACCATTATTGAGATGGCTAGAACAACATTGCATTCTACAAATATTCCTCCTAGTTCTTATGGGCCAAAGCCATAAATACTGTTGTTCATATTATAAATATAATCCCTACTTATTTTTTGAATTTTTATACATTAAAAATACATGTATACTCATTACATTTCATTTACTTTGATAAAACTATTTTGTTGATACTTTATAAATACTAACTATATTGATAGTGTCTAATATACACTGTATTTATTAGTAAAATGATTTAATTTGAATCTTGAAAAATGTTTATTATAATTATATCATGATAGATACATATGTGTTAGATGAGAAATCAAAGAAAATATACAGATATTTTGTTTATTTTCAATTATTATGAGTTAGCATGGAAGTACATTATATGCATAACATCATGCTTAATTTGACAAAATGATCATGTTTAGTTATTACATTTGGTAAAAATATCATGCTTAGTAAGTTTCAATATTTCATTTTTTAATGATTTAATTTTATTATTGAGGAAACATCATGATAATATGCATATATAATTTCATTTAATTGTTTTATCATTTGATTGTTTATGCTAACATCTTTATATTCTTTATTTGATAATACGATATGTTATGAAACACAAAGTGTCAATGGATTGTGTATTATTGGCTCTTCATCATTTAATTTAATAAGCATTCTATTTATACATATCTTAATTTTTTTTTTGTCTCATATATGTTTGATTGGATGATGGCATTTCATGCTAAAATTATCAATATTTGATGTATGAGAGGTTATACCATAATATTTTATTGAATAATATTAAACTTGAAAAGTTTTGATAATACTCAAATGATAACATGAATTATTACTAATAGGATATCTAATTTTTTTATAAACTTAATATCATATTATTAGTAAATTATTATATGTGCATCACATGATAGCTGGGGATGCTCATCTTTTCAATATTAGAGACGTCCAATAATGAATTGAATACAATAATTTATGTTTTTTTCACTAACTTTGTAATAAAAGTAGTGAACTTGTTTTCTTAAAATATGACTTGATTGTTTTAAATGATTCTTACCATAGAAAAAACATGTCATAATTTTATGTATGTTGATGAATATGTCTTCTTAAAACTTGTCTACTATATATGAAAAAAAAATCACATAATCTTCACCTCTGTGAACATACCTAGCTCTGACCTTTTCTTAAACTTCTTTATCTCTTAACTTTGCTCTTTGTCTTTATCACTTTTATCCCTTCTCTCTATATTGGGTTTCCAAGTTATTGATTGTATGTTAATTATTACTTCTCTACTTTAATTCACTCTACTCATCAAATTCCTTTGATATACTTGCCTTGAAAATTTTCCTTCAAATTTCATTCTTTATTTCATATTCTCTTAGTACACCTAGGTCTTTGTTAGACCTTCAATCCCTTTAATGAGTTTCCAAACTTCTTATCTTTCTTGAAAACACTTTAATCTAGTTGTAATTACTCTAATTGGACATATATTTCCTTTTTATCCTTAATATATTTAACCCCATCTATAATTATCATCTTTCACTCTCACATTGCCCAACCTTTCTAATATATTACTTCTCATTTTACTTCATAGTTTTCCAATTTCCACTACTAAGACCCAATGCTTTGTCCCTTCATTTATAACCATGTGATAATTAATAGTCATTTTTTAGCTCCTTCATATCCTCATATATCTCCCATCCATTAATTTACAACATCTTAAGACAACTTTGCCTCCACTCTTTACTTATAGCTAAGTAAGGATTGGTTTCATGAAAATAAGTTCATTTATAGATACCATCTACCTAATAACATTCATTAATGAATTTTATTGACCTATATATTATTATAATTCACTTTTTAATCCATTTTAAGGCTCTATTTAGGCCTAAATAGGTCTTTAATGCTCCATGGCACACACAGTCATTTATTTTTGTACTCAAAAGTACCTTGTAGAAACAAAAACCTAAAAATAATTTAGAATAACTTATTTCACACAAAATAAAAAATTATTATGATTTTCAACTAGTTGAAACTCCTATAACACAAGGTTTTGTCTCAAAATCCTAATACAGGGTTTGTAATACTCTGTGTAACCTGACAAGGGTTATTTAAATGAATTACTCTTTAAATTAAATTTATTCATTATGTGATATTTTTATATGGTCTGAAATAATCATATGAACCTTCCTAACACATTTATTTCATATTAGGAACCTATATTTTTTCTAGACACCACTTTTAGTTTGACTATAGGACTATTGATGATGAGACAATCTACTTAAAAAGTATGAGTATAATCTTGTTTGAAATATATATTCAAAGAAATATA
The DNA here is from genome assembly GCA_037957365.1 of Torreya grandis. Classification (NCBI taxonomy): domain Eukaryota; kingdom Viridiplantae; phylum Streptophyta; class Pinopsida; order Cupressales; family Taxaceae; genus Torreya; species Torreya grandis. The sequence continues at coordinate 684,287 of JARHVA010007243.1, read as the reverse complement.
AAACCAAGTAAATAAAATTAATAAAATTTAAAGGTATAATAACATGATGTATATATGTAACCATTCAACTTATATATAACATTTCCTTGCATACATACACACTGAATTTTCTTTATCATAACATGCAAAAAAAATAGAGTTTGTGTTTGATCTCCTCAAAAAATATTTACCAAAATAAAAAAAAAAATTTTAAAGACCATTTTTATATAAAATTACAAATAATAAATTAATTCGAAATAACCTCTCACAAAATATTTCCTTGTATATGTTGTCTACACAATATTTTAGTCATAGAACACAGAAATCAAGGAATAACATATGATCTATAGAGTTAATTTAAAAAATAGAAAAACTTTATTATACATTTATATGGGGTTTAAAATTAATTTAAACCTATAATAAATCCCCAAAATATATTAAAAAATATAATTTAAAAATTTATATATGTCTAATAACTACCTAATGGTTATTGGATTCTCTCTCAAGAACATTAACAAGGACTCTAACCACCTTAAACCATATCAACCTTATATGAAAGAATAATAATATGGATTAGGTATGTAAATGAGTGATATTTACCCATTATATATCCTAAAAAACAATATTAAAATAATTAGGCTTCTTCAAACATGATTTAGGACCTAAGACATTGACAAGAATTTCAAAAATTCAAATTTGTAGAAATGGCAGGAAAATGCCATATGAGTAACAATTAAAATTATATGACCACCTAAGAATAATAATAAGTGTAAGATAATTATAAAATAACCCTAAAAAATATATCAACCCAAAATTATAACTACTAATGATTACCTTGCATCATATGTGGTTATTTTGATGCTAACCATACTATGCTATCATGAATCTATTTTTGGATATGTGTTTAATTTTTATTGGTGCACAAATATTAGATGTAAAATAAATAATAGGTGGGGGAATGAATAAATGAGAAAAAATAATCCAAATTCAATTCTTATCTTTACAAATACTTATTTATCTACCAAAATCATTCATGAAACATATACAACATTTATAGCAATGAAAAAGAGAGACAATGCAAGATCAATCACATAGCACATGACATACGTGGGAAAACCTATTTGGGAATAACACCCAATAGAACTTACAATTGGAATAATATCCTATAATAACAAGATACAATTTATATCATCTACAAATGATCAAGTAACCACAATCCCTATTTAGTGAGACTTCAATCCCACAAGGTGTTGCCACACCTGTCTAGTTGAGCTATAATAACAAATAAATATTTTAACAAGTTATAACTTGCAATTAGGTTACAAACAACTTATATGTTTAGATTATACAACAAAACCTATGAATACATCCACCTCTTAATTGATGTCAACAATACCTAATGATGGACATCTACTTATCACACTTCACCTTCACTCACACTTAAACAATGAGTGAATTGTTGTCTCAATAGAATTATGACTAAAAATTCATAAAAATAGTCCTCAATATATTATACTAATAAACTCATCCTTAGGGAAATAAACCCCTCCTTCACTCCATAAAACACACACACAAGTCTCTCTCCAATCTCTATTTACTCTCTCACACAAAGTCTAGAACCCATCATATTTGGTTCTACTATTTATAGAGTAATCTTGATAATCACTACCTTGGTCAGCCATTAGGCATGCCTTATCCATTAAGGAATATTTCACATGAAGACACAATTTAATATAATCTTCATATGTTGGCCATAGAATCTATGGGTCACCCTTAAGGAACTACACCTTTTAATAAGGCCCTTATAGCCCTTATAGGTCTCATGTGAACCCATTCACTTATTTAACACTCCCTCAAGAAAAATAAGAACACAAGACCACTTTCAAATACATGGTTACACTCCTTATGTCCCCTTAGACATCCTCAAATGATCACAATCAACTTAGTTCACCTCTATGTATTCTCAAACAACTCAAACACTAACTTGGTGTACACAATCACCATGAATGAACATACAGTCAACTTCTTAATCATTATTCATACTAAAGATAAATTGATCACACCTCCAAAATCCACACAGAGTATCCTCATGGAGTTTACAACATGTTCCAATAGATAATTCATCATGAGACATTGAAATAACATCAATAAAAGATCGACTATCCTTCTCAGGTCACTTGTAGAATAAGCATGAACACCCAGTCAACTTCTAGGATCAACATCTTTGAATTTACTCACTTCTAGATCTTCAAATTAGGTTCATTAGATGTGTCATGGAGTCTTTTTCATCCTTTATTTTAAAAACACCAATAAATTTGACTTTTATCAAAATATATGGATGAAATATAGATCTCTATTTTTTATTATGTTAAATTTAAATATTTGAATTGAAATGATCAAAATTAACCTTAAACTACAATGCTAAAATCTCAAGTCATCTTAACTTAGATCAAATATTCACCATCAATCTTGTTTGAGATTTGATGCATAGAACACCAAAGCCAAATGTTAAACATATGATATTTGACCTCATCTCATACATTCTGGAAACTTTGAATCAACATGCTCCATTGATCTCTATGGATTGTTCAAGTCTTTAATGATCAATGCTCATCATTTGAACAATCTATATGAAATCCTTCTCATCATTGGATCCTTATCTTGTACCTTTGATTATTCATTAAATATCATGCACCTATCCTCATCTTGATTCTTCCTAACTCCTTGGAGATATGTGCATCATCAATCTTGCTCAAGATTTAACACTTTCAAAAATGAATATGGGTATCCTTTTAATATTCCTAAGTATCCATATTTTATCCTTACTAACTTCTTCTGTGATTACTCACATGATCTCCAACTTGGACCAAATGATCTCCTCACATAAGAAAATCCAACCATGTGATGAACTACTCTTGGAAATATCGTGCATGTGAGATATAATGCCACTAAAATTCCTTCTCAAAATATTATATCATAGAGCCAACTATGTCAAAAACCTACTTGAGAAGCCAACTTTGAGCATTCATAACTTTTGTTGTGCTTTAATGCATGATCTCAAATTGAGCACAAATCATCTATGCTCAAAACTAAACAAAACCATATAATTAGTTTATCTTGATACCTTCACATGTGAAATATATAACTGTTGACGCTGGAAAGTGCACCCAGCGGCAGGAACACGGATTCCTGCCCTCTCCCCGCAACATGGAAACCCCTCTCTCACCTGTGGGACGACGAAGCAGGAGAGGAGAGTCTCTAGATATGGGCTAGTTCCCTCTGATGTATCTTGTTTGTTTTAGGTAGCGTGAAATATAGGTATATAGGTATATACTGGGGGGGGTGAAAAGGGAGAGAGAAAAGCATGAAAACAAACAGCCTACTCTAAAAGAGGTGATACACCAAAAATAGGAGTGACCTTCCAGATCCACTCTCAGAATTAGGGGGAATGCAAGTATACTCTACACTGAAACTTGGTAGAAAAGATCAGGTTGCTGGAATGACAGGGAGGTTTCAGTGAAAGATATAGGAAACAGAGACTCACTAAGATGCTGTGAAATGCATACTGTAAGTGACCTCCTTTGTTCCTGCACCCTAGATGGAACTCTTCACCTGTAAGCTACAAACTGACATTTTGTAGATAGCTGATACATTAGTATTTAAAACCTGTGAGAGCATTTAAGAGGAAATGACTGAACACAGATTAAACATACAAAACATACACAGAGTATCCATCCAAGAAAGAGGTAAAAACTGTATTTTTATTGATTTAGGTGGGAAATTTGTAGAGCAGTGCTCTTTACAAAAGTCAGGAAGATCCCCCTGAAAAATGACTAAGTCTGTGCATTTATAACAGAAGAGCCAAGAGAAGTTTCATCAAAAATCATGAAAAAAACTATTGATGACATCACAAGTCTGCCAAGACCATGCTTGTTGCCTCGTTTTGCATGTTGGTCTTCTCATCCGGTGGCTGGGTGGGTTTTTTCTTGTGCACTGCAAGTGAAATTTGCCACCCTTGCAGTGGGCGGCAATTTTGCCACCCTTTGCATGGATTTCATGTAGGATTATTGCTGACGTCAGCCGATAAGATGCCGATGGTAGCAATCCTACCGACATCAGTCACAGTAAGCTGCCGACGTCGATAGAATTGTACTCTACGCGGCAATTTCTCCTTCCCCGCCATGGAGTGGGGTTTTCCATTTTACCGCCTTAGGGCAGGGTTTTTCAATTTGCCGCCATGGGCAGGCTTTTTCGATTCACCACCATGGGCGGGCTTTTTCGATTCACCGCCATGGGCGGGATTTTTCGATTCGCTGCCATGGGTGGGATTTTTTGATTCGCCGCCATGGGCAGGCTTTTCCAACTTTTGTGCCTGCCTTTGTGCTGCCGACGTCGGCGGTTCTGCCGATGTCGGTCTCTGTAAGGTGCCGACGAAGGCAGTATTGCCGACGTCGGCCGACATCTTTCTTTTTCTTTGTGTTGTGGGCGGCGAATTTGCCGCCCTCTGCATTTTTTTTGCCTCTTTTTTGACTAAGTGTTGAACGCTCCATTTTTTCCTTTCTTCTCTCCTTGCGTGAACATTCAGAGATTCTGTCTTTCGCTGCCTATTCTCTGCAACGACGCTGTCGAAACCTGAAAGTGGACCTTGCAACTTGAAATGACTGGGCCTGCGAAGCAGGTGTAGGAGGTGACCGAGATTTTGCCTGAGGGGCAAAATTAGGTCAACAAATTGGTGACTCACAGGGGAAGCGTGCCTGCTATGATTAGAACCCAGTTGCCTTGCATATCCATTGGGTGCGGAGTCAGATGGTGACTTTGAAGTGAGTTCACAATAGCTTTGATAATCTCAGAATCAAAATACACAAAATTTACCCCCACTGTAAAGGGAAACACACAAGACTAAAAACAACTAACTGTGCAAACTGCACTTTAGGAAAAATAGGAAAGAAAACAAGGGAAACTATGTACAGTCGAACCAAAAATTTAGTGACAATGCTTCAGGTGTATCTCGTTGACTGGGATACGCAATTCTTCACCATCCAACTTGGAGAGCTGGAACGTGTTATGTTGCTTACACTGAGTAATCATGTAAGGACCGCTCCAGAGGGCATCAAATTTTGCATGTTTTCCGGGCTTAGCTCTATCTTCGTCCTATTTGAAGACAATGTCTCCTTCGGTGAAATTTTTTGATGAAGACTTCTTGTCGAAATGTCTTTTCACCTGATGCTGGTGACTGATCATAGAGACCATGGCCTGGTTCCTTACTTCCTGGAGCTCCATTAGTTCACACAATCTAACCTCCATGCTGCTTCCTTCTTCTAGCTGCAGCTGATGTGTGAGGTCCAGCGCTGGCAATTTGAGTGAGATAGGAAGCCTTGCTTCCCTTCCATACACAAGCGTCTATGGATAATTTCCGATTGATCTTTTCAGAGTGATTCGATCGGCCCATAGAGCTGTTTTCAACTTGGCATGCCAAGTTCTCTAATTTTCTTCCATGGTCCTCTTTATAATCTTGATCAAATTTTTGTTAGTGGACTCAGCTAGTCCATTCCCCTGCGGGTAGTAATTTGATGAAGTGCTGAGGTATATACCGTACCTTAGTGCCCATTCACTAGTTTTGGTTCCCAGAAAAGCCAAGGCGTTATCTGAGATTATAGTGGCTGGGACCCCAAAACGTGTCACTAAGTCCTCATAGAAATCCAAAACTGCGCTTTCATTTGCTTCTTTCAAAGCAATGGCTTCCACCCACCTGGTGAAATAATCCGTAGCAGTCAGGACCCATTTGTGTCTGGTGCTAGAGGGAGGATTGATCATCCCTATGAAATCCAGGCCCCACTGCATGAATGGTTGTTCAACTTGAATGGGCTGTAGGGTCATGGTAGCCAATTGCTACTTTCGGTCAAAGAGTGCACACTTCTGACACTTCCTTACCCAGGCATGGGTATCCTTGAAGAGAGTGGGCCAGAAATAGCCAGCTCTCATTATTTTTGTTGATGTGGTCTTAGGGGTGAAATGTCTGCCTGCTGGCCCATTGTGAAACTCAGCCAAAACCTTGTCAGTCTGACTGGAGTCAATGCATCTCAGGAGAACCCCAGAGAGATCCTTCCTAAATAATACTCCGTCAATCAAAACATAGGGAAGGGACTGAAGTTTAAAATACCTCCTTCTAGCCCTACCGAGACCCTGTGGACATTCGCCCGTAAGAAGGAAACACCTCATGTCCAGTGTCCAATCTCTTATGACAGCTAGTTCTTCTGCAGTGGCTGCGTCATGGATCAGCAAGCTGTCTTCACCTTTTTGTCTCAAATCTGTGGCTAGCTATTCACACAGGCCCCTTCCTCTCACCAACTTGGTGATTTTGATATCTATGTCATACTCCATTACCTTGGTGATCCATCCCGCTCTTTTCTCGTTTAAGTCTCGATTGGTCAAGAAATCTTTGACGCCAAGATGTGGAACCATGAGATGGATCCTGCTGTTTGACAACATATATCTGAATTTTTTCAAACTATGCACCACTGTCAGAACTTGCTTTTCTACGTAGGTGTACCTAATTTCAAAATCCTCTAACCCTTGGCTGAAGAAGGCGAGTGGTTGCTCGAGGTCATCACTGTTTGCTTGGGTAAGCATAGCGGATATTACTTCTCCGTTGCTGAAGGTATAGAGATTGAGGTCTTTATTGAAGTCGGGGCTGATTAGAACGGGAGCCTGGGTCAAAGCCTGTTTGATAGCTTCAAAGCTGTCCTTTCTTGGTGTTGTCCACTTGAATTCTTCACCCTTTTTTAGCAAGGAGGTTAGGGGTTTAACTATTTCAGCAAAGTTCAAAATGAACCTCCGAATGAAATTTATCCAGCCGAAGAAACTCTGAAGGCCTTTTTTATGCTTTGGTAGGGACATCTCCAGAATGGAGCAGACTCTCTCTGGGTCAATAGACAAACCTTCCTTGGACACAATATGGCCAAGAATTTTCCCCTCATGAACCGCAAATACACATTTCTTTGGATTTAGGGAGATGCCAAATTTGCTGCACCTCTCAAAAATCTCCCTGAGGTGCTTCATATGCTGTCCTGCCTCTTTGGAGAAAACTGTTATATCGTCGAGGTACACCAACACGTTCTTATTTATCAAACCACTAAAAGCCATGTCCATGGCTCGCTGGAAGGTAGCACCGGCATTGGATAGCCCGAAAGGCATCTTTTGGTAGGCGAACATTCCCCATTTAGTGGTGAAGGCTGTTTTGTATTGGTCAGAGTCACGCACCAGAATTTGATTATATCCCGAATAGCCATCCAGGAGGGAGAAACATTCGGAACCAGTTACCTTTTGGAGGATCTGCTCCATGTTTGGAAGGGGATAATGATCCTTTAAAGAGACTTTATTAAGGTCTCTGAAGTCGACGCACAACCTGATCTCCCCATTTTTCTTTCTAACTGGAACCAAATTAGCCAACCATGAGGAATGTTTGATCGGAAATATAATGCCAGACTCAATCAACTTGGCCAATTCTTTTTGCATAAGGAGCTTGACCATTGGGTTAATAGGTCTCTGCTTTTGTGTGACTGGTTTTGTGCCTTCATCTAATTCAATGGTGTGTTGGGCGAGCCTTGGATTGAAGCCTTTCAAGTCGCTATAATTCCAAGCGAAGACGTCAGCGAACTCCTGACACAACAGAATGAAAGTTTGCCTTTCTTGGAACGTGCAGACCTTACCAAGCGCTAGTAACTTGTCCTTGAAGATTTCAACTTTTTCATAATTCTCCTCTTTGGTGGTGATGCATGCTTTGTCATCTCTTAGTTGGTCCTCTCCATTGAAAATACTTTCAAGTGTGACCAGACCCTTAGGGAGTTTATTATTCTTCAATTGAACAATCTGATTTCCATATTGCTGCTACAATTTCGCTTGATTGTGGACCGCAAACTCAGCTTCCTCCTTCAGGAAAAGGGCTATCTATTGGTCACTTTTGAAGACCTGCCAATTTGTAACATTGTCTGGAATTGAAGGCCGGACCACCACTTTTAAATGGCGTGAACTACAACCCCTACTTATCTCTTTTGAAACATCAAATTGGGCACCAACAGCTGCCAATCTGTCAGCTGGCTTATTCTGTTCCTTGGGGATAGAGGTAATGTTAAGAGCAAGGAAATCCTCCATCAAGTCCCAGACTCTGTGTTTGTAATATTTTAGTAAGGAGTTCTTGGTCAGGTTCAGGCCTCTGATTTGGTTCACTATTAGTTCACTGTCCCCCAGGATTTGCAATTTTTTGATCCCTCTCTTTCTTGCCCACTCAAGTCCATGAATCAAAGACTCATATTCTGCAATGTTACATGTGCAAGAGAACTAGAAACAAAAAGCTAAAAAGTACCTTTCTTTAGAAGGGGAGACTAACATTGCCCCACCACTAGCGCCCAGTTTGCTTCTGGAACCGTTGAAGTATAGCTGCCACAGGCCAAGATCTTCTTTGTTTTCCTTTATTATATTGGGCATGACGGCACTCTCTTCATGCAAGCAATAGACACCAAGGTCTACCTCCTCAATAAACTTATAAGGATTGTGCTCGAAGTTATCACTTCCCCACTCATCCAAGAGTAGATCTGCGACTCCTTCAAGAGCAGAAGATGAGGACTTGTCTGTTTGAGAGTCTTCTGGATCAATGATAGTGTAACTAACATTTGCTACCTTGGGTGAATAGGGCTCTAGGTGGTCCTTGTAGAGTGGCTCGGATTCGATTTTCACTTTGGTCCCATACTTGGTTCTGAAAACCAGGTATGACCAGTTTGCTGCTAGATAACCACCTATCTTAGACGTAAAGTCCCTAGACAAATAGATTGCAAAATATGGAGGAACGTCCGCTACCACTATATCTTGAGGGATTGAGAATGTCAGGCAGGCATGCAATGTTAAACTCAATCCTTTCAGGACTCTGACTGTCTTTGTGGGTGTCCCATCTAGTTGCAAGACTCCTTTGTTCATTGCTTCGTACTTTAACCCCATCTTATCAGCAATGCATTTAGGCATTACTGAAGTGCTGGCCCCGCTATCAATTATGCAATTATGTACTAAGAAATCCCCTATGATCAAAGATACATAAAAAGGGGGAGTCTTTTCTTCTTTTCTTACATGACCTGGAGCAGAAGGCTGCCCATTCATCATTAGGATGTTATTAGTGTCTGTTGGGATGGCCTGGCGATCTAGCTCATGCAATTCTTTCTTCAATACCTACTTTTGTCCTGGAAGAGACAATGAATCCCATAGAGAAATGCTCACATGCAATTTCTTCATTTGATCAACTATATTAACTTGGGGACTGACTCCTTTCGCGTTTTCCTTTGGGCTGATCCCAGCCAGAGCTGTAGACTGAGGGGATGGAGGTGCAAATGGTTGTCTGGGAATTGGAGCCTTTTGAAAAGGGTGTGGTGGAGGATTCGCTACTGCCTGAGGGGAAGCTTGCACTTCTCCAACTGATCTTCTTTTAAATCTTGTATTGGCCGCAACGCAATCAACATGATTTCCTACAGTGCCCCCATGATTAATTGCACAGAGCTCGCCCTCTTCATGATTTATCAGGGTAGAATCCGGTTGAGTCTGATTGTTGCTTGTGCTGGTTTGAGCTGGGAACTCAAAAAATTGAGAAAAATCAGCACCCTAATTTTCTGAATTCTGGAAAAAATTCATCATGTCATTCGTGTGGACAGCTTGCTCTTTACCTTGTCCCATGGTTGAACAACCTGGCTGCTCCTGCACTAGATTGTTCTGAGTAGGTACCATGGCTTTAGATGACGAAGGAGGGCCTGAGTTATAATTTTGATAAGGCCTGGTTGTAGTGAGCTGCCCCTGACCTTGGTTATAATTTTGAAAGGGGGGTCTAGAGGCATGGCCATAATTTTGATAACTCTGGTTTGGCTTGTGGCTTTGAGCTTGCTACCTTTTAAGGGCAACAAGTTCATTTGACATGCTCTGCAACAGGCCCTTAACTTCACTTAATTCATTGGATGGAACAGCAGTTGGCTTCTCAATGATAGGTAGGGGAGCAATTGTGGGAGCGACTACTTGAATTGGGGGCAGCGGTTCTAGGAAAAGTGGCATATGAGGCCTAGGGGTGATTTTCCCAGCTTGAATTAAGCAATTTTCAGCCGCAATGGCTATGTCATACACAGCTGGCAGTATGTGTCCCCCCATAGATTGGATCATCATAGCAATGTCACTATTCAATGCTTTTAGATAGTACAAGAAAGCGTAGCTGGGGGTCGGCCTTACCAGGATGGGAATTCTATCCCAAGTCTTTTGAAACCGCGTATTGAAGTCCTGCATATACTTGTGCGGAGCTCTTTTTATAGTTGTCAGCTGCTCAGCAAGAGAGAGGCCATCACTTTTTTCCCCAAAATGATCAGTTAAACGAGTGCCCTATTTGTTCCAAGAATGTATGGAATTCACAGGCAAGGTGTCATACCAGTCGAGAGCTTTCCCTTTCAGAGACAAGGCTAACAGTCTAATGGCAATATTTTCTTCTATTACATTGTGAATATTGCAAAGGTTGGAAATATTTTTGATATGCTCAACAACTGTAATAGGTCCCACTCCATCAAAAGAAGGCACATTTTTTAGAGCTGTTCTGGGGATCGGATCATAGCGTGGGAGGTTTAAAGGGCTTTCACCACGAAAAGCTGCAAAAGGCAAGGCCATGGCTGAAATAGGTTGTATTTGTGGCTGAGCTAGGTTGGTGTTCCTAGCAACAGGTCTAGGAGGATTTATCAGTGGATAAGGGTGAGTTCTTCCAAACCTGAGTCTTTTAGCAGAGTTTAAAGGTAGTTCAACGAACTCAAAGGGGACCCTTCTTGAAGCTGACCTGGTGGTAACTTTTGGCATAGAAGTTAAGTAACTGGTCTTAAAAATAAAGAACTGAGCTCTTACTAGTGGAGTCGCTAGATGCTGGAAATCTTAAAAAAAAAAAACTGTAGCAGGACCAGCATCAATCTTGAAATACTACTGCGTTGAAAAATACAATCCCACCCGGCGTGCCAAAACTGTTGACGCTGGAAAGTGCACCCAGCGGCAGGAACACGGATTCCTGCCCTCTCCCCACAACATGGAAACCCCTCTCTCACCTGTGGGACGGCGAAGCAGGAGAGGAGAGTCTCTAGATATGGGCTAGTTCCCTCTGATGTATCTTGTTTGTTTCAGGTAGCGTGAAATATAGGTATATAGGTATATACTGGGGGGGTGAAAAGGGAGAGAGAAAAGCATGAAAACAAATAGCCTACTCTAAAAGAGGTGATACACCAAAAATAGGAGTGACCTTCCAGATCCACTCTCAGAATCAGGGGGAATGCAAGTATACTCTACACTGAAACTTGGTAGAAAAGATCAGGTTGCTGGAATGATAGGGAGGTTTCAGTGAAAGATATAGGAAACAGGGACTCACTAAGATGCTGTGAAATGCATACTGTAAGTGACCTCCTTTGTTCCTGCACCCTAGATGGAACTCTTCACCTATAAGCTGCAAACTGACATTCTGTAGATAGTTGATACATTAGTATTTAAAACCTGTGAGAGCATTTAAGAGGAAATGACTGAACATAGATTAAACATATAGAACATACACAGAGTATCCATCCAAGAAAGAGGTAAAAACTATATTTTTATTGATTCAGGTGGGAAATTTGTAGAGCAGTGCTCTTTACAAAAGTTAGGAAGATCCCCCTAAAAAATGACTAAGTCTGTGCATTTATAGCAGAAGAGCCAAGATAAGTTTCATTGAAAAGCATGAAAAACACTATTGATGACACCACAAGTCTGCCAAGACCATGCTTGTTGCCTCATTTTGCATGTTGGTCTTCTCCTCCAGCGGCTGGGCAGGTTTTTTCTTGTGCACTGCAAGTGAAATTTGTTGCCCTTGTAGTGGGTGGTGATTTTGCCACCCTTTACATGGATTTCATGTAGGATTATTGCCGATGTCGGCTGATAAGATGCCGACGGCGGCAATCCTACCGACGTCGGTCACAGTAAGCTGCCGACGTTGGTAGAATTGTACTCTGCGCGACAATTTCTCCTTCCCCGCCATGGGGTGGGGTTTTCCATTTCACCACCTTAGGGTGGGGTTTTTCAATTTGCCGCCATGGGTGGGATTTTTCGATTCACTGCCATGGGTGGGCTTTTTCGATTCGCTGCCATGGGCGGGCTTTTCCAACTTTTGTGCCTGCCTTTGTGCTGCCGACATCGGCGATTCTACCGACGTTTGTCTCTATAAGGTGCCGACGATGGTAGTATTGCCGACGTCGGCCGACGTCTTTCTTTTTCTTTGTGTTGTGGGCGGCGAATTTGCCGCCCTCTGCATGTTTGTAGGTGGGCTCATTTTACCCGCCCTTGTAGTGGGCAGCGATATTTCCGCCCTCTGCATTTTTTCTACCTCTTTTTTGACTAAGTGTTGAATGCTCCATTTTTTCCCTTCTTCTCTCCTTGCGTGAACGTTCGGAGATTCTGTCTTTCACTGCCTATTCTCTGCAACGGCGCTGTCGAAACCTGAAAGTGGATCTTGCAACCTGAAATGACTGGGCCTGCGAAGCAGGTGTAGGAGGTGACCGAGATTTTGCCTGAGGGGCAAAATTGGGTCAACAATAACATCATCAAAATTTTCACTTATATATTTATTTCCTTATGAAAATTTTGCTAAGTATGTAAAAACATAGTCAAACTCCTTGGGAGCCCAACTTTGCATATGCATATATTTTGATGCATTACATCACATGATTTAAAAATTAGTGAAAATAAACTAGGCATAAAAATTAACAAACCCCTATGATTATTTTTTATTTTAACATCCATGCATTCAAATTATGACCTCATCAACATTATTATTTGGCTCTTTTTATCCATATTGCAAATTTGGCTATGTATGGAAAAATAATGAATTCTAATTGAGAAGATAAATTTTCACCCTCATATCTTTGAATGTGATTTGAAACATGACTTGAGATATGGTGCATAAAAAATATGGAATAATGTGATCACAACCATATGACCCACTCCCCTTGATTCCATCCCATGTCGCAATGGTGACATTATCAAGTTGCCTACTTAAATTTTTTACCACTAGACATAAATTGTCTAGACGAAAACTATGATCAACTAGATGAATTCCACTTATACACACAAGATCTAAAAGCATAGATAATATCTTAGGGACATATTGTACATTTTAAAATAACCATAATAAAACTTGAAATTTTCTAACCATGTCAAAATTGAAGAATAAGAAACCATACAAGAAGCACACTAGAATAAGCACATTGTACACTTTGTCATTATCATAGAGACTATCAAGGCACTTCATCCAATCACAAAATAACCTATATGAAATAACCATGAAATCATCATGATAAATCTCTAATAATATAATCTTTTATCATTGATGTCAACAGCCATCAATATAGCAATATATAACTCACCTTCTCTCTCTTCAAAGCACTCCCACAATAGGAACTTTCTCCCCAATAAGAACTTTTTCCCCTTTGATAGAGTGATAAAGTGGGAAAAAATAGATTAAGAAGACCTAAAAATATTATCAAATAGGAAAGGATCATCTTATAAATATGATACAAGCTCCCCCTTACTTTGAACTGACTTTAGCTTGCATTGACAACATCCTCTTGCTCCATCTCAACACTCTCTTCAGTCAACCATTTCAACCAATGAAGAAATAACACATAAAAGCATAGAAATATTTATGGAACACATAAACAAACATCTGATATGGACTTCACCTAATAAATCTAAGTAACTCACCTTTTGAGCATCTTCATATCTTCACACACTATGATGAACCACCATGCAGGCTTACCAACTTTCTTTCTCAAGACACTTCCATGACAAATAACTCTAAATATACACTATAAAAAATATAAAACATGCCCTAAACTAACTTGATAACATACCTTGAAATACTCATACCTTTCTCTTTTTGAGGGATTGATAAAAAAACACTCTTCTTCAAACTAGGCTTGTTTATCCTCCTTATAGCCATACTTAAAACTTGTAGATCCCACACCTTTCAATAGACACACATTAAATACCTAAAACTCCATATATGGATAACTCTCATATGCTCCATCTATTACACCAGTTTTCATCACCAGGCTCATCCTTTGAAACATACTTCCTTCACAAACCTACTAGCTAATTAACCCTCCATAATGATACAAACTTAAATAATTTGAGAACCAAAAAAATTAAAATCTATGTGAATATTTATTTTACCACCCATTTATCCCATTTAACATATTAATAAGCCTTAGACATCAAATCATAAGGCAAAACATTTTTTTAGTATAGCCCAAAACCCTAGAATCTCAAAACAAGTAGGGTCAACAAACCTCATTTTGGTCAACACATACCTCTAAAACTAATTTCACACTTGGAGACACGCATCACACAATTCTAGACAAATATTTTATTTTCCATACCTTTGGGAACCCATACATCCTATAACCCATTTTAGGACTACTTTTGCTTAAGCCAAAACTAAGAAAATTGAGAGCACTAAAAAATATTCAATTATCACATACATACCTTCAGACCTCAAAAACACCTAAAGTACAGCAAACATAAATGCATATACCTTTAGGAGCACCAAACACTTATTTACATTTTCATCATTCTTGTTAAGCCATCTATAACTACCCATTCTGACTCTGTATGACAAATCCTTTACAAACCTCTGAAATAGGCTCATGAACTTATTTCTCCCCCTTAAAAAAAGACCTTCTCTAATTGGCATTATCATATTGAGCACACAAAAATGCTTCTCCACTAAAATTAGTCTCTTAAGAAGAATAAATAGAGACACCTTCTATACCTTGATTCTCTAAAACAAAAACAACTCATCATATTCCATCTCCTCCTTGCTCATCTAATATTTGTAGTTCTTCTTCTTTGGCTTAGGAGAAACAACTTCATCATCCACTACAACATTATCCTTATATTCTATGATTGAATTAATAATACATGGAGACAAAACATATTAATTACATACCTTTTCTTTTGAAGAATCTTCCTTGTAGCTTGGAACCTCATCATTATGCATAGATAATTGATATTTTTTATATGATACATGATCAACATTAGTAGAATGTTCCCTTGGATCTATACATACCTTAGGATTGGCCTTAATCAACACCTTGGTCTTCTCCTTGAGCTTGATTTCTTCATTCTCAACATGAACAAATAATAAGACCTCTTCTTACTCTTTAACTTCTATAACATTCTCCACCATAAAAAATAGGTTACTTATACCTATAATCCCATCATAACTCACACTTTTCACCTTCAGATTCCATGTGTTAACTGGCCTTCTTCCTTGAACTCTAGGAGCTTGATTAAATATAATCTATCTTGTAGGCCTTTGATTTTAGAACCTAGCAATATTACCTCTTTATTCACAATTGTATCAAACCATACCTTTTTCAAGAAACTTATCTTGCATTACCTTATTTGGACATAAATTTACAATGTATCCTATGTCATGAAAAATAAAATAACCTCCCCTTTTTCAAGAGGACTCACCTTATCTAATCTTACGTGAACAATGGTTTGCAAAGTGAACCACATCAAAATAGTTAAAACACTTGATTCTATTTACACCTTTTGACTAATGACCCCCATCATAATGCCATGAAAATTCATTTCTAACAAGTCTATTTCACTCTCTAGCCCTATGACCAAATTGATTACATGTATAAAAATAACCACTAAATCTTTTATACCTCATGGAATTTGTTTATCTAATCTAATTTGTATTTACTTTATCATCACCTTCAGTCCTTATCTGATGATTTGTATTCAAAGTATGATTGTCTTGGTTCACATTAGTCTTTATCTTGTCTTGAGTTACATTATTTTATTTTTCTTCATATCCAAGACTAGTTCTATCACTATCATGTTTTTGACCACTCATAATATTGAATAGATCATATGAGCTCTTTTCAAATCTCACAAATGTCTTCACCTTACTAGCTATCTTTTCTAGCTCAGATTTCAAAGATTCATTTTTAAAAACATACCTTAAACATTCATCTTCTTTAACTTTTAGGCTTGTAGACAGGATTTCCAATAGACAATTGAGATGCTTGATCATATCTTCATTCTCATTGGTGTCTTCATTCAATCTTGCCTTATACACACTGAATTGATCCTCATAGTCCTTGAGCTCATATTTCATCTTCTTATTGATCTTATTTTCAATCTTTAATTCCTCAAGAACATTATAAAAATAGTCTCACAGTCCACCTCATCTTCATCATCATCTGAATGACTCCAAGTAGACTCCTTCTGATGTGAGTAACTTCCTTCCTTAGCCATGAACATGATTTCATATTTATCAATACCATCATCTTCATGATAATATTCTAAGTCACTATCTTCACTCTCATCTAATGAGTTACAATCTTCTTTGATGTAAAGGCTCTTCTTGTTTTTGAAGAACTTCCTTTTGTTGTTAAACTTTCTAAATCCTTTCTTCTTGTATGTATTCTTGACATCATCTTGGCCTTCACCATGCTCTTTATCATCAATTTTTTCATGCTTATGAGGGTACTTCTAAGAAAAATGTCCTATCTCTCCATAGTTGAAACATTTGAGGGGTAGTTTACCCTTATACTTCCCTAAGCTAGTGTTCAGTTTCCTAGTGCTCAAATCAATTAATTCATCATCATCAATATCATATACATCATTCTCTATGAATTTATTACCTTCAAAATTCTTCTTAGGTTTCATCTCTATCTTGAATGTTTCTTCCTTCTTTGGTGGTATATCATCATTCTTCTTCATCTCATAGGCAGTAAGGGTGCCATGCAATTAATCCATCTTCAACTAAGTAAGATCATGACTCTCTCCTATAGTAGATAATTTTGAATCAAACTTGGGGGAAAGATACATTAATACCTTTTGAATAATAGTAGTCTCTTCAATATTATCTCTAAGACCTCTAATGATGTTCACAATCTCCTCAATTCTCTACAAAAAGTATGCCATGGTATCTTCTTCATTCATCTTGAGACTTTCAAATTACCTTCTGTGAGTCTGTAACTTAGTAAGCTTAACCTTTAAATATCCTTAAAAAATAGTCTTCAATTTATCCCATATTTCCTTGGCATAAGTGTAATAAATTACTTTGGAAAAATTAGTTTCTTTAAGACCACAAGTGATGTCATTCATCACCTTAGAGTTGTTCTCAAATAGATTCTTATCTACAACACTTGATAGAGGAATAATAGGAGCAACATAAACATCTAAAATTGATTTCCATACATCAAATTCTAGGTACATAATGTATGTCTTCATCCTATCACTCCAAAATGCATAATTAAATCCATTGAACATTAATGCTTGTTAGTAGATAAACCACCTTGTATATTTTGACTAGCTATTATACCTTGGATCACTTCAAGCTATCAAGCCTTTACCAAAGGAACTCACTCTAATACCAATTTTTAGAGGTACAGTCACTAAGAAGGGGGGTGAATTAGTGATAAAAAATAATCTAACTTTAATTTTGATCTTTACAAATATTTAATTAGCTACCACAAGCATTCATGAAGCATATACAACATTCATAGTAATAAACAAGAGAGATAATGCAAGATTAATCCCATAATACATGACATATGTGAGAAACCCTCTTAGATAATAAAACCAACTATAACCTACAATTGGAATACTCTCCTATAATAACAATATCTAATTTATACCATATACAAATTATCAAGGAACTATAATCCTTATTTAGTGATATTTTAATCCCACAAGGTACTAGCACACCTATCTAGATGAGCTACAACAACAACTAGATATTTTAGAAAGTTTCACCTTGTAAGGAGGATACGACCACCTTAGATGCTAAGATTCTATAATAACACCTATGAACACATCCACCTTTGAAATAATTTCAACAACACCAAATGATGTACCTCTGCTTATCACACTTCACCTTCACTCACACTTAACAATAAGTGCATTATTCTCCCAACAAAATTATGACCAACAAGTCATATAAATAGTCCTTAATTTATTCTACTCTTTAACTTATATTTAGGGCACTCATATCCTCCTTCACTCCATAAAACACACATAAAATTCTCTCTCCAATCACTCCTTAGTCTCTCACGTAAATTATAGAACCCATCATCTTTAGTTTCACTATTTATAAATAAATCTTGATAATAACTACCTTGATTAGCCATTAGGCATGCCTTAGCCCTTAAGACATCTATCACATGAATACATAGATCAATATAATATTCATAGATCTACCATATCATTTATGGGTCACCCTTAAGGGACAACACCTTTTAATAAGGCCCTTGTAGACCTTATAGGTCTCATGTGA
This sequence comes from Torreya grandis, assembly GCA_037957365.1. Lineage (NCBI taxonomy): Eukaryota > Viridiplantae > Streptophyta > Pinopsida > Cupressales > Taxaceae > Torreya > Torreya grandis. Next base: position 665,932 of record JARHVA010007243.1, on the reverse strand, counting down.
ACCCATTCACTCCTTTATCACTCCTTCAAGAAAAACAAGAACCCATGAATACTTTAAAATACATGGGTCCACTCCTTATGTCACCTTAGACATCCTTAAATGATCACATTCAACTTAGCTCACCTCTGCATATGCTTAAACAACTCAAACACTGACCTAGTGCACATAATCACTGTGAATGAACATATAATAAACTTCTTAATCATTATTCATACTCAAGATAGATTGATCACACTTCCAAAATCCATAAAAAGTATTCTCATAGAGTCTACACCATGTTTCAATAGATAATTCATCATGAGTCATCAAAACAACATCAATACAAGCTCGAATATAATTTTTAGATCACTTAAAGAACAAGCATAAACACATAGTCAACTTATAGGCTTAATATCTTTGACTGTACTCACTTTTAGATCTTCAAATTAGATTCATTAGATGAACCATGGAGTCCTCTTCATCTTTTATTTTTACAACACCATTAAATTATATTTTTATCTAAAGATATGGATGAAATATATATCTCTAGTTTTTCTTATGTTAAATTCAAATATTTGAATTCAATCAGTCACAATTAACCTTCGAACATAATGATTGAATCTCATGTCCTCTTAGCTTAGATCAAATACACATCATTGATCTTGTCTGAGCTTTAACATATATATCACCAAATCCAAATGTTAAACATATGATAGTTGACTTCATTTCATACAATATAGAAACTTTGACTCAACACATTCCATCAATCCCTACTCTTTAACGATCAATGCTCACCATTTGATCAATCTGTATGAACACCCAATCCCTATTAGATCCTTATCCTATACCTTTACTCAATCATTAAACATCATGAACCTTTCTTCATCTCACTGCTTCCTAACTCCTTATAACAAAGGACACCATCAATCTTGATCAAGTTTTAACACTTTAAAAAATTATTATGGGGACCCTTTCAATATGCCTAAGTAGCCATTTTTTATCCTTAATAACTTCTTATGTACTTACTTGCATGATCTCAAAATTGGACCAGATGATCTCCTCACATAGGAGAATCCAACCATGTGACACACTTATTTTGTAACTCTCATGTGTGAGAGATATAATGCCATTAATATGGCTTCTCAAAATCTTATGTCATAGAGCTATGTCATAAACCTACTTGAGAGGCCAACTTTGAGAATTCATAACTCTTTTCATGCTTCATTACATGATCTCAAATTTAACACAAATCATCTATGCTCAAAGTTAAACAAATCCATATGATAAGTTTATATTGATACCTTCACATGTGCAAGATAGAAAATCATCAAAATAATCACTTGGATCTTTATTACCTTATGCAAATTTGGCCAAGTATGGAAAAACACAATCAAATTTCCTTGGAGCCCAACTTTGCATATGCATATCTTTTGATGCACTACATCATATGATCTAAAAATTATAAAAAATAAAATAGACACAAAAATGAAAAAACCCATATGATAATTTTGTCTTGGAACCTCCATGAATGTAAATTATAACCTCATCAACATGCTTACTTAGCTCTTTCTAGCCATATTACAAATTTGGCTAAGTATGGGAAAACAATGAATTTTGACTAAGAAGCCAACTTTGTATCCTCATATATTTGACTATGATTTGAAACATGACTTGACATCTAGCACATAATAACTAAGGACTAATGTGATTTTAACCATATGATCCACTCCCTTTGACTCCTTCCCATATGGCAATGGTGACATCATCAAATTGGCTACTCAGATTATATGCCACTAGACACAAAGTGTCTATATGAAAACTATGATCACCCAGATGAATTCAACTTGTACACAAAATCTCTCAAAGCATAGATAACATCTTAGGGACCTCTTTTAAATTATAAAACATCCATACTCAAACCTAAACATCTCTAACCATGTCAACACTCAAGATTAACCAACCATACATGAAGCACACTAAAATAAACACATTACACACTTTGTCATTGTCTCATAGACTATCAAGGAACTTAAACCAGTCACCAAATAACCTTTATTACATCATCATGATAACTCTCCAAAAACAATACCAAAAATTTAAGCATATTGAAGTTCATGTTCATTTAAACTGAGGTAAAGTCCTTAATGGTGATATAAATATGTATTTTTATCCTACATATGAACAAGTGGTAGGTATCTTCACAAAACCACTTGGTGCTACCAATTTTTGTTAGTTTTATGCAATGTTAGGCCTCTCAGAGTTTCCATTAAGAGGGAGTGTGCATGATAATGTCACTTCCTAATGGCAATGTGTTTCTTCTTATTCTCTACACTTATTCTAAATTTTAAAACATTTTAAACTTCATGTGAAAGTTATATTATTGTAAAATTCATATAAAAGTTTTAATTTTGTGACCAATATATAAAATCATATTTTTTAATGGGGTCTTTATGTTATGAAAGGATCCAAGTATACTTAGATGATTATTTAAGAGAAGCTGAGAGATATTGTCTCACAATCATTCTAGCTTATACTTAATTTCAAGTAGTTTATGGATTATAATTCTTTTTATTTCAAAAGGTGATGTTTGGCATGATTAAGATTATAATTCCTCTTTTTTAGGTGACTATGACATTTATCCCTAGTTATCATTAAGGGGGAGTGTTATAAAATTTAATTCTAAGTGGGATTAGTTGACCCTTAGATTATTAAGGATTAGTGTTTACATTAGGTACTTTAATTTGGTAATTAGTAATTATACTATTATCTCAGTTAAAATATATTATTTGTATATTATTTTTGTGAATAACAATAATAATATATGAGTAGATATTATAGATAATTAGGTAGTTGTTTATTGAGTGATTGTAGGGATCAGAGCATCCCCAATTATAGAAAACATGTATCCTATATATTTATATGTATCTTGATTAATAAAATATGTGAGTTTGACTGACTAAAAGTTTTCTATATCTATGTATAATTTTGAGCCTTCGAATCTACCAAATAATGGGATAATTTCATTATCTGGTATTAGAATAGGTTCCACCTTGGACCTCTCTATAATTCAATCTTGCTCATCACAAGGGTTTTATATATATAGTAGGCTATATGTGATAATTTGATTTTACTAGGGTTTAAATTTTTTAGATTTAAATTCAATCTAATTCAATTAGAATTGACCTTAGTGAATTTATATCTACATTAGAAGAAACATTATTGTTTTGTTTTAACCTATATCTATAGTTATGTGTTGAACACTGAGTTGCTCACTTTATACCATTGTTTGTATACAAGGTTTATTAAAGCCACTATTTCATCAAAGAAAAGACTTTAACATTTTATTTTTGAGATATAAATTATTCCAATGTGTATTCACACATCAAAATGACATTTGGCATAAATAATATTTGCATTATCTAGATCTAGCTCAGGGTCTCCCATAACATTCAACTCTTGGCAGTGATTTCTTTGTAAGTTCATTCTAATATCCAAGTTTAATTCAACACATCTTTCTCTAAATATGTTCCACAAAGTATCCTAGATTTATAGACCCATATCACCCTACCTCCATTCATGATGACCTTGGATTTTCTAATCTTCAACCTCAGATTCTCATCTATGCTCCAAGCTTTCTCCATCACTGTCAAAGCTCATTGAAGTCTCATCCTCTCATGGAAACCACATAAAATAACAATTTTTAGGTCAAAGTTTTAAGTTTTTAGTGATTATGATTTATCTTTTTAGGTTTCATGGTATTTGGTTTTATTTAGGTATTTTTGTGTGGTTTTTGTTTTTAGGTAGTGGTTTTAATATTGTCCATGGTTTGAATTATTAAAAATGGTTATTTGGGTTTTAATTATGAATCGTGGTATATAGATTTTAGGTTTTAATTTAGTTTTATTATTTAGTTTGTAAAGTTTAGTTTTATACTATATGTCATGATTTAATTTAATTTTTATAAGTTAATATGTTTATATTTATGTTTTAGTTTTGTTTTTAAGTTTTTTGGTCTATAAAAATTTATTTTATTATGTTTCTAGTTTAAATTTTTGTGAGTCATGATAAATCCTAGATCTTAATAATATAGGGTTATCATTTTTTTAATAGTATATATTATTTATTTTTTATAGCTTCGAGTCATTGTGTTTCAATGTCAAGTTATTTTTATTTCAATAGGATATTTTTTAATTTTTTAATTTAAAGTTATTGTCTTATGTAATATTTTTAAAATCTTAATTGTTGACAATAGTCTATTATCATGTTCTATTTTGTTTCATTTTATTTATGTCTTGATTCATTTTATTCTTGTGAGTATTAGTCATTTTTAAGTCAAAATCTTCAAATAAGCATTGAGAGGCAATTTTCAAATAAATCTATGTTTAAAAGACATTTTTTAATAATTTTATCTCCTAAGTAAGTTTTACAAATTTTATATCGGATGCATTTTAGGGTGAACCTAAGATCTACATGTCAATATTTTAGGAGGGTGATCTAGTGATGTCTAGTTATCCCTTCTATCCCCATGTAAACTCTAAGGGAGGGAATGTTAAGGATTAACATTTACATTAGGTCATTTACTTTGGTAATTAGTAGTTATACTATTACCTAAGTTAGAATATGTTATTTATTATATTATTATTGTGAATAAAAACAATAATATGTTGGTAGATATTATAAATAATTTAGTAGTTGTTTATTGAGTGATTGTAGGGATCAAAGCATCCCCAATTATAGTAAATATGTATCCTATATATTTTTGTGGATTTTTATTAGAAAAATATGTGTATTTGACTGAATGAAAGTTTTCTGTGAATGTGCATGATTTTAAGCCTTTGGCTCTACCAAATAATGGTGTAATTTCATTAAATGGTATATGAGCAGGTTCCACCATTGACCTCTCTACTATTAAATATTGCTCATCACAATAGTTTTTAAGTGCAAACAACATCCAAAAATTTTATCATTTGAAAGAATGTTATATTTGTCAATAAATTTATAGTGTAGACCACTATACATTCTATTGGCAAAATTATATATATATATATATATATATTAAAAAAAAGAGATAATATATATAGTTTTTAGGCTATATGTGAGGATTTCATGTTATTAGGGTTTAAATTTTTTAGAGTTAAATTCAATTTGATTCATTCAGACTCAACCTCGATGAATTCAGATCTACATTAGAAGAAACATTATTATTTTCTTTTGAACTATATTTTATAGTTATGTATTGGACATTGAGTTGCTCACCTTATACCATTATTTATATACAAGGCATATTAAATCCACCATTTTAGAAAAGAAAAGACTCTAACATTGTATTCACAAGTACTAAAATCTTCCAACCTGTATTCCCACATCGAAATGGCATTTAGGACAAAGAATATCTACATTATCTAAATCCATCTTGGGTCCTCTTATATCATTAAATCTTGGTGATGACATATCTATAAGTTCATTCCAAGATCCACATTTAATTCAACTCAACTTTCTCTAAATATGCTCCACATAGTCTCCCATCTTCATAGACCCACATTGTTTCACCTCCATTCATGATAAAATTGGATTTTTTGATCTTCAACCTCAAATCTCATCTATGCCTCAAGCTTTTTCCGCCACTAACAAAGCTCATTTTAGTCTCATCCTCTCATGATGGTGATAGAAAATAAAATTTTTTAGGTCAAAGTTTTATGTTTTTACTGATTATGTTTTATCTTTTTAGGTTTCATGGTATTTGGTCTTATTTAGGTATTTTTGTGTGGTATTTGTTTTTGGGTAGTGGTTTTAATATTATCCATGGTTCAGGTTATTAAAAATGGTTATTTGATTTTTAATTATAGATCATGTTATATAGATTTTAGGTTTTAATTTAGTTTTAGTATTTAGTTTGTAAAGTTTAGTTTTATACTATATGTCATGATTTAGTTTAGTTTTTATAAGTTAATAGATTTATATTTAGATTTTAGTTTTGTTTTTATGTATTTTTGGTCTATTAAAATTTATTTTTTTAGGTTTATAGTTCAATATTTTTTTGAGTCATGATCAATCCTAGATCTTAATAATATAGTCTTAACATTTTTTTAATAGTATATGTTATTTATTTTTTATAACTTAGATTCGTTATGTTTTGATGTCAAGTCATTTTTATTTCAATAGGATAATTTTCAATGTTTTATTTATAGTTATTTTCTTATGTAATATTTATAAAATCTTATTTTTCAACAATAGTCCATTATCAAGTTTTATTTTATATCATTTTATTTATGTCTTGAGTCATTTTAGTCTTGTGAGTATCAGCCATTTATTAAGTTAAAATATTCAAATAAGCCTTAAGAGTTAATTTTTAAAATAAATATATGTTCAAAATACATTTTGTAATATTTTTCACTCCTAAGTAAGTTTTACAAATTTTGTATTAGATGCATTTTCAGGCAAACCTGACATCTGCATGTCAATTTTTTGGGAGAGAAATATAGTGACGTATAGTTATCCCTTCTCTCCCCATGTAAAATCTAAGGGAAAGAATGTTAAGGATTAACATTTATATTACGTAGTTTAATTTAGTAATTAGTAGTTATACTTTTATCTAGTTATACTATTATCTAAGTTAGAATATATTATTTGGTATATTATTATTATGAATAACAACAATAATATATGGGTAGATATTATAGATAATTGAGTAGTTATTGACTGAGTAATTTTAGTGATCAGAGCATTCCCAATTATAGGAAATATGTATCCTATATATTTTTATGGATTTTGATTAATAAAATATGTGAATTTAATCATCTGAAAGTTTTTTGTGCATGTGCACAATTTTGAGCTTTTGGCTCTATGGCTCTACCAAATAATGGTGTAACTTCATTATAGACTTAGTATTAATTAAATAAATAATAATATACTATTTATTAATAGGATGTGGAAACCTTGTGATAATAAATAATAGAGTTATAATTATTTAATTATTACCAAATTTTAATTAAATTATTTTATCGGGATAGATGGGCCTGTTACTTTTATAATGATCACCTCCCTTGAATTTTGATTATAAATAGGGTTTTATACATCTTGTGAAACCAATCCATGAAATGAAATATTAATCATATTAAATATCTAAGAGATTTGTGAAATTTTGTCTAAGAAGAAGTGAGAGGTTGAAGAATTTGTATTGGATACAAAGGAGTTTCTTAATTATTGAATAATTCATCATTTTGGGTTTTTTTACCTCTAAGAGGTTTTCCCATATTAAATATATATGCAATGGTTCATTTATTTGTGTGATTCATTTATTATGATTTGTTTATCAAATTCACTATAGATATTATCATGTTGATGTACATTGATTTATATTTTTTGTTAGATTAAAGAGGTGAGTCACCATGCAGAAGGTGAAGGAAAGTGGTCAAAAGGCCATGATCTAAGTGTGTTAAAAGGGTGATAAAAATTTAAAAATTTAGCTTAAACATTATTTATTTGTGCATAATTTATTAAAAAATAAATATTTCAAACATATAAAAATATTTAAAATATTTTCAAAAAAATATAAAATTAGGACCTGAGTATGACATGTGATGCTAGTTACATAGTCACATGTGTTTTTTATCATATATGTTGGTAGATAGCATAATATTTTCTATACACACATGAATTTCATGAGGTATTAAACATATGTTACATATTAATTATTAGATGTTGGACTTCCTTTTTACCAAATGGCCATGCCTATACTAGGGGCATCTTATTTTACAGGTTACACTATAATAATTTATATCTACCTATGAAATTTTATATGTTGGAATTCAATTTTATCCATGGCCATTCATATTCTATGGGAGTATTATTTTACATGTCACACTATAATAGGTTATATCTATTAATGATCTCAAATACAATTATTAAACTATATATCTTATAAGTGTCTTGCTAGATCACTCATATTTTATGTTATGTTACTAGATATATTATTTTTATAACAATATGAAATTGATACATATGTATATAATAGACTAGATTTCACTTATTCTATAGTCCTTTTATATTGTTTAGTTTCTTTCATAATAGACAATAAATTGTTTGTTTATTTGTGTTGGCCCTTGTCACTTGTGTGAAAATTACATAAGTTGTATGATATTTAAACATGTATATTTATTGTGTCCCTTAGTATTATGTGTGTAATATTTAATTATGTCACATTTTAACATTCCCTTTATATTTGTAGACACTCAAATTTAATCATTAAGTTCTTGATAATGTTTAATATTGACATCTTTACCTTCGTTTATTCACCATTCCATTAACTTACAATTTATATAAAAGCCTTAATTATTATACTCATCATTTTATAATTTTAAAAAATATTATTTATACATCTCTATTCTTCTTAAATATTCATGTCATCCATGTTCCAGTAGTCTTCAAGATTTTGGCACAAGACCATACTAGGTTAGATAGAGAAGCAGTCTAACCTTGTCCCCCACACTACAATGACAACTTTTCAAAATTGAGATGTTTCATATTATATCTCCCATAATATTGATCAAGATTGGTTTAAATAAATATTTAAAATATTTCCATATATAATCGCATGAAGGACACTCAATACACCACTTCATCTATCTATAAATCACTTGGCAATTCTATTGCACATTGAGTAAAAGAACACTAATCTTTTCAATTTAAGTACTAATTTATTCTAATAGTAATAAACCAAATTTGAAGATATTTTAATGTAGGCCAATAGAATTAATTATTAATAATTTAAGTAATTTTATTAGTTGAATTCATATATAAAATATCAAGATTCACACACTCACTTTATGAGAGATAAATACATTTACTTGGGGCCCTATTTGGGATATGTAAGCAAAACTCAGATTACACAAAGTTTTGTAAGGATAACTAAGTTATTCCCATTTTCCTATTCCGCACTTTGTATTTGATATTCTATTTGGTTTTTGTAATAACTAAGGGTTTTTATATTTCAAGTCTTTTACATGTCAAATTAGCTCCTAGTTAATTAGTCAACAATCTCTAATAGTCATAAGCACTTAGACAAAATAAGCAATTTCATAATCAACCAGAATGTGACTGTAGTCAACAAAAAAGTTAAAAGTATACCCTTATTCACCTTATTTTGACCATGTCATATTAAATTGCATAATTTATATTTTAACTATGACATAGTTCACATGTATTTCTAGCTAATCTTAAATAAAAACACTACTTGCATAGTCATCTTAAATTAGATCCAAGCTAGATTTGCATATTTCATTATTTATTACTATTTATATCTCATTTTAGATTTTAGATTTTATTGTATTTTACATTTAGGTTATATATATTATGTAATATAAATAAGTACTTAAATGGTTTAACATTTACAAAATTTCATTGGTAGATCAAAATAACTATTAAACATTCTAGTGAACCCACAATTTTTTTAGAACACTACTTGTTTACTTAATTTTTGTCTCAATATTTCATAATTTTTTTTATAGATGTATGACACTAAAAGAAATAAAATTTAATCTTGGATATAAATCTAACACAATGACCTTGGATTTAATCTGACACTGAATAAATTATCTTGTCACAGGTAGATGTAGGATAATGGGGGACAAAAGGGGGCTTAAATTGACACATTTTTTTCTTGAAAATAAAAATAGTTGAACTTACAGAGAATTTTAGAGACACTTGGAAAATGTTGGTGTAGGCATTTTTCCCACTGGGTTTTGCCTACACTATTGTATTAGCTTTTTAGGGATTTAGAGGTCATTTGGGTTACTTAGGAATATTAGTACCACATTCACTAGAACGTATGGTATATTTCCCTCTCTAACATATATATACACCTGTCTCCCTCTGTATTATTCATTCAAAATTATATAGAGTATTTTATTTTCTCTTATTCCATTTTTAATATTCCTCTATTCTTTATTTCATTCACTAGTAGCTTTATTATGATGTTCACTTGCTCGACTTGTGAGATCACTCCATCATGTGCATTCATTGATCCGATGATCCTAACTACAAATCTTTTATGGTATCATATAATCAATATGTGTCCATGATTGTATAGTTGGTTGGTTATTTGCTTTTGTTTTTTATGAAATTCTAAGATTTGATATTGTATTATCATAGGAATTCTTGAGAGAAATAATCTAGATTCCAAATCTGAAAGTTTTTTGGATAACTCTAGTTTGGATCTATTGTTTTCAGTTTGGTAGAGATAGGTGTTGGAAGAAAACATTGATTTTATCCTTCACATTTTCTTATATCCAATAGTGTGTAATCTTTATCTTTATCCTTGGCATCATTATTGTCTTCTAGGTATTGAATATTCTAACTTGGCATCATATTTTTTGCTTTGAGATTTTCCTTTTTTTGTTGATTCTTTATGGACATAGGAGTTGTCATTCATATCTATTATTATATAGCTTGACATTGGATTTATAGGGTTTTTATGTTGAAATATTAGTTTTATTCTTATTTCTTACTTCATTAAACTGTTGAAGATAAGGCATTGCAAATTTGAAGACATTGGCACTGGCAAAGAAGAGTTGAGACATTGAAGTTTGGATTTTTGTCGAAAGATATTTGCTCCATCCTTTGGTATCACACTCTCTAGGCTTTGGCATAACACCTTTTTTTTGGCATCATTCTCTACCTTGGTAAAATTAAATCTACTACCAAAAATATATGTTGTTTCTCCTTTAGACTAGTATTATTGCTTTAGATCTACATAGGCATCATTCCTTATATATTGTCCTTGATCCACTACCAAAAATCTATGTTTTTACTTCCTTATTATGGAATATGTAGATGAAGGAATATATGATAAAAAAGGAGTGGAATTGGACTTTTATATCCTTGTCATTTCATATCTTGATCTCATATTTGCTACTATGAGATCTACACCAACTAGAGAAAGTCAAGAAGAAAAGAAGAGATTTGAGGGGCTTGGAGATTTTCTAAGAATTAGATTTTGGAGATTGGTGCATTTAATAATTAGTAGGCCCATACTCAACCCTAATCTCACATGGGTATTCTACTACTTTTATATTTTTTCTATTAATGAATTTATGAATTTTCTATAACATCATTTATTATGTTGAAAATCAAGTCATTTGAAAATATTTAAAAGAGAGAATTTTGAGTCTTTTTAAACTTGTATCTCTAACTTATGAAGATGAAGTTGAGGCCTATATTGGAAAGAGGCTAAATACCCATCAAAATACCAAACCAATTTAATCTAGACTCTGTGTCAGTTTTAATGAGTTATTAGAAGGCATATATTACCTCACCCAAGGGTACTTTTTTAAAGTTTCTTTTTAGTCAATAGGCCTATTTACCAGAAATTATATTGTTAATATATTACAAATGATAACTCAAAATTGAGTACCTTATTTTGAAAATGAGTTTATTTATTTATTTCCCATTCATTAGGCTAATTTTCCTTATAAAATACACTACTTTATAAAGTGCCAAAATTGGGGTGGGGAGGGGGGTACTTGACATAGTTTCAGGGGGGGTTATATTGTGGTTTTGATTATGTTATTCAAATATATCCTTTTATACATATTTGATTTATAAAATAACAAAAAAAAAACAAATTAATCTTAATTCTACAATGGATCTTAGCATTGTTAATGCACTCACACCCTTCAACTACTAGGAATGGAAAATTAAGATTCCAATGGTTCTTAGAAGTAAAGGGTTGTTTCATATAAATATGTGGGTAGAAGTTGATAATATAGTATATGTAGACAAGATAAAATGGTTTAATAAATGTGATGAAGCTTCTAGAATATTATGTCTTTCAGTGTCATTATATCTCCTATTTCACATAGAGTCAACCACCTCTCCCAAATAATTATGGGACACCCTAGAAAAATTGTTTGGGAAAGTTGACACCATGAGGGGTCATGATCTTGAGATTGAGATAATTAGTCTGATCCCTATGAAATTTGACACATTGGATAACATATTCATAAATATTAAGTCACTTATAATATATTTAAAAGAGTGTGGAACTAAGAATAAAGATGAGTAGTTAGTTCTTTCTATGCTTGCAAAACAAGGCCCTAATTACTTTGTATTTATCTCTACCTTTTATGATACCAAGAGATCCATATGAGCCAACTGGATAATGCATTCCTTAGATGAATTCATTACATATTTAACTAAAGAACATGACAAATTGATCTAGATGGGAACCCTCAAGTCTTCCAAACCTTCAAGTCTCATTACTGAGAATTGGAAACAGAAAGCATCTAGCAACAAAGATAAGAAATAGAAGAGCAAGGATCCTTAGAAGAAGAAAAAATAGAAAACCACTACAAAAACTAGCACTAAAACCTCCTCCTCTAAAGGGAAACCTAATATAAAAAAGGTTAAGTGATATTATTATAAGAAGAATAGGAATAATAAGCACAAGTGTATGAATAAATAGATAAACCACCTTGCACATCTCCTAGAGAAAAATAATATAGGGGTCCTTGAGTCTGTTAAAAAGTCATCATCAACCAAAGAATATTCTAAGGAAAAGGAAAAAGAGAAGGAGAAAATTAAGGGAAAAGTTTTAGTTGTAGTGGCTTTCACATCTACTTCATTTTGGGTTATTGACTCTAATGATTCACACCATATGGGTTTGGCAGAGGTTATGTTTCTTGACTTAGAGCCCTATAACATATCCTTTATCTCTTTGGGTGATGACACTCCAATAAAAGTTTTAGGAATAAGAACCATTGAATTTAAAGGTGGAATGTTCACAAATGTTCTAAGTGTACCTTCATTATCAACTAATCTTCTTTAAATGTATCAAATTACCCACATAGGGCATGGTATGAGAGTTGAGTTCACACCAGATTTAGTTAAGACTAGAGAGCTACATATTGACTCTAAAGTTGCATTGGGGAGGTATAATTACCATTATAAGCTATACACCTCCCATTTTTATTTAGATGTTCCTACTACCATATTCCTTAACCATTTAGATAGAGTTAGAAGACTATAGCATGAGCAATTCAACCATATTAACTATCATTATCTTGAGCAACTAAGTCAGTAAGATATGGTTACAAGATTACTTAGAGTTAGATTCTTTAAGGGAATTTTTGAGGGTTGTGCCCTTGGAAAACATCCCAAAGATAAGGTTTACAAAGGCAAAGCTAGGAGAGCTTTAGTACCTCTTGAGTTGATTCATAGTGATGTCATGGGGTAGTTTCCCCATCCTTATTTTTCTAGGGCTAGATACATCCTCACCTTCATTGATGACTTTTATAGATACACATGGATCTACTTTCTTAGACAAAAGTCTAAATTTTTTAAATTTTTTTGAGACTTCAAGGCTCTAGCTAAGAAATAATCTAGAAAGTGAATCAAAATTCTTCAAATAGATAATGGGGGGAGTACATCAACCATAGGTTTGATCAGTTTTGTACCACCAAGGGTATTTATTTTCAATAGAAAGTAATTTATACTCCTCAACATAATGGTGTAGCAGAACACAAGAATCAATCCTTGAAGAGATAACCAACTATACGATTCACTCTAGATCATTGGCTCCATAGTTCTAGGTAAAAACCATTAATTTTGCATGTTACATCTAGAACCAAGTTCTCAATAAAGATTTAAAGGGCATCACTCCTTATGAAGCTTAGAATAATAGGATACTAGAGGTGAAATATTTTAGGATCTTCATATCACCAGTGATGGCACATATTCCCAAAAATAAGTACAAGTTATTATAGGTTCAATCCAAACCTTGCATCTTTGTTGGATATCTAGATGAGGTCAAAGGTTATAGAGTCTTTCATCCTATGACTCATAAATTGTTAATTGAGAGGATTTTTAGGTTTAAAGAGAGTCCCACTAACTCTTTACTTGAAAATTTTCCCTCTACATCAGTTTTACTCATTTTGGATGAGTAGTTCGAGGATTCAGATCATATACAGTAGGTTCTTGAAGCAGAGGTCAATTTTTATTCTTCTTCTAGTTTTGATAATGAGTAGAGTGATGGGGAGTCATCCTCATCCACTTCTAGGCATGCATCATAAGATGAGGAATTATCACCTAACTCACCCATTTTTGTTTGTCTTTGGGCTAGTTAGACACTTAAGAGTGTAAACGTTTGGGTAGGAGATCTAAATGATGATAGATGTACTCAGTTAGACTTTTAGAGTGGACCACGTATCTTTTTTGCTTCCATGATAGATATATAGACTTTTAGAGAGGATTCATGAATACCTTAGTGGGATAGATCCATAGATGAGGAATATGATTCCTTTATTAACAATCACACTTGGGATTTGACTTCTCTTCTAAAGGAAAGGAAGATGGTTTAATGTCACTGGATATATCAGACCAAGTATGATACATATGGGTCTATTAATAAGTATAAGGATATATTGGTAGCTAAGGGTGTTATGATCTAGGAGCACAATTGATTACCTTGTATAAGCAACTAAACATAGAATTAAACCAGAAGTAATGAGTAACTAGAAATCAGAAACAACACAAAATTTGAGAGACAATACAATCTTGTATTCAAATCATCTAAAAGGAAATACAATGAAGAAATCACATTCTTTCCACACCTCTTGGGCGTACCAGTAATTCTCCCTCAAGAGTTCTCTCTCTCAATTACAAACAAAATCAACTCAAACACAGAGTTGTTTCAACCAGTCAGTAACAATACTACTAGTACACCAACCAGTAAGTGATAATCAACTCAACCATTATTGCCTACTTCTAGTACCAACCGAGTACACCATGTACTTTAAGTAGATCTCCCTGATCTTGCACCTTGTTATGTTGCTGATATCCTTTGACCTTGCTATCATGTAGATCTCCTTTGACCTTTCACACACACACACACACACACCTGTAGGTCAACTGACCTTACTTACCATGTAGATTTCACCTGATCTTGCACACCTGCAGATCAACCTAGTCTTGCACACCTGCAAACCTAGATCTTACACTTGGGAAGAATTCTTCTAATTCTATAAATTACAATACAGCCCCATGGGTCTCTTAAATAGATCCCATACAAATAATAATTATACTTCCTAATTACAATAATTAGAAACACAACCTCAAGACTAAAATTAGTCTTTACATGTAAACTGGTCGTTCAACAAACTAACTATTCATGTAACTAATAGTTATAGAATGCACAGGTGACTGACGTCAGTCCCTGTCTATCTGGAGATGACCAACATTAGCTGATTTTGACCAATATTGATAGCTTTGTAACTGGATATGACCGACATTAGTTGATCATGCCAACATCAGTTACTTTAGCACTCAACAACCTCCTCTATGTTTGCATCAGTGAAGCTTTTAGCTCCATAACCTAACAATCTCCCACTTGGAGATAAACAGCTGCACGTATACCTATACCTGTACATCATCTAATTTTGTTTCTTGGCTTGTATTCCTCTTCAAGTTCAATCTTGAAGACCAACCACCACACATCTTATGGTGCTACTCCTATCATCCAAGTAACCTGCCATATCTGAATCTACATACCCATGTAGAGAAGTGCTTGACCCTGCATAACATGTATACCTACTGCTGGTCCCTCTCAGATACCTAAGAATCCATTGAACTACTTTCTAGTGCTTCTTTCCCAGATTGGCCACAAACTTGCTGACAACACCCATTGCTTGGGCAATATCAGGTCTAGTACACATGTACTCAACCTCATCATGTGAATTGGGACACTATTTTTTGAACTGTCCATCCATAGGTGTGCTAACCAGTTCTACATCCTACATCTTGAACCTCACCACTATCTTATTCACACAATCATCCTGAGACAACATCAACATGTGATCTTCCCTATCTCTAGGAATACTCATGCCAAAGATTTCTACTCCTGAATCCTTCCTAGCACACCATTGAACTAATTTTACCCTTAGCTCAACAAATCCCTATATGTATGAACCTGTAACAAGCATATCATCCACATACAGTAACAAGATAATGTCATGACTATTATCCAACTTGGTAAAATAAACACAATGGTTACATTGACATTGACTAAAGCCATGCTTTGTCATACACCTGTTAAACCTGTACCACTATCCTGGAGCTTGCTCAAGACCATATGACTTGGCCTTCTATCTCACGTGTCTATTCTCTCCTTTTTTTAACTTGGGAATCCATTCATCTTTAAATGCTTTCACACCAGTTGGAAACTCTACCAAATCTCCTATTTGGTTCTCTCCCAAGGAATCCATTTCCTCATTCATGCCATGCTCCCACTGTTTCTTAGATTCTACCTGCATTGGCTCTTCAAAATTTCTTGGTTCTTGACCATCAGTGAGCAACAAGTTGAGGTAGTATAAAGAAGGTGAATAATGAATTTGAGGCTTACTTACCCTTTCAGTCTTCCACATGGTTGTTTGAGACTCCTTGACAGCTTACTGTCCACCCAAAATCCATTTTCTGGTCGACCCTAGTCTGCACCTGACCGATGTCAATTCCACATGATTGTCGATACCGATTCCCTAACCAACATCAGTTTCCACTTGGTTGCTAATGTTAGTTCCCTGATTGACATCAGTCTCCTCCCGCCTGACACCACCGACTCTGGTCTACACATGACCGACGTTGGTACCTGCCTGTTAGACATCGATTCCACCTAACTAATGTTGGTAACTGTGTTTTCCTATGAGTGATGATTTTTTACCCATGAGCTCACTTTGGATCAAAACCCTATCCAAACTACCCTACTCAAAAATATTTAGCCCCTTTAGTTGATCTCTATCCATCATCTCCTCCATGAAAACCAAGGCTTTCCAGTTCTTAAGTTTGTCAAAGACATCTGACTTCCTCTTAAGAACATGCATCTCCTTCTCATTCATGTGACCAAGCCTATAGAGCCACATCTTTGCATATACAAAAGGAAAATTAGTAAGATAAGTAGATAGATAAAGAGTACCTACTTTCTTACCACATGCTAATTCAAGTGCATCCACTATGAGAGTTACTGTGCATCCCTCATCACCCAACTTTCCTATAGAAATTAGAATCATCTTCAGAACTAGAACCTACATGACATCCTTCAACACCCATGTGTTGCCCATCTACAATTTTAGCTGTACTTCCCCTTTGCCAACAATTTGACAAGGCTCACCAACCCCTAAATAAATCTTTCCAAAGTCTCCATGGACATAATCATGGAAAAATACTCTATTTTGGGTTACATGGAAAGAGGTAACATAATCTATAATCCAAGATTCTAATTTATCCAAGGAACATACAAGAGCATCCTGTGCAACAATACCTGCAACATCTGCTTCTTCATTTCCTTCATGCTGATCTTCAACCAACCAGCAATCTTTCTTTACCTGCTCTTTCTTTCCATAATTTAGTAATTGAGAATTTTGGCCATTGAATTCCTCCATTCTTAGTATACTTTCTTCTACGATTGCTTTACTCCCACTCAATCAGAAACCCCTGAGAGTGACCTATAATCAACAAACACTTAACACACTCTGAAACCAAGGTGTTAGTGAACCTCACTCTGAGAACCTTCAACCTAGCTCTGATACCACTTGTCAGGATCTAGGAGCACAATTGATTACCTTGTATAAGTAACTAAACACAGAATTAAACTAGAAGTAATGAATAACTAGAAATCAGAAACAACACGTAATTTGAGAGACAATACAATCTTGTATTCAACTCATCTAGAAGGAAATACAATGAAGAAATCACATTCTTCCCACACCTCTTGGGTGTACCAGTAATTCTCCCTCAAGATTTCTCTCTCTCAATTACAAACAAAATCAACTCCAACACAGAGTTGTTGTTTTAACCAGTCAGTAACAATACTGCCAATACACCAACTAGTAAGTGACAATCAACTCAACCGTTGTTGCCTACTTCTAGTACCAACCAAGTACACCACGTACTCCAAGAAGATATCCCTAATATTACACCTTGTTGTGTTGTTAATCTCCTTTGACCTTGCTATCCCGTAGATCTCCTTTGACCTTGCACACACACACACACACCTGCAGATCAACTGACCTTACCATGTAGATCTCACCTGATCTTGCACACTTACAGATCAACTTGGTCTTGCACACCTACAAACCTAGATCTTACACTCAGGAAGAATCCTTCTAATTATACAAATTAAAATATAGCCCCATGAGTCTCTTAAATATATCCCATACAAACAATAATTCGACTTCCTAATTACAATAATTAGAAACGTAGCCTGAAGACTAAAATTAGTCTTTACATGCAAACTGGCCATTCAACAAACTAATTTTTCATGTAACTAATAGTTCTAGAATGTATAGGTGACCGACGTTGGTCCCTATCTATCTGGAGATGACCGATATCAGCCAATTTTGATCGATGTTAGTAGCTTTGTAACTGGATATGACTTACATCAGTTGATCATGCTGACATCGATTGCTTTAGCACTCAGCAACCTCCTCCATGTTTGCATTAGTGAAGCTTTTAGCTACATAAACTAACAAATGTATTTTCATAGGTAACCAACATCGAATACTCAAAGACATTTTCACCCATGGCCAAGATGACTTCAATTAGAATCTCACTTGATATAGCCACAACACATGGATGTAGTGTATATTAGATGGATGTGAAGAGTGCATTTATTCATGAAGAATTTGAGGAGGAGATCTACATGGAGTAGCCATCTAGTTTTGTTTAAGACCATTATTTAGTGTACATACTTAGGAAATCCATTTATGGCCTCAAATAGGCCCCTCAGGCCTAGTATGCCAAGATGGATTCCTTCCTTCTTACTTCAAGTTTCACTAGATACCACTTAAACCCCAATGTGTACTTCTTACATTAGAATGATTCATTTTTATACTAGTTTTGTATGTTGATGACATTTTCATCATATGGAGTTCTTATTCAACTATCTCACTAGTGAAGAAAACTCTTTAGGATAGATTCACCATGATAGACTTAGGCCTACTACATTACTTCCTTGGCATTGGCATCACTCAAATAGATTTAGGGACTTTACTTTCATAACCCAAGTACCCTATTTAACTTTTGGCATGGTTTTATATGATAGAATATAATCCATATTTGACTCCATTCTTATCTAGAGTCAAGCTTGAGGTTGATTGTTCCACTACATTGGTTGATGCTGCCTTGTATTGATAACCTGTTAGTAGCCTTATTTACTTAAATCACACCAGATTAGACATCTCTTATGCTATTAGAATTATTTTTACATTTATTTAGGAATGCCATGAATGATATTGGAAAGTAGCTAAGAGGATCTTTCACTATATTTAGGGTTCACACAGTATGGGATACACTATAGGGTTGGTTCAAATTTTAACTTGGTCAGCTACACAGACTTAGATTGGGCTGGTGACATTGAGAGTCATAATTCTACTTTTTGTATCATCACCCACCTAAGCTACACTTATATTGGGGGGTGTTGGTGTAGGCATTTTTCTCATTGGGGTTTTCCTACATGGTTTTATTAGCTTGCATAGGGATCTAGAGGCTATTTGGGTTACTTGGGAAGATAGGTACTACATTCACTAGAATGTGTGGTATCTTTCTCTCTCTAACCTATATATACATCTCTCTCTCTTTGTATTCTTCATTCAACATGATATAGATTAATTTATTTGATCTTATTATTTTTTTAATATTTTTCTATGCTTAATTTCATTCACTAGTAGCTCTATTGTGATGTGCACTTTCTCAACTTGTGAGATCACTCCATCACGTGCATCCATTGATCTAGTGATTGTAGCTACAACTCTATTAGAAAAGAAAATTGATAATGATGCAGAAATATGAATTATTGAAATTTGAATGTAGTTTCTATTTTTTTAATAAAAATACATACATGATAAAAGTGTGTGAAATGGATACATTTATGACACTAGCTTGACACTTATTTACGAAAAGATAAAGAGGCTACATGTGTATGAACACACTTTTTTGGATTAAAGATTGAATTTTTGTATGAAATGGATATATGAATATCAAATATTATCAAGAATATTATTTATTGATGTATACACACACACATTTTAAATAATTTTTTAAATATAGATAGTTGTAAAATTGAAACTACAAGTGTACAAACAAAACTTTTTGACCTTAACTTTAAGAAATTAAAATTTTTAAAGCACAGATGATGATATTTAGTTTGTTGAGATAAAAGTTTTATAAACTTTCAATTAATGGTCAAAATTTCATATATGGATAGCTGAATGTCAAAAATTGTCAAGAATATTTTTTATTAAATAATTTCTCAAATATAAATAGCTATAAAACTGAAACTACAAGTGTACAAACACAAATTTTTGACATTAACTTCATGAAAATCAATTTTTTTTAAAGAATAGTTGATGATATGTAGATTATTGAGATATAAATTTTATAAAATTTTGATTAATGATAAAAAATTTATAAAAGTATTTGTAACTATATGTATATAGTCCATAATTAGGTATTTTATGTAGAAATTAAATAATAATTACAAATAATAGTTTAACTTTGAAAAAAATTATATTTAAAAAAATAATATTCTCTATAAATATAAATATAAGTATATATATATATAATTTAAAATGATAAAATCTATTTCATCAGATGTGTTGGTAAAGATATAAAAGACACATAAATTCTAAGAAATTAAATGGGCTGGTTCATGATAGGGTTTAGGCTAGGTTGATCCCTGAGCCTAAAACTAAGCTAGTTTTGGAGGGAAAGTGGAGAAGTGAAATTTTATAAATATTAAAAGGACGTAAATTATTTGAAAAGGGTGTACACAAGTTAACAAAGGGAATCTAATGCTATTACATGTTTTTATCTACTTTTATAAAGGGCATGTGTGATTTTACAAAGGATGCATGCCCTTTTTGGTTCATGATTTTTTATCTTATGTCCATGGAATTTACTCATTAATTTTGCATTTTACAAACTTAAAGCTCATTTTTATTTCTAACACTCTACAAATTATACAAATTCTCCATTCATTTTATCTCAATCGCTATAAATTATTCAAATTTTATACTAGACTTGGACTTATTTCATTAAAGAGAGGTAATTAGGCTAGGCAGTCACCATAAAATATGAATTAAGGATCTAAAAATTGAGATAATTGAAGTTAAGAGAGAAAAAAAAAAGAAAAAGACAAGTACATAGGAGAGCATCCATAAGAGCTTTTGGACAAGGTGAAAGTACTTAATCCCCACTAGGTAATATTTTAAATGAAAATAACATGCCCAATTTCATGGAATTTAATTTAGATATGTCTTTAGATGAGATTAAAAAAACTTAATCAATCCTTTTTAAATGATGAAATTAAAAATTTAGAACATGTAAGTAATGAATTTACATTATGTGATGAAACACATGGAAAAACATAATATAGTGAAACATCCATCCATATTGATTTTTTTAAGTATGATGATAATCAACATCAAGTGATGACCCCAATTCATCTCTCTTCTGATGAAGAGGAATTCACTTCACCTATAGGGTCTAATGTACCTAGACAACACTAAAATATCCCTTCTATGGTTAGTGTCATAATACCATCTAATTTAATACAAATTATAGCTCTTAAACCCATACCTCCAAGGATAATGTGATGAACACCAAATTATTTGATTGAAATAGATGATAAAATAATAGAACCTATGAAAAGTAAAATTTCAAAAATATAAATTAAACATCATGTTCAATGTGTATGGGATTATTCATTTGAGATTAAAATCCATACAAAATGATGTCAAATATTTTTTTAATTAATGAAAATACAAAAAATATACCCTATGATGCATAATTTAGGGTTAATAACAAGCAATATGGAGGGAAGAAATAATGCAATATTTAATAATAGATTAAATTTATTTAATTTAATAGGAAATACAACTGAAAAAAAGATAGTAATGTGGCAAGAAAAGTAATAATAGAATCTATAGTAACTCATCATGTAAATCTCAATTTATTAGTAAAACAAGTACATCCTTGAACTTGAATAGGAAAACTCTAATAAATTTCATAAAAATAAGAACAAGGCTTGATGAACCTTTTATCATAGATTGTTGGGTGTTTAGTGGTAGACTCTTAGGAAAAGATAAGGTATTAGTTTAAGTAACAAAAAAATTGGTTAAAAATGTTTGGCATGACAACACAAGGGT
The DNA here is from genome assembly GCA_037957365.1 of Torreya grandis. Classification (NCBI taxonomy): domain Eukaryota; kingdom Viridiplantae; phylum Streptophyta; class Pinopsida; order Cupressales; family Taxaceae; genus Torreya; species Torreya grandis. The sequence goes on along the minus strand of JARHVA010007243.1, from coordinate 643,763 downwards.
CTCATCTAATGTAAAACATGTCAAAAGAAGAAAAGGTTTAAAAAACCATGAGCCATATGTAAAAAAATCTTGGAGATGATCCAAACATAATTTTATAAAAATTTTATTGAAAAATTTAATGGGCAATTGATAATTAGCAAAAGGTCATTTGATATGTGCAACCTTTCTATGTTAAAATAAATGAATCATGGATTGCATATTATTGAAGGATCTATGTTGAATTTACTATGGATTTTGATTTTTTTCAACATATACATTGTAATTTACATACTGATAAGATTATGCAGGAATGTACGGTGGATTTCCCACCTAAAACATCAATAGAGTTAATTCTAAGTATTTTCTATCAAAGAACTAAGGGAATTTTTTTTTCCAAATAATGTGTAGATAAAATATGTAACACTTGTGGTGGTATGTCAAATCTAACCAACTATATACATGAATAAATTTCACATGAATTTGAAAAGAAACTAATTGATTTTAAGAAGTATAAATTTGTAAAGTATGTATTAAAATATGGAAAAGAGTCATCAAAATGTGAGTCAGTTATGACCTAATTATCTATGTTTGATTTCATGTTTGAATTCAAGAAGAATATTATTTACCAATATTCAAGAGACACACACAAGGCAAAATAATTATGTAACCAATTCAAGCTATGCAAGGACAAATTTCTAGTTGGTACCATTGTTATAGTTGTGTAATTTGATGAAAAATACACACTAAAATGATAGCATGAGGTTAAATCCCAACACTATAATTCAATTCAAGTTAGAATTTTCATGCACATTACATTGATACATGAAACTAATAAAACAAAGGACAAAAAAATATTTTGAGGGAGTACCACTTTTATATGAGTGATGAAATATCACATTCTTCATATTTTGTCCAAGGTTGTTTTGAGATATTTTATAGAAATATGATGCAAGATAAATCATGTTTAATATATACTACATTTAGTTAGATAATTGTGTAGGAAGGTTTAAGAATTCTTGAAAGTTTTAATGGTTAAACATGATGCATAATAAGAACAAGGTTATCAATTTTTATAATTTATTTGAGGCTAAGAATGGAAAAGGGTAACATTATGGTGTAGGTGCATGTGTAAAAAAATCCCCTAAAAAGAGTAAGGAAAGCATAAGAATGGTGTTAATTTTATTGATGCTAAAACTATTGTGACTTAAAATAATGAATATTTTTCTCATGGATTAGATAAATATTCTCATGTGTATAGATTATTTTATTTAATTAATAAATAAGATAAGGCAATGTATGAAGATTATAGTATAATATCTGGATCAAGTATTTTCCACTCCATTCAAAGCTCAAATTATAGTTCATGGACTATTTATACTAGGGATATGACTGATTTTATTTGGGTTATATGGAATTTAATTTGAATGAATGTGAGTCAAAATAATGGGTTAATGAATGTTTTTATAGACCCATAATGTGTATGGATACTAGTAATTTATTTCAACCACTAAGGGATCATGAAATGACATCATCAATTGACTTTGACCATGCCTAAGATCTTATGCAACTATGTACAATTTATTTATAATTTAATTGTAGCCTTAGTTCTATTAGTGATATCTTACTTTTTTCCTACATGTACTTAAAAATTGATTATAAATTAAATGTAGGGCATGTTTTTTTAGTAATTGCACTTGAGGACAATATTGAAGGAACAAACTACTACTTGTCTCATTGTGTAGAGGCCAAAAAAAATAACTATAATTTTCATGGATGGAGAAGACTTCCTTTATCCCATTGGATATTTGGTGGTTACATGAACTTGGTTTTGTAGATAATTTCATAAAAAATAAGATAATGGTTATTTGAGGACTTTGAAACACATAGGGTAGTGCTTCATTATTTAAACATAGTTATCGCTAAAAATATTAAAATAATCAAATATTGTGTAAAGACCCATAAAAAATAATTATGTAAAGTTCATGAATTTGAGAATGAAGTGATTATTGAAATAGTTAAAAGAAGACTTGATCCTGAAGGTACATTGGATTGAGTTGGTAAGGTTGGTATTCAATACATCTGCTATTTCAAATTACTAAACTTAACTTATTTGACTTATCATATTTTAATTTTGAATTATTTTATCATTTTATTAATTTATATTTGAATTTTTGACTAAATTTTTAATGTAGGTTAGTGGTATAAGATGACTTCCACCTTCACATGGTTGGTGTCATGAGTAGAGAATATTAGCTTCTTAAAACAAAGAAAAGCCTAAAAAATAATGCAGGATGATGAGATACTTTTATTCCTTATTCCTTATTTAGAGTGGTAAAGAATCCTATAGGTAGAATAGAGAAATTATTTGTATAATTATAAGAGTTTACAATTCATTTCTATATATCAAGACGTATTGGCAAAGATGGTTCATCGATTGGGCTAGTGAATCAAAAGATACACAACCCACTGACCAAATTTTATTCTCTTAAGAGATATTTTATTGAAATAGAAAACTCATTTAAATGTCTCACTCATCATTATTGGCATAAAATACTCTAAGGGGTGATAAAGGACTCATCCATGGAATTTTAGGTGATGACAATTCATCTATACCCCTCATAGTTCTCTTGCAATGTGTGACATAAGTTTAGTCTATTTTCCCACTCAGGGATAAGAATATTCTCCTTAGAGATGCCTCTAAAATTTTAAAAATTTATACCCTAGGGCCTATAAGAGAGTTGAGGGTGGAAATTATAGTGTTTATACACCTATTCATATACATCACGAAAGATAATTCATCTATTGGGATAGAGAGTCAAAAGATACATGACCCACAAACCAGATTTTGGTTTCTTAAGAGAGATTTGACTATGAGAGAAAACTCATTTTCATGTCTCATTCATTGTAAATAGAATATGATGATCTAATGGGTAATTATAGGGCTTATTTATGTATTTTTAAGTGTTGATAGATCATCTCTTACCCTCACCATTTTCTTGCAATGTGTGATGGAAGTTAGGTGTTTTCCCACATAGGGACAAGAAGCTACTCTTCAAGGATGCCTCCAAATGACTACAAATTTTGACCTTGAGGCCTAGCATAGAGTGGAATATGGCCATTATAGTGTTTATACACCCATATTGATATGATAATGAAGACTATTCATAGATTATGATAGAGAGTCAAAAGATACATGATCTAATGTCTAACTTTTGGTCTCTTAAGAGACATTTGGGCATGAAAAAAAACTTATTATTGTCTCTCTCATCTTGAGTAGCATGAAATGATATAAGGGGTTATTAGAGGAATCATATTTTTAAATATAGGTGTTGATGACTCATTTCTATCCCTCACGATTCTCTTGTAACATGACACTAAAGTTTTATCCATTTTCTCACTTAGGAATGAGAAATTTCTCTTGAAAGATACCTCCAAATGACCATAAATTTCAACCCTGAGGCCCAAAAAAGATTAGAGGGTGATATTTTAGAATTTATATACCCATCTAAACATGTTCACAAAGATGTTTATTGGTTAGGATAGTGAGTCAAAAGATGCATGACCCACTAACCAAATTTTGGTCTCTTAAGACACATTTAGCCATGAGAGAAAAATTGTTGCCATGTCTCACTCATCTTGAGTGGAAAAATCTACTTTAAGGGTACTTATATGACTCATACATGTAACTATAGGCACTGAATATTTGTCTCTACCCCTCATTGTTCTCCTATAATATGTGATAGAAGTTTGGTCCATTTTCCCACTCAAGGACAAGAAGCTTCTCTTCAAGGATGCCTCTAAATAACTACAATTTTTGACCCTAGGGACCAATAGTGAGTAGAGGGTTGGAATTATAGAATGCATGTTCCCATCTAGATGTGTCAGTAAAGATGGTTTTTCAATTGGTATAGTGAGTGAAAAGATATGTAATACATTGACCAACTTTTGGTCTCTTAAAAGATATTTGACCATGAGTTAAAACACATTTCCATATCTTATTCATAATGAGTGGCATGGAATCCTATAGGGGTTATTAGAGGACTTTTATATGAAATTTTAGGTACTAAAAAATCATCTCTAACCCTCATTGTTATCCTGTAATGTGGGGTAAAAATTTTCTCTATTTTTCCACTTAGGGATGAGAAGATTCTCCTTAGGGATGCATCCAAATTATTTAAAATTTTAATACTAGGTATTGATGAAGAGTATATGTTGGATATTCCAAAATTTATACACCTATTTAGATTTTTTGATGAAGATGGTTCATCTATTTGGTTAGTGAGTCAAAATATACGTGACCTATTGACCAACTTTTGGTATTTTAGGAGATATCTATCCACAAAAGAAAGTTCATTACCATGTATCAGTCATATCAAGTGGTATGGAATGATTAATTAGTTTATTATAAGACTCATCCATGTAACTATAAATAATGATGACTCATCTTTACATATCATAGTTTTCTTACAACATGAAGGGAAAGTTTAGTCTATTTTCCCACTCAGGGATTAGAAGCTTCTCTTTAGAGATGTATCCAAAAAACTACAAATTTAAAACCAAGGGAATGATAGAGAGTGTAGGGTATCCATTATAGTATTTATACACCCATCCAGACATGTTGGCAAAGAGGGTTCATCAATTGGGCTAACAAGTCAAAATATATGTGACCCATTGACCAACTTTTAGTCTCTAAAGAGACATTTGGCTGAGAGGGAAAACCCATTATGTCTTGATCATATTGAGTGGCATATAATTATTAAAATAGTTATTATAATAATAATCCATATAATTTTAGGCATTGATTTTTATTTTCTAACCCTCATGGTTCACTTACAACGTGTGATATAAGTTCAATTTATTTCCCACTTAGGGATGAAAAACTTCTATTTATGGATGACTCTAAATGACTAAATTTTTTGACCCCAAGGCTTGAAAAAAAGTGGAAGATGGCCATATAAACATTTATATGCCCATTTACAAATGTTGGAAAAGTTATTTTATTGATTGGGATAATGAATCAAAGGATACGTAACCCATTGACCAAGTTTAGGTATCTTAAGAAACATTTGGCCACAAAAGAAAACTCATTATCATTTATTGATCATATTGATAGGCATGGAATAATTTTGTGGGTGATTATAAGGCTCATCCATGTAATTTTAGGTGATTAAAACTCATATCTTCCTCTCATAATTCTCCTATAAGGTGCAATACAAATTTAGGCCATTTTCCCACTTAGTGATGAGAAAACTTATCTTTAGGGATGCCTTAAAATGTCTTAAAATTTCAACCCTAGGGCCTAAAAAATAGTGTATGTTTACCATTATAGTGTTTATACACTTATATATATACATTTATATAGACAATTTGTTGATTGGGCTAATGAGTCACAAGATATTCCTCCCACTGACTAGCTTTTAGTCTCTTAAGAGATATTTGACTACTAGAAAAAATGTTCCATCATTTCTCACTCAAATCAATATGGGTATAATTATCTAGGATGTTAATATAATAATTATCTATGAAATTATAACAATTTATGGATCATATTTACCCCTCATGTATATCCTATGACATGTGGTATAAGTTTGGTCCATTTTCCCACTCAAGGATGAGAAAATTCTTTAAAGGGTTTTATTTGTCCAACTATAACCTTTAGACTTAGGGCCAAATAAAGAGTATAGGTCTGATATTCAAATGTTTATACATATATACAAATTCATCTACATATATGGTTCATCAATTGGGCTAGCGAGTCATAATATATGCCTTACACTGACTAGCTTTTGGTTTCTTAAGAAACATCGGGCTACCCAAGAAAATGTGCTTCCTTTTCTCATTCATCTCAAGCTAGAGAGAATAATATAGGGGTGATTATAGGACTCAAACATGAAAATATAATCACTTAAATCTCATCTCTACCCCTCATGATTCTCCTATAATTCATAATAGAAGTTTAACACGTTTTTCCACTCTAGGATGAGAAGCTTCTCTTAAGGGATTGATCTAGCCAACTGCAAATTTTTATCTTAGAGCCTAGAAAAGAGTGGAGGGTGGATATTAAAAAACTTATATGCCCATTAAAATGCATCCATGTAAATTGTTTGTTGATTTGGATATCGAGTCACAAGATATGCCTCTCACCAACTAGGTTTTGGTTTCTTAAGAGATATTTGATTGCTAGAGAAAACATGTTGCCATCCCTTGCTCATCTCGAGCTAGGGAGAATCATCTGGGGGTGATCAAAGGACTCAAACATGAAACTATATGAATTATCATATTTTATCTACCCCTCATATATATCCTTAAATATACATTAGAAGTTCAATCCATTTTCCCAAGGATGATAAGTTTATCTTAAGGGATTCATCTAACCATCTATAACTTCCAATACCTAATAGAGAGTGAAGGGTGGATATTAAAGAACTTATACACCAATTCCAATGTGTTTATGTATATTTTTAATTTATTAGGATAGTGGTTCATAATATATATCTCTCACTAACCACCTTTTGGTCACTTAAGAGACATTTAGTTTTTAGAGAAAATATGTTACCATTTCTCGCTCATCTCAAGTTAGGGAGAATTATATAGGGGTTGCTCAGAGGACTTGATCACGAAATTATAGGCACTAATGGATCATATATACCTTTAAAAAATCTCATAAAACACATGGTCTAAGTTTGGTTCATTTTCTCACTTAGGGATAAGAAGCTTATCTTAAGGGGTTTATCTAGCCAACTACAACTTTTAGTCCACCATAATGCCATTGCAATCAAAAAATATTTGTCATAGCCAACTTGAGATAATAAAAAATTGATTAATTAAAAATTATTCCAATGATATAAATAATCAAAATGTCTTTCTAATTTATTTCTTTGGGTCTCTCTTCTTAGAACTTCCTATTTCTAATGGTTCAGTTCCATTTACTTACTTTTGGTCACTTGTAGACATTAATATAATTTCATTGTTTGTTTATTTGTTTAATGAAATATAAGATAATGATAAAAAATTGTAGACACCAAAAATTTTCACACCATGATTCCATATGTCAAAATTCCCTTGGACCACTTTAGGACCCCTTTAGGACTAATATAACCCTTTGACCCCTAACTGAGCCTAACCCATGGTCAGTTTTCCTAATTGACATAACCTAGCTTTTACCCACTTTCTTACCTTCATCCTCAACCACTGGTGGTCAAGATGACTATTGATAGTCACCTTGACCATTGACAATTAGGGTGCACCTCCTTACCCACCAACATGTAAGCCATTCACCTTGATTTTCTAAATATAACTTATCTAAATCCATGTACAAGCCATTGAATATGTGCAATTATAATTAGAAGGCATGTTAACATCTTGTTGTAACTCTCTTTCCTTGCCTATAAGAATAAAAGAGTAATGAGGTGAAAATCATCTATAATTTTTATTAAGAGATTTTAAATCTAGTTTTTCTTTATTTTACAGGTCAATCATCATCAACCTAGTGATCCATCCATCATGTTAGAGATCCAACTTTCCATCACCACTCTACCAAAGCACCAAATATCATTACTCTACCAAAATCATATCAGACTCCACCAATAGGAAAAATACCTCAAACATCCACCCAATCAACCTTTTGGAAGATAAATATTTATTTCCCAGTATTTAATTACTTCATTTGCCTTTCACACTCAACCCAACACTAGCCTATCTCTCAAGATATAACTTTGTGATCTCATTAATCTAGATATTTACCAACCCATACCTACACATAGTAGCCATTGATAATTGTCCCAACCACTGATGGTCTATCCAACCATCGATGGTCAGCTTGACTATTGTTGGTCACCTTAACCATCAATGATCACATCAATCACTGAAGATCACTATGGTGGGAAATTCTAGCAAGCTATTTCCACCTACCTACCCTCAACCAAATCTGATTTTCTATGCCCTTACCTATTTATAGACCCCTACCTAATTTTTTTAAATAGACTCAAGTCATTTAAAACTAGTATTGACTTACTTATCATTTTATTAGTCATTTCTAATATATTTCTTTACCAAGAATTTTTTGTGCTCAATTTTAGTATATTTTGATTATTGATGCAAGTACTTTATCATTCTATTTATAAAATTAATTGTTTAAAATGAGTGGATTGACAGCCCTCAAGGAAGCTCTTGATTCTAAGATCTAGCTAATGCTAGGAAATCCACTTAGTTATCTATCTAACCAACCATTTGCCTTAGTGTTGTCTTATTTTTAGGTCATCCTCCCAAGCCAAAGATTATTTCTTTATAATCTCCTAATTCAACATGGCACAATCAAATAGGTTTTTTCACCATACCTATATTTACTTTATTTATCCTTCTTCCCTTTTCAAAATATAGGCTAAAATTCACTAAAACATTTTGGCATGCCCGGTGGGACCTTAAGTCTTTACTTTGCATTTCTTTTCTTTACATCTATATGTTATTCTCTCTATCTATTCTCATTAATGAAGCTAAAATATCTTTCAGTTTTAAAATCAAGTGCATACATTGATTGTTTGAAATTTTATCTCAGATGGTTTAACTTAAAGAAAAGTAACCCTATCATAGAATCACTCTTGTTTCACACACTAAAACAAACCAATTTCATCAATTAAACATAAAAAAAACTTGAGACAAGGCCAAAATATGATTTCATTACCTAGCCATCACCTTACCCTTTCTTGACAATCCTACTTAGAGGTCATTACCAAGGGGAGACCAACTCATCTCTCTATTTGAGTACAAACTTTAGAAATTAGTATATAATTGTTAATAACCTAACACCATTTTAATTATAGAGTGTGATGTGAGGGGGTAAGCCCCAATAACAAGCCACATATTGATTCCTAATACATATTCCTTTTGAGCACCTAAACAACCTGAAACCAACCATATACTTCTTTTCTAGTACCTGTTCTACAAGCCAATTTCAGTCATAAAATTTCTTGAAAACTTAAGGCACAAGACAAAAGAGAGACTAAAAATAACCTTTAGGAATTAACATACTTTTTAGAGTGTGATTACTTTTCTTGTCTTCTTTCTATTTGAGTGGTGAGATTGTTTATGCATTATTTATCCCTTACCTTGGATGGTTCTTATTCACCAGTAGTGAAATAATTTAATAGAATAAAACTCATCACCAAACTAATCAACATTTTCCACCTCCTCATCCATGGAATAAATCTATAAACCAACAAACTCTCTTCACCCTTAGAGAATTTCCCCAAGGATATGAGGATTTTGTGACCTTCCTAGATAACAACCCTAGACCTTTCAACACTACCTTAACACTATACCTCAATATACCCTTGCTGTGGTTCCACCTATGGACCCACCTTATGGCATGCCTTCCCACATTATGGGAAAAACTTTTATTGCCAAAATCACCACCCAATCATTATCTACCCAAGCCTCTTCATCTACCAATAACCCCTTTGATAATACTATAGAAAACCAACCTACTCAACCTACAAACACCTTTATACCTTCCACCCATACCAATAGCTCTTCCACATTAGGAGTAGCCTAATAATTAGCCGCCTATACTCCCCTCTTCATGGGATTACTTACCACTATCCATTCCAACCTTCCTTCGACCAATGCCTCACTTCAAATTCTTGTGGTACCTACACTTTCTACCTTACCCCTAGTTAACATAAAGGTCACTACCCTTCCTTTGGTCACCAACCTAACAACTACTCCTACCCAACAAGTGTATAGTACACCGAACCTAGGTTACATCCCTAACCCACAAGGGCATGTACCTTTACCTAGTACCCAACCACTCACATCCACCTAACCTTACATATCTTCCACCTAACCATTAGTTGTTGCATACCAATATGTGACACATTCTCAACCTTCAAAAAATTATCAATACGTTAGTCAGACCCAACCATAATATGCACCTCATAACCCTTTAAGTGCACCACCCCAAATATACCTAATGAAAATTCTCATGGATAAGGTGAATACCTTAGAGTCATCCATCTCTAGAGCTCACAATATTCTATTATATGACCAGATCTATAATGAACCCATTCACCCATTTGTCCCTATCTGACCGTATCCTCCTTAGTTGAAACTTCCTAAGCTCTCCATGTTTTAGAGTAGGGTGGATCCCTAACAACCCCTTAGGGCATTTAGGCACTCATGTTATTTGATTACCTATGATGATGCCCTCCTTCTCTGTACTTTTCCTAAGTCTTTATTAAGACTAGCATTGGATTGGTATAATGACTTAACCAAGCATTCCATCTTATCCTTTACCCAGCTAGCCCAAACCTTCTTGGATCACTTTTCAATAAATATCTGTAATAAGGTTTCCATTACTGACCTCTACTCTATATGGTAGTTTGATGATGAATCTATTGATGATTTTGTAGCCATTGGAAGAGTCTAATCAATCAGATTTCCTTCTACTTACCCCAACCTAAATTGATCAAAATATTTACTTAGGCATGTGCCAAGCATATCTCTTCCACATTATGTGTTCATAGCTTCCAAAATTTTGATGAATCTTTCACCATGGTGTGTAATCTAGAGAATAGTGCCATTGATGAAGGAAAGATAAAACTAAAAAATAAGAACTCTACCTATAAAACTAAGGAGGATTCCTCCTCTAAACTAAACAACCAAACCAACATTAGGACCAAGAGAAAGGGATCTATGAATGTAGTTGTATTTAAGTCTACTTCTCCATCATCAATTAATAAACCAAATTCCTCAAGTTTTTCAAACAAAGCATGATGAACCAAAACTATAACACCCAAAAGAAATTTACTCCACTTAGAGAATCTCATGCTTAAATCCTAGAGAAGCTATTAAAAGATAATATAATATAACTTCATCCTAAAAAAATGCATCAATAATTTGATTTTTCTCATCCTACACCTATATGGTAGAATGAGAATGATCTATGTGCCTTCCATTAGGTAGTTGGGCATGATGTTAGTAGGTGTAACACCTTCAAGAGCATTTTCCAATCTCTCATTAAAAAGGATGAGCTTGTGTTGGATAACCCAAATGCACCTCAAAACCAAGACTTTGACATATTTAATAAGCCTTTCCCCAATCATTCACCTAACAATAGTGAGAGAAACATAGTTGAGTGCTCTCATGTTGGCCATTTTATTAACATAGTTCTTGGCATGCTTATTTCTGAAGAACCTACCACCCAACCTATGTGTTCCTCATTATCTCCTCTTATTGAGGTAGTAGAGTTATCTTCTCCTCTTTTGGAGACCCAAAATAAGGAATTAAATATTTATCCTCCTCCACTTATTGAGGTAGTGGAGCCATCAACCCCTCCCTCAACTGATATACTAGAGCATGTTCCCATCTTACCTTCTCCCTTAACCATAAAATAACTTAATCCCTAATGTCTACACCTCCCATAGATTAATCACCCATTCAAACCTCACATCCTTTGATTGAGGAAAAGGACAAGGTTACCATCCCTCTATCTCAACCTATGGGCTTATCTTTCAGGTCCACTATTTAGGGAATTAAACTAGCCTATAAACCATTTTCTAGGTTAGTTTAAAAATTAGAATTTGTCTCCAACTTTGAAATGGATCAAGCCACCTTCTAGAAAAAATTAGGGATACCTTATATCACCAAGAAATAACCTCCAACCACATGTTTACTAGGCCAAGCCACCACTCCTATTATCAAAACCCCTATCTTACCAACCAAATAGATGAAGGCTTATACCAACCCAACAATTCATCAACCATATAAGGCACTTAAACCCCATGAAACCAAATCACCTTCTCTAACCAAACCAACCAACAACATTGACACCTTCCCTACATAGATTCTTAATCACCCATCTATGAAAGTGGAACTTATCTCAGCAAACCCAACAACCAAGCACTAAACCAAACCAACCAAAGGTGTATAAACACCAAAAGACTAGAGAGACAAAATCTTACCTCTTTCCACCTTGCCCTCTATTTTGGGGCCTCATCCCTCCACTCTGATTATAAATATAATTATCCCAACCAAGACCCTATCATAACTACTAGTTATACCAACACACTTGCTTTTAGACACACCTATTTTTTTTTTGAACCACTAATGACCAAACTACCTATATTAAAACCTCCTACCTCTACTTTCTCAACCTCTACCTTACTAAAATGAAACCACTAACCAAACTCACTACCTTACCTAAACCATACATCACTAAACCTACTCCCAAAAGGATTTCCACCTTACCAACCAAGACCAAAACCACTAAACCCTCTCCACCTTTATTTTTATCCTAATCCACCATTTTTAAAGGTTACTACAAGTTTATTACTTGACCTTACCCCTTTTGAGGCCAATCAAACCTCTTGGTTTAAAAATTGTCTAGTATAATGACCACCAAGTGTGTTCCTATCATATGATGTTGGGCCATGACACAAAGAAATGTAAAGATATCCAAACCATTATCCATTAGCTCTATAATGAGGATTATCTCTTAAAAGATAAACCTCCCATGGGCCCATTAATAACCCAACAACCAACAACCACTAGCCAAAACCTACTTATTCCTTCACTCACTTTAGAGTGATGAAGAACCAAACAACTTTCCTACCGCAATTCCTCCCTCTATCCATAAAATTCATGTGGTGATGAGAGTGTAACATAAGGTTAAGGAGAATACCAAAGTGTCCATTCCATGGACATACCCATGTTATACCTCCCAAATAACCCTACCCAAACATCTCACCTTCACCCAAACCTAAAGTATCTATCTTAGGTACCTCCCAATCCCACTCCTTCAAGTCCATCAGGAGAGTGGTGCTCAAATAGCTTCACCAAACCCCATTGATGATGAGCTTATATGAGTTGATTACTAATTCACCTCATCATAACCAAGTAATGATAGAAGTATTATAATTAGTAGAGGTCCAACTTGAAGATCCTCAACCTCCAACAACCTTTATCAGTGCTCTTCAAATTTCCAACTTCATCACCTTCAAAGATTTGGAAATACCTTCTATCCATATGGATGACCCAAATACCCATTTATTTAGTACTACTTACATCAACAAAACCTACATAAAATGGGTCATGATTGATGGGGGAGATAGTATTAATATTATCTCCTCCCGTACCTATAACCAACTAAATATTTTGGATAATGTAATGTCTGAAACCTCAACCATCCTCTATTCCTTTCATGAAACCATGACCAATACCCTAGGAATGGTTGTCCTTTATATCCATGTAGGTCACCACACACTCCTTAAACTCTTCTATGTAGTGGAAGGTGAATTCTAATACAATGTTTGCTAGGATGACCTTAGATCTACTCCATGGGTTACATTTCCTTTTCCCTTCATTATTATATTAAATTCAAGTATGAGGGCCAGGTCATCACCATCCAAGATGTCCTACGTCCCTTATCAATATGGAACATGACCTACTGACCCAAAAACATCCTCTTACCCCCATCTAGCACACCCTTCTTAACCAAAGATAATATCTCCAACACAAAAGAGGAAGCCCTACCTCCATATACAAATGAGGCATACACTATCTTATCCATCCCCTCTGATTATATCCCCACCTTAGACCTTTTATAATCCACATTCCAACATCTTTCACTGGAGGACTATCACCTCCTTACCCTTGACACTTTCCCTACTCCCCAAGAGTATGGGAGTCTTGATCACCAACCTGGGTATGACCCTAATGTCAAGTCCATTATTCAATTTGGACCTTCAAATTTAAAACCCCTTTAATTTATGGGGGACTAAAAAAACCACTTAGTTATTTTACCACATCCCCTTTGCCTTGACCATTTAACTATGGCTTCCCTTACCTAGACAAGCCACATTTTTCCAAAACATACCTTCACAGGTGTATTTGGAAAGGATTTGGTCTCAAATGATATGAGCATGGCCCATATGTGTTGGTATACATTGAGAGTAGAAAGCCTCATGATAAACATGGCCTTGGTTTCATTCTACCTATCAAGAATCAAACCAAACCACCTATCACCATCGTTATTGAGGAAGATACCACTTCCTCACTGACCTCTCCTCTACCTACATGTGAGGATGATGAAATCATCCCACATAAATTTTTTTCATCAACATGATCAGCCTCAAATCCTTGACTTATTTAAAGGAGGGGGAAACCATAACCATCCCTTTGACCTATCCTAAGATGATAGGAGATGAATCTCATACTATTAACACTGTTTAGTGCTAGGTTGATGTTTCCATTCTAATCTACCTTTGTGCCCCAAATTCTTCCATACAAAAATCCCTTCCTCCTAAGACTTAAATAATGTTGAATTAATCCATAATAGATATCAACTTGAGCACTTTAAATAACCCTCACATTATCAAAAGTGGCCAATCCTTGAATGTTGAGGAACTTCAAGACTTCCCCTCCTAAGACTATAGCATATCCTTTGCTTGGTTTTATAGTGACATAATTGGAATTAACCCTACCATTACTACCCACAACATAGTAACCCATAATGACACCAAGCTTATCAATTAGAAAATCTGATGTATGCATCCTTACATTGCCCTTCTCATCAAAGAAGAGCTTCAACATCTTTTATCTATAAATTTCATTCAACCCATTGATTATCCCTAATGGGTCTCAAATGTTATACCTATCACTAAATACATATGGGGATTACACATTTGTGTATACTTTCATGACCTCAACCTCACTTTCCCTAATTATGACTTTCCTCTACCAAACATAAACTAGTTAGTTGATCTTACAGTTGGATATGAGATGTTATCTCTCATAGATGGATTCTTAGGTTACAATTAGATCCTAATTTCCCCTAAATATTATTAAAAGACCACCTTTACCACCCCATGAAGAACCTTCTATTATAGGGTTATGCCTTTCAGATTAAAGAACACTAATGTAACCTACTAATATTCTATGACTTACATCTTCCATGACCTTATCCAAAAGATTATAGAGGACTACGTGGATGACCTTTTTAGAAAATCCAAACTCTAAAAGGATCATTTAGCTGTTCTCAAGATCATCTTTGAGAAATTTATCCATTACAATGTCTACCTTAACCCTAAGAAGTGCATTTTTGGGGTCTTTTTAAGAAAGATCCTTCGGTTTATTATCTCCCTCTAGGGAATTGAAGTTGATAATACCAAGATCAAAGAAATCCTAGACATGTTTTCTCTTATCAAAATCAAGTAACTCTATTGTTTTTATGGGAAGCTCCAATCCATTAGTCACTTTATCTCCCAACTTTCAAACTAATGCCAACCTTTCCACCACCTTTTGAAGAAAGATATCTCTTTTAAGTGGAATAGCTTCTACTAAAAGGCATTTGATTCACTCAAAAAGTACCTTTTATCTCCACTTATCCTCACCCCTCTCAAGGAAAACTAGCCTTTATACCTTTATATCTCTACCATTGACCACTACCTATGCACAATGCTTGCTCATCAAGATGAACAACATAGAGAGTAAGCTGTCTAATACATTAGTTGCACACTTTTAGAGTACAAGACTCAATATACCTATACCAAGAATATTTTCTTAGCTTTAATCTTCATGGCCACCAAACTTTTACATTACCTTCTTAACCACAAAACTTATGTCATAACCAACACTGACCCACTCAAGTACATGCACTCTAAGCCATACCAAAACCAACATATGGAAAAATGGCTAATGACGTTATCTAAGTTTTACCTTGAGTTCATAAAAATTCAATTAAGGGGAAAGTCATTGCTGACTAATTGGTTGAAGCACCATTAGAAAACAACCAACCTCCTTCTCTTGAGTTCCCCAATGAATCCATCATAATCTTCTATCAAGAAGACTTTACTTATCAAGTCACCATGTTATTTAATGGATCAAAATGTCAAAATGGTGGGAGAGATGGTATCATCCTTATCCCCTTTGATGGTGAACCTCTTCCTTTGTCCTTCAAGATTGACTTTAAATGTACCAATAATATGGCTAAGTACGAAGCCCTAGTGATATGCCTTAATACTACATTAGCCTTGAGATTCAAAATAATCAATATATTTGGTGACTCCAAACTTGTGGTCTATCAAATCAATGGCTCTTACCAGTGTAATAATGATGTTTTTAAATAGTAAAAATAAATAGTTGATGAAATCTTAGCATCATTTAAACACTACCACATCCAATCAACCCTATGATCTATCAATAAGTTCATCACCTTTAAAATCCCATCTACACCTTTTAATTCTAACCTATTTATCATTATCTATAGACTTACCCAACCTTCTTATGTCAAACTAGATTCTCCCACCATTGTCAATGTGTATGAGACCTTACCTGACCTTTGGTATCAACAAACCTTCAACTACCTCAACCTTGCCATCATTCCTTCTATCCTCTCTAAGAATGTTCTAAGATCATTTATCTAGAGTACCTCATGCTACACTATTATGGGAGGAATTATTTATAAACATGGCTTTGATGGCATCCTCTTTTGTTTCCTATGAAGTCATGAAGCCTCTCATGCTATCAGGGAAATACATGATGAAATCTATGGGGGAAACTTTAGTGACCTCACTTTAGTTAAATTTATCCTTTACCTTAGATATTATTGGCCTACCCTTAACCAAGGTTGTTGTGATTATGTGAAAAAGTGTGTTAAGTGTCAACAACATGCAAATTTGCACCATGCACCTAGCCATAGTCTTCATGTTTCCACCAATTTTTAGACATTCTCATAATGGGTTATATACCTTATTGGTGAAATTAACCCCCATTACTCATAGTGACACCATTATATCATCACTGTGACTGAATATTTTACCAAATGGGTAGATGTTATTCCTCTAGTCTCAACCAAAGTAGAGAAAATTGTCAATTTTATCAACCATCACATTATCTATGGTTTTAGTGTTTCTCATAAGATTATCACCAATAATGGTAAATAATTTTAAAAAAATAAGTCCAAGGTCTATGTGACACATTCAGCATTAAGTTAAGATTTTCCTTGCCCTATTACCCTCAAGTGAATGGATAGGTTGAGGGCTCTAACAAAACTCTTAATAACATGCTAACTAAAATGGACAATGCATCTAGTAATGATTTCCATTTGAATATCCCCTTCACCTTATGGGCATATCATACTATCATTAGAACCCAAATGGGTGCTACACCTTTTTATCTTATGTTTAGAGTAGAGGCCATCTTGCCTTTCAAAGTCCAAATACACTCTCTATGCATATCTTTTCAAGATTTCATTTCTAAGAATGATTATCATCAATACCACTTAGCCTAGCTTGAGCTACTTGATGAGAGTTTCTTAGATTCCATTACCCATCTTCATGTCTATCAAGATCATGTTAAGCATGCCTATGAAAAACACCTTAGAGTGTAAGAATTCAACATCAGAGACCTAATTTTAAAGTAAAATTAACATGTCACCAATATGGAGAAAATTAATTGGGTTAATTTTAATTTAAATTAGCTTGGACCCTATATCATAACCCATAAATATGGATTAGGAGATTACCAATTATCTTATCTCAAAGGAAATCTAGAACATGAGCCCTTCAATGCTTCACATCTGCATCCGTTCTTTTGTTTAAAATGGATCGAGTCTACCTTATATCTAACTTAAGCTCATCCCTTAATTTTACACCACATTAATCTCCTTATTTAAGGGTAAATATATTAAAATTGAATCATGTGATATCCATCATAGTCATAGCCTAATATTTAACAATGGGTACCATGGCTCTACCCATGGCATGATTCTCATGGTGCTTTTTGCCCCTCTCTCAAAATGGATTCTCATGATCATTATCACTTAAACCTATTTACACCTAATTGAAATTTTTATGATTTTATTTTTTCCTTCATAAAGGTGAACCTTTAAGCCTATATAAGCAAGTCTATGCCAAGAAAAAATCAAACAAGTAAAAAGCAAAATCCAAACCAATAGCAATCGTAAGTCATTCCTAGCATTCACAGATTATTCCCTTGAAGGATAACTACATAAGCATACTAAACTTGAAAAAAATATATATATTAGATTAATCCCTTGAGGGATAGATATCATAAATCTTGTAAAAACTCAAATAAACTTAGACTACTCCCTTGAAGGATGGTTGAGTAAAGCATTTGTCAAAATCACAACAATTTCTTGGAAACTTCCCGCATTGATCAACTTCCCATATAAAAATACAAAGCAAAATTCCCATTTTCAATATCATAATAAAATCAAACTAATATTGAAAGCTACAATAATCTCTCACACATAAAAATAAAATGTAATTCATAATCAAATTTCATTAGTAGACTTCCCATATTGATCAGTCTACACTTTGTATCACATAGACTTGTTTATACTAACTCTTTAAACAACTACAGAAGAGGCATGATAGTCTCACATGAAGGTTGCCTTTTCATCCATATTCCCTTTTATAAATTATAATCAAGAGATTTTGAGCTTAATTTACATTGTGTGGTCAAGACACCTTTTTAATTAACTAATGAACGCTAATGTGAAGCATTCAAAGGGCTTATGTTTATTAAACCAATCAAATTTCAAATATATATTAGTCCTTGTCAAAGAAGAAGAAGTGTGTCCTCTTCCTATCTTATTGTGGCTAGTTATTTTCATTATGATGTTTATCTCTTGAGTGTATCCTTTGTTCACCAATCTAGTGTTGTTAAACTACCTCATATGTTTGACCTTAAAAATAAATTAACAACAAGCATATCCATGTGTGTTATAAGTGAAAAGCATAACCATAATCATAACCATAAAAACATGATCACATGATAACATCCATGAATAATAAAGAAATCAACCATTTTTCATCACTTTTTAAAATCTAAATAAAGTATATACTCATCAAAATTTAGCATGTTAGGAAGCATACGCATAAATCAAAGCCATCTCATACCCAGCTCAGTGAGTTTACATTAATGTCTAACATCCATAACTTAAGCATAATCCATAAGCAATATAACATCACATCATAATCATTAAACATTAATGGAAATAATAGACCATGAGAATAAGCAATAAAAAGGATCATATATACATAAATTATGAGACAAATAACATCATAATGGGTACAAATTGACATACATGTCTCTCTCTTTCAAAATGTACATCTCACTACATCATCTCGTAGGCCAAAATAAAAATGATATACGGTAATATATAAAATGTATGAGATATGTCATGACCCTAGGGCATCACTATCTCCTAGCATATCACTAGGCCTTAGTACCTATCCACCTATAGTACATGTTTTTCCACTTAAAAATAATACCCACTACCCTAGTGTTGCCATATTAACACCACCTACCAAGCTCACTTTGTACTCACCCTAATAGGTCTCATTAGGACCCCATCTCAGAACTATAGCCTCATAATACCATAGATACTCCACTATAGCTAGGCATCATGCCATATGGATGATGCCTAGTGGTCCTATAGGTACCACTATTCCTCTTCCTCTTTACCTCAAGGAATTTTTCTCTTTTGTAACCAAAGGCTAGTGAAGCCCTCACCTGATCCCTATCAACTATAAGAGTTACAACTTAACCTTATAAAATAGCCACTTGAACTTAAAGTACTATGAAATGTGCCTATGTAGTGGCTAATGCCACTCTTGCCTGAGCATTTAGGGCACCCCCTATACCTATGCCCTTTGGTACCCTCACCCAACTAGGTCTACATCCATAGGCCCCCTACCACCATCACCATCACCAAAATATATTTCCACATATAATGTTTGGTACCATGCCATGTAGCCATCTACAATGGTGTATCTATGACCTAGTTTGAAGCTCCTCATGATCTAGAAAAATTAGGATTGGATGTGGCTCTAGCAATAAATTCTTTGAGTCATCATAATTGTACCTAAAAAATACACTCAGAATACCCTCTACAAGGATGAACTACCTCCATACCATATAAAAATAAAATGAACTCCAACTCTCTATCCCTTTATTTGACAATCCACATGTAAGTCTATAAGCAAAAGGTCTACCTCCTGTAACTAGGCCATATTAGAAACTAGACATAGGGTCTCTAGACAATGTCACTAATCACTAGTGTACCCAGTATACCCCTAATGCAATCCACATTATGTGCACCTCCCATAAACTTAAAGTGGAAAAATCATCCTTCCACCTTATGAAACTAAATAAGAACTCAATCTACATGTATCACACCCATGGTAGCCCCACTAGCCTCAACATCTGGATGTGCTCATAGGCCTGTCAATGTAGGACTAGGATGATACTGAAACCATACCTCCTATGGTCCCTAAACCCACACAACTCCCTTTATATCTATACCAAAAGAATATGTACCTAACTAAATATAGTCTTCTCTAGTAGTATCTCAACCAACACCCCTAATAGAAAATATGGGAACCTCCCACCTGAGTTAGAAAGAGAGAATCATGAGATGGCCATCATAAACATGTTCATCAATATTTTCTCACCTCGTTCCCTCTCATATGATTCATTATAACTAAACCCCATGGCATTCCATCTAATCTAATCAATATCATCTTTACATAATAGATCAATGTGTTCCTCCTGGTCCTCTTGATCTATGTGATAGATTAGATCACCTTGAAGAATTAGTCATGTGATATTATATACATCCTTGGGAAATATCATCATCTCTCCAATTGATAGTAAATGGTGTTTATAGTTTGATCCCATCTCTCAATGATAGCTATGATCATATATGTGTCTTGAGGCACATGATGATAATGCCTCATCACTCTTAGCACAACCTCCTCTATATGGGCCTAATCATCTAGTGTCATCCCCTAGTAGATCTCTACAAAGATGTATGACACTTGATCACACATTTATATCTTCTCCTAGGTCTGTAAACATTCATTATCACAACAACTTAGTTCCCCATACTATTTACTAACTTTACCTACCCTTAACCTATTTAACAAATAACTTACTAGCATTTACCTATTTCACCACCCATTTTCTCTTCACTATCAATTAAACACATTTACCTAAATCACCTAGCCTTAACCATCCACCAATCCAACACTATCTCAAACCCAACCTTAACCCAAGCACTTTTCTAACATTTGAATTTTTTTTAGAAAAGTTCAACCAAGTGATCATAGTAGCCACCGATGGTTAAGTGTCTATAGCTTTATGGATATCAACTATTAATGGTCAACTTGATCATCAATGATCATTGTGGATATTCTACCCAAAACCCTTAACCTACCCATATTCCCTCAAAACTATCTAATTTCACACAAAATCTCCTACATTTCCACCCTCATTTACCTACACACCCTTACCTACCTACCCACCCATTCAATTTTACCATTCATCCACAATTCTACTCAAATTCACAAAAACCCTCACTAGGGCATAACCTTCCAAACCACCACCTTCACACCCCAATGCAATTACCATATCAAGATAAGCTACCAATTTTAAGGTATCCCCTACCTCATTTTGAGACTACCACCATGGAGTCTGACATAGACCTACCCATCCTCATCCACACCCATATGCTTCATGCATCCTTACTGGTCCCTTAAGTCCTCTCATACACATCAACTTAGTAAATCCACCTCAATCATCACCATTAGCAATCCTTTTTCCCAAAAACACAAAATAATAGATATCTAAAGTCAATAATATAAAAAGTTTAAAATGAGTTAAAAGTAATTCAATTTTCACTTTTGACCCATCAGATTTTAGGGTTTGCACCCTCATTATGAATGGTCAAGGTGATTGTTGATGATTTCCATTCAGTACCCTGACTGTCGATGTTAAGGAGACTCACCCTTTTTTACCTCACCTAGATCAACCATTTTCTTAATTAGAATCAATGTAATAACCCACCTATGGAGACTACCTTCTCCACCTACCCTGACCTCCTTATTACCTTGCCATTGGTCTATTTCAACCCAATTAGCACACATTTTTGATGAATTTTACTTGGTCCTTGGACCATAGTGACAACATTGATATGTTGACCACCTTTTGAACTTGTGTTACCTTATGCTTACCAAACCCACTTTTGTCTTTTCAAGAGTACTTCCTACCTCAGATACCCATGACAATTGACTAGTTTGTGTTTTCAACGAGAGTAATTCATACATTGGATACCTATGAAGACATAAAATTTACTTAGGAGACTTGTGAGTGTACCTAGTCATCATGCCTAAATGAGGTCATATGGTCCACTTATCCCTTATAATTATAACACTGACCTTTATTTCTACCAACTATGATAACCTCATCAATGCATGATCTTGGATATCACACTTTGTATGCTTGTTTGCGCTTTAGTGCCCAACCTATCATCCACCTTCAACCACCTTATCAAACCTGCACCCAATTTTAATTTACCTCATCAAATCTTAGTTTTAGGGATAAGACCTCCTCCCATACTCAAGGTAATCATACTTTTGACTAGCAATCAATTTTTGTTTTGTATCTTGTTCATTAAAGGTTGCATAATAAAAAGGGGAAAAATGTAGACACCAAAAATCCACACACCATGATTCTAAATGTCAAAATTCCCTTAGACCACATTAGGATCCATTTGAGACTTATCTAACCCTTCAAATCCTAAATGAGACTAACTGATGGTCAATTTTCTCAACTGACTTAACTTATATTTTACCCACTTTCGTACCTTCACCCTTGACCATTTTTTGTCAGGATAACTATCGATGGTCAAGGTGCACCTCCTTACCCACCAACATGCAATCCACCCACCTTGATTTTCTAATTATAACTTGTTTAAATATGTATGTGATCCATTGTATGTGCACAATTATAATTAAAATTCCTAGTTAACATCTTGTTGTAACTCTCTTACCTTGCCTATAAAAAGAGAGAAGGGAGGTGAAAATCACCTATAATTATTATCAGGATCTTGTACATCCAATTTTTTTTTTATAGGTCAGTCATCATCAATAACCTAACAATCTAACCACCATGTCAAATATCTAACTTGATACTATCACTATGTCAAAGGACTAAGTACCATTACTCTACCAGAATCATGTCAGACTTCACCAATAGACTAACCACCTCAAGCATCAACCTGATCATCCTTTTGCAAGATAAGTATTTATTTCATAGTATTTAATTAATTTATTTTCCTTTCACATTTATCCCAACACCAACCCATATATCAATATTTAACTTTGGGATGTCTTTAATCTAAACATTTCCCAACCTAGACCTATACATAGTAACCATCAATAGTTGTCCAAACCACCAATGGTCTATCTAACTACTAATGATCAAATTGATTGTCGATGGTCACCTTAACCACTAATGGTCACATCAACCATCGATGGTCACCATGGTATGAAATTATAACAAGATATTTCCACCTACCTACCCTAAAAAAAATTATTTTTGTGTCCCTACCTATTCATAGACCCCTGTCTAATTTTTTGAAATAGACTTGAGTCATTTAACACTAGTATTGAATTGTTTATCATTGTATTAGTAATTTTTAGTCTATTTATTTACTGAGAATTTATTATGTTAAATTTTAGTACCTTTTTATTATTTGTGCAAGTAATTTATCATTTTTTATAAACTTAATTATTTAAAACTTGTAGATTTACAGCCCCTGAGGAAGCTCTTAATTTTAGGATCTAGCTAATGCTAGGCAATCCAGTCAGCTATCTATCTAACCAACCATTTACTTTAGTTTTGTATTATTTTTAGGTAATCCTCCCAATCCAAATATGAGTTCTCCACAATATCTTGATTCAACATGAACACAATTAAATAGGTTTTTTAACTATACTTGTATTTAATTTCTCCTTCTTCCCTTTTTGAAATATAAGCTAAAATTCACTAAAATAGAAACCATCACATAGATAAACAATAATCACATATATAATTTTAATAAGGATAACATTTGTGCAATAAAAACATTATCAATAAATAATAATGATATATAATAATTAAATATGTATACATGATTTATAATAATGTATGATTCACATCTAGATATATCAAATAATATATGTGTATGAAAATTATGTCATAAAGAAATAAAAAATAGGACATATCTAGATACAATATAGATGATAATATACATATATATAATGTGTCATATAGTCATACAATGTGGTCCATATTGGCATAAATTATGGGCCATAATGGAATGAAAAATAGATTGTGTCTACAACTACCCCTAACAAAATAACTAGCTCACCTGATCCTCATTACTTCTAAATAATTTGTGCTTCCTTTCCATAGGTGTATAATTGGGGGTGATGTATGACTTATTACTAGAATAAATTCTCCTATCAGCATGTGAAGGAAAAAATATTTGTTATGTAACCTAAAAAAACTAATGCACCTACACAACATATGAAATAAAAAATTTAATGCATTAAAATGATATATGGAAAATGATTGATTTGCCATGAATATAATTTTATAATAAGGTGATTTTGGACTCACTTTATACCACTTAAATGAATCTCTTGGGATGCATGACTATAAATATATCCACGATGGAGAATCTTATAGAGCATATATATATCATTAGATCTAGATGTGCATAAAAATATAAATATGACATAGAGTATCATTAATTGAAGCTAATTTTATTTTTAGTATGTGTTCTCACTAATTTGTCTTTGAATCAAGTGACATTGGGGAGATATTGGATCTTGGGATAAAACTGAAACACTAGTCAAACATTGTTATGATCTATGTGGGGTACCCAAAACATCTCTCATCATTTATAAAACCAACAATTGAAATAACTCAATTATGAATCAAATAAAACTAAACCTAATCAGAGATAAATCAAAATTAATATTATTTATTTTGTATATAAAGAGAAAACATGAATAGGGAGGAGGATAAATCAAGAAAGTTATGAGGATAAATCCAAAAAAGAGGAGAAGGACAGAGGTAAGGGGAAGTTAAATGCTAATTTTAAGGTAGTAGTGGAGAAAATCAAAGAGCATAACATTTTGACTAAGTAATTAATACCTTATAATAAGTAATTAATATCTTGGACTAAGTAATTAGTACCTTAGACTAAATAATTAATAACATTTTTAATATCATTGTTATTGGAATCATAGTTGTGTTGTTATCAATCTAAAATCACCATGACCTAGAACTCATATTTATTTTGGCTTAAGACAATAATGTGAGATAGCAATGTCAAAAAAAAAGAAACATATAAAAATTTGAGATTACGTAACATCTTACATATTTATAATATTTTAAGGAAACACTTCTTGAAAATGAAACACAAATATTCTACACTTACATGATAAGGTTTCAACTATATAGGATACTATTCTTATGACATTATTTTAACCATTTATGATGTTGCACTTATGACACTATCTCAAATCAAATACAAGATCTCAATACATTAAATTAACTTTTACATTTGGTTTAATTTCATCATTATTTATTTTTAGATAAATTTGATTTAAATTATGTATGTGTAAATATACTATAGAAGAGAGTGACAAATATATAGCTATAAAAAATAATAAAATTAAAGAACTATAATAATTTGACAAATACATCACTAAAAAATTAAAATTTAGGCACAATATGTATGAATTTGTGATTTAATATTATAACAAATTTATTTAATTTGTAACTTTCTAAAGTTGAGTGTAGGGTACCATAATGCTAATCATAACCTCAATAATATAATTTAAGCCATTTTAGTTACCTAAGATGTCAATGATCATCTATATAACCATTAAATTAAAGTTTAGTGAAATATTAGTCAATCAAGTAAACATATACCAAAATATAAATTTAATATTATTTTGCATACATAAACAAACTATATTTAAAATTAAACATGTCAAATATGTATGGTGAAGTAGATAAGCCCTACATAACTAGTCTTATGTTGATGGGATGTGGTGAAGTAATTGTAGATGGTATATAGTATAGCATGCTAGTGTCTTGAGGTGTTGATGTAACTATAGATGATGTATACTTTGGAATTCGAGTGTCTTAAGGTCTTAAAGAAACTAAAGGTTATATATAATTAGGTGTAAGAGTATCTTGAGGTGCTAAAGAAATTGTAGATGGAATATAATATTATATACTAGTCTCTAGATATGTTAAATCAATTGTAAATGGTATAGACTATTGGGTATTAGTGTCTTTCATAAATATAGGTATAGTATCCAAATAAATAACATGTATATGTCATACCTAAATAGGAGGTCCTATATACTTCCTCCCATACATTGTACAATGATGTATAAGAACTATAAGATGAATGCTAGCTACTGATAGGAGGGACACTACAACTAATACTAGGAGTGACACTAACACCAATAAAAGGAGGGACACTAATAGATGTACCACCACTTGTGTCCTATATATAAATACTTAGTGTATGCATCCCATGGTGAATCATAACCTATGAGAGACTAATAAATGCATTGAGGGTATCCATATATGTACTAAGATATAAGATTTTATGGATATAAGTATGTATTATTGTTATTATAGTTGTCTAAATTTAGTTATGGTGATTTTGGTCCTACCTCAAACTAGGTCTATCAAATGAAGACCCACCTTCCCTACATTAGGAGGCCTTCATGTTGAAATAATTTGGGCTTTCTTATAACACAAACTCATGATAATTTTTTATCAAAAAATATAATGGAACCTCATTATTATTGTATTGAGGCTCATCAAACACCATCCAACCCTATCATAGAAGTTGTTTTTTATCTCCACATGAACACACCAATCAATGGTAATATGTTTACAACTCATTATTGATGGGTATTTGGTTCCAAGTTTAAGAAACAAAACACACATATTATTTTTCTATATTTTTTTTAAACATACTCATATGATAATTTATCAAAATAACATTGTTTCATCACCTCTCTTTAATGAAACATTACATCAAGTTATGAAGTGACATTTCCGACTTCATTAAAAATGGCATCAAATGTATTGGCAAGTTAATTATGTCTACTATGACTCAAAGAGTGATGCAAACTATTTATAATAATTTGTAATTTTTTACATTTTAAATTATATTATTCATGAAATTTAATTTATTCTATGAAGTCAAACTATCAAGGGTTTTGATCATGGGGTTTTCCAACATTTTATTCAGGCAATGGATCCATAAATTTTTTTTATCTAGATTTATAAAAATATAAGTTTTCTTCAAGAAATATTAGAGAGTTCAATGTAAATTTATTTTCAAAACCCTAAGTGTAAATACATATAAATACAAACCCAAAAAATTTAAGTTTAATAATTAATATACTTGATACCATGATAAAAATATTGAATCCAGTTGGAGAGATGCACAACCAAAGAATGTACATCCTCTTCAAGACCTGTTCCAAAATTTAGGAGTTCATTAAATAGAAAATTTGCATCAGGGGTTTGAGAAAATAAGAAAAAAATAGATATTCAATAAGGGAGTATACCCTTTGACCCATAAAAGGAATATAACCTCTTGAAAATGGCATACACCCTTTTGCTTTGGTACCATAACAAATAAGCATAGGCATGAAAACTTTTTAAAAAAGGGTGTACATACTTTTTCAAAAAAAATTATCTCTCCATGAATCTAACCTTCTTTTTCTTCCAATTTTTTGCATCTAACCTAACCTTGGATAACATTTGACATTAAAACATTCTCTTAGACCTTAGTTTGAAATTTATTGATCTCTATACATAAAAATATTTTAGATTTTTTTTATTGCTTATTTCTTGTTTTTAGAAAATGTGTTATGATAGTTGTAAAATTACATAGAGAGATATCATTTTTGGCTAAGAAATGACATATTTTACCTTCAATTTGAAGTGAGGGATAAATTCCCCATACTCAACCCCTAAATAATGATATACATAGATTTTATCTTTGACATACCTCATAATATATTATAATTTACTAGGAATCCTTTTTTACACCATAATAATCCTCTTTATCCATTTGATTTATGGTATAGTTGAGAGGAGTGTATAACTAGGGAATTTACTCTCATCATACCCTAGAAGATGGGATAGTGGGATACATACACAATTTACTCTATAATTAGTGATCTTAAATATTGGGGTGAAGCTAATCTATGAGTGAAAAATTATAATTAAAATCCCACCTAATCATTCAAACCCTTACATAGATCACCCTTCATATCTTGATTTTTTCTTGTAAATTGCAATCATAGTCATTATCTATTTTTTACATGCAAGATTACTTGATAACAATAAGTGTTTTATTTTTTACATTTATTGTATTCAAATTCATTATATATATCATAGATAGTTAAATTATATTATAATGATGTTCTCATTGACCATTTATTGACCCCTAGGTAAAAAATCTCAACCCCTATAGTTTGAAACTTAAATTGTCATGCTTGTTAACTTTATTGATAACCATCCCATGTATTGTGATGTATTATGCTTCCTTAATGAGGTTTCAATGATGGTCTTATTATTTAATTAAGGTCTTGATTAGCTTATTTTAAGGTTTCATATTGTGTACTAGAGTGGTCTACAAATTCATCATGAGAAGTCATGTATTGGGTCATGAAACAAGGCATTACTCCTTTAGGAAAGTATGCTTGAGTGAGAAGAAGAGATTCAAAGGTCTCTAGAGGTCTAAAATAACATATGTCATATTTTAAAATTTTTAAGGTAAATTAGCATATGCTAACGTATTTGGAAAGAGTAAGGTTTATTCTTCTCACTATACTTTTGCTTGTCTTAACTACTTCTTGTAGGGGTAATTGTTGGTAAGGTGTAGTGGATGTCCAATTCACAATTTTAGTCTTGAAATGAGGTCTATCTTTGTGTCCAAGGTCATCTTATATGGTCTAATTGTTAGGCATGGTTTAAAGGTAAAAAAGTCTATAAGGTCATTAAATATTTTGTAATCATGTCATATAGGTCAATATTACATTTTAAAAGTCTTTAAGGAAAGTGTATCTTATGATTCCCATTGAAATAAGAGTTTTCAAATGCATATTGAAAGTCTAAAGGATGTTTGAAGCTTGTGATATCACCATGAAGAACAAATAATTAGTATGTAGAAACATATTTGTCCAAATTGGTAAATTACTTACGTTCAGTCTTGGAAGATAAAGTAAGGAGAATAAAGGCCAGATGTATGTTGTAATCCATCATTTAAGACAATGAGTGCCCCTTTACCTCTTGTTTCAAAGGTATTTCATGGCAATCATTCAATAAAGGTAGTTTATTCATGAAAACTAAGCTTTACTGAAAGTAATCCAAGATAGAAATGTTAGGTATAGATGTAAAGTGTTCTCAGGAGAGGTATAAATAACTTCCACATCTTCTTTAGTGCCATCATGTACAAAATAAAGATTTTATAGGTCATTCCCATGTCTACCTCAAGGGTCTATGCATGTAATAATTGGTTCAATAATGATGCAATGGGGTTTCTTGCTCAAATAATAGAAATATTATGGAACATTAGATGGATCACTTAGGATCATTTTGTATAATGTGTATTTCCTTTTAGAATGGATTAATAATAAATAATTAGGTCTATATCCTCAATAAGACCTATAGGTTTGCATGTAGAGAACCAATAGGCTATACATGTCTTGGATAGAGTGGAGGTATGAATACTCTCAAGATATAAATGAGGTCTCTAACATGCCCAAACATGTCTAAGGAATGAAACAATATCTAATAGGGATACCTAGCCTTATACATAGAGGTTATAGTTTTGTGAGCTTATTTAAGGTATGTATATATTTAAAAAGGCCCATAAGTTTGTTTCCACCATCCAAGAGTGAAGTAGGAAACTATTAAAACATGTTTATCATAGGAGTTGTGACTACATTATCAAAGTAAGGTAGGTATTTGAGTGTATAAAAAAGTTAAACAATCATTTTTTGGCTACTATAGGATGCAAAACATTAGTACGAAAGATTTCTAATCTTGATAAAATATTATATGACCTTTAATCAATAAATCTCAAGGTCCTATAGTGTTGTAAGCAAGTTTGATGATAAATATCAAAGTCATGTGGAAGGTGACCCTAATGTGCATTGGTGAAGTAGGTTGTAGGTTTCTCACATGGTATAAAGGCTCTCTAGGAGAAAAAAACCTATTCTAAGGGACGTCAAAGTGAACATTATACATATTGATAAAGGGGAAATAAGACCTAAGTGGTATTTTATGAAGATATAATAATAAAATATGAGGTTCAATGTAGACCTACATGTCTGTATTCAAGACCCAAAGAGTATAAACATGAATCCTATAGAACCTTGAAACTATTTAGAGCATTTTATGAAATTAGCGATCAAATAGAGGGATAGTACTATTAACAACCTAGATAACACCCTATTGATGGTACATTAGTATGATATACTTCACACTAAGACTAACATTGGAATGGTATAAGGTGTGGGACACTTGTATCTTATACCAAACCTTTATATTTGTGAGGCTAGATCTTATGAATGTATCACAGATTCTTAATTCACTAAAACCTAAGCTCTTTTGGGATGAGAACCATTACAAGGATAACTAAAAGGGAAATCTAATTATACTATTGGTGATACACCTATATTATTAGTTCATCCACTCTATTTAAGCTCATAAAACACTAGAAATAAATGCAAATCATGAATTATACAACTCCAAAGTATTTTTATGCAATAATATTTCACATAGAGGTTCTATAAAGTGATAAAATCATGAGGGTAATGATGGAAGGCCTAATTCAAGGTACTAACCAATCAATATATCAATTGTTAGCTCAATTAATCAACATTAAACACTGTATATGACCTTCATAAGATGGAATACTAGTAACTAGGTGAGATTAGGTCCTAACAAGGGAAAAAACACATCTACATGTGTAAATAAAACTAACATAATCACACTAAATATGTATAATGGAATATGAAAATACTCATTTTATTCACTCAAGAGGTTTATAAAGCTAAGTCTTGATAGAGTTTCATCATGCCTAAGAGAGGGTCTTGAAAAAAGGCCTAAAATCTTGAATATATATAAAAAGAGAAGAAATCCATCCAATGTGGAATAGAGGAGAGAAAGATGACTAATGATCAACTCAAGTCAATTTCAATTACAATTTACTAACAATAGTGTTTTAGACTTTTCCTTGTGTATAGTGACTTGCATGTTGATTGCATGATCTCTTTATAATTATAAATAAGGTGTTGGTCCCATTTGGTCTTATCTAAGCTCCTTTTTTTTTATCATGATTCACCATTATTTATTTAGATAACTACAATTGAAGTGAGTTGGCTCATGAGTTAGAACTCAAGATGAGTTTTATGTAATTAGACTAGTTGAAGACTAGTTAACTCATCACAAGGAATAGCTAAGCATGTAGTTGACATAAAGGATAATTTTTTCATGATTTGGACTAGATGAATAGGTATGAAAACTCTAAATTAACTCACATATATAGTCTTCTATGTAATTATTTTTTCACTTGATTGATTAAATAGGCTTACTAGGCCTAATAGCCTATATTTTTATGATCGGTGGCCATTATATCCAACATATAACCTTGAAAACATAAAAAATGATGAATTAAAGACATTAAATAATGTATTATATCATGAAAATAGTTCTCCTTGTCAAGAAATGCTTACAAGTTAGCCAAACTAGTTCACTAGGCTAGCTTTTCCTTCATTTCCTATAGATTGGATATTTTAGATAAGCTCCAAAGGGAAATTGAAAGAATATTTATGTTCATATGATTATTTTAGGATGAATTAAAAATGTCATGCTTTTATAAAAAGATATTTTAAATTATTTAAATTATCTTGCACCTCTCCTTTTATGTTTTTAATCCCAAAAACCTAATTTATGCCAAGTCTATACAACATCCATACAACCAATGGCCATGGACATGGATATCTTAGAGTTTAATTAATTATATATGTGATATTCAATAGTTTTAAATGATTTTGGATCCATATTTATTCAATTCTTCACAAATAAATTTGCTAGTGGGGGTTTTTAAGGGTTTAAGAGTGCTCTAGGCTCTTAACAATTGTTCATAAATCCTGGGCCTTGAAAGATTGAACAAATATCACAAAATTTTAGTTTAATAGTGAATATAACTACCCCAAATTCCTCACCTTCCCATGTGAAAGGTGTGTACTAGGGTTATCATGTGAAATCTCCTCTCAGAGTGGAAAATATGCTATTTAAGTAATGTCTAATGTTAATTGGCCAAGATGATGAATGATAGTGATTACTTGAGGATAAATCTTAACATAAATATCACTTAATACCTGATGATAATTTTCATGATGAATTGGATTTCCATCATATAGGCTTGATCAAGCCATTATTCTTCACCCTACATGTAAAAAACTCCTTTTCTTAAACTGTAGACCTATTTTCCTATAAAAATGAACCATATTACCCATATTTATGGTTTTAAAAGTTTATTTAGTGATTATAGGAGCCTATATTTCCTATAAAATCCTTTGAATGTGTAATTACCCTTTTTCCCTTGCTTTTTTTTTCTCAAAATTGACTCATTTTACCTAGTCTATATAGTTAGGGTACTATACGTGCCAACCAAATAGTAGTGGAGGTGATTATGGGAGTTTATAAGACTAAAAAATTCATTAAATGGCTCAAAAATTCCATTTTGATGCATAATTTAGATCTTTTTCTTTATCAAGTGGTTATGAGGGTTTTAGAGGTCCATAGCTTCTTAATGATTGTTCATAAATCTTGGGCCTATAATGGGAAACCACTTGATATTAAGATTAAATATATTTACCCCATCATAAACCATTAAAATCAAGATCTCCCATGCAAAAGGCACTTCAATCTCTCTACGTGATAAAATTATGCTTCTAGAGGCTACCAAGACTATGTATGCAAGAAAGAAGCCTAAGAAGGTCAAAAAAACAATATTTATGAATTTTATCCACTCAAAAATATTATACAAGGTTTAAATTATCCTCCACAATGTGTATATGTTAATCTAATTAATAAATAATTCATGAAAGAGTCCACAAGTGTGACTGTGTACTTGTAGGGTTTTAGGCCTACCTACTAGTTTTATTCCTCAAGGGAATGGTTTTTATATAATATGGAGTATGATAAATATTTAAAGTTTTTTTAAATATGTAACAATACTCTTTTATTCTTTACAAAAACTTCAATGGTTTTCGAACCCTCTGCCACACCTTAAGACTCTTCAAGAAGTTTGCCTTCTTGTTTGAAAACAATCAACAAATAAGGGTTTGAATATGACAAAATAGTGAATGGTTACCCTCCTATATTTACCTAAAAATTATTATATATATGTATATAAATTAATTATTATGAACTCCACTAATTTTCATTCTTGGATCGTGCATATTTTGGCATGTAAGTGGATTTTCTCAGAGTTTACTAGTAGGTTACTTGTTTGTTCAATCTTAAGACTGAGTTTTCCTTATTTTTCACCTTGGTTTGGTATTTAAAATGGTGAATATTATTTTATATGTCATTTAAATTCCTTTTTTATTTGTCTCATTCCATGTTGGTCTATTTTTAGACCTATGCAATCTTTCTCAGGCCTTATCTCCTTAAGAAAACTCATTATGGCTGTGTACTAGACACTATTGTAGATGGTGATTTATGATCAATGGAGTTATTTGGAACTATATTATATATCCTATTGATTTTTATACCTTAAAATAATTTTAAACATATCTCAAGAACCCTTGCTCTATCATATATACTCCTCTTATAAAGTTCTTAGGCTCTTACACACTACACATTACGTACATGCTTATACTATCATCTTCATGACCCTGACAATACTTTAGTATTATCGATCAAGGTTTTTAAGATTTAAAATTTTATACTTTATTTTATTAATATTTCCATATTTTATTCACTGATTGAATGGAATAGCCTTTGATTTTACACTTTAGGCATATAAATGTGTGAGAGGAATTGATATTTGTATGGTTGTAGGTGATGCCCACAGTTGACCTTAATTATAACACTATTTAGAGTCCCTCACTTGATACTTTGACATAATTTAATAATAAATTTTATATGAATCATTCATACCATGAGACTCTACCATATACTATTGGTTCATCCTCTTTGTCAAACTTTTATAAATAGACCTGTATCTTATGAGAAAACTATAGGTGTTGGTTCTTAAGGTGTATGACTAAGTATTGATATATACCTTAATACTCATGAATTTAAATAAACCCTAACACAAGGTGTTGTCACAAAATATTTCACCTTAGACGAGAGTTTTCAATCCTCTTCCATATTTGGGTAACTTGGGATCACTTCCAGGTATGTGGGTGTACTTATAGTGGAAGTGAGCCTCTAGATTTAAGGGCTATCTCCCTAAATATGTATTCAATGTTTATCACTTAAAATAGTTATTGATTTTATGGAAAATAGTTAGAGTTTTCATGAAATTAAACTATTATAATGGGGTGATACACCAATATGTCTTCAACATGACCATCATCCTTTATTCACTAAGAATCAAATCATACAAACTAGTTCTAAGTCCTAGAAGGTTTCTAACATGAGTGTTTCAATATAGAGGTGTGATGTATGAATAAACACAATAAAAATGAACCATATGGATTATTTCACACTTCAAGGACAATAATACACTTGAAAGGAGCTTGACACACTTGAATACACTCTATATGACGTGTTAAAATAAGAACTCTTGTACAAACATGAAAGGATAAGGGAAGAAAATATATAGAATTATCACTTTCCATCACCATACATCACTTGCACACTTAGAAAATTGTTCATGAACTCAAAAATAGATTTCTATTATTTTTCAAAGGAAAAATACAATGTCTTTACATTAGGTCTTTACCATACAAGGTGTGGTATTAGATTACAAAGGTCAAAATGGTAAGTACTTATAGAACCTGAGAAAGAATGAAGTCCAAAGGTCACTTAGAAAAATTTTCATGTTGATAGGAGTTACACACGTATAATAATGATTTTGAGATATACCATGTGAGTTATAATAGTAAAAATGGTCATCCAAGTCATGAGACTCATGAAACATGGCATATGAGTTCTCTTTCTACACAATAAAACCACCTTCATTAATTAGCCCCTTTGGAACGTCCCATAACTCACTAGGGACAAATATCATGATTACACTAAGAGGGATTGGAGACATAATCCCCCATGCATTAACTACATCCTTAATCATTTGGATTCTTTTGGAAGTGAGCCATCACTACCTAAAATGAAAGAAACTCCTCTTTCACTCACCCCTCATAATTATCCTCAAAATTTTCTTCAATTTTCCATGAAAATACATAAAATGGAGTTAATGAAACTTGTAAATACCCTCCATGGCCTTAGATTTCTCAGGCACACCTTAAATAGGCTCATATTTGAAGTTTTCACACTTCTCACTATCTTTCTCACTTTACCAATTTTGATTGGTTGAGATGAAGGTTATGGTAGAAAAACTTAGGAGTTTTGATGGATAATTAAATTATAATATGGAGTTAGATTAAGTTCTTAACCTTCTCCCAAAGTTGGTTGTATACTTTGAAACTCCCTAGAACCTGAAAAACACCATAAATAGTCAAATGAAGCTAATTTCCCTCTTTTTTTTACAAGGAACACCTAAAGTATATGGGAAGGGTATTTGGAGAGTAACATATAAGGTTTAGTTACTTTCATGTCCATTCCATCTCATCTGTATAACCCTCCATCTTTATTTTCCCAATTAGGTCTTTATTCAGGGTTTTGTAGGGTTTTAGGTCCTTTTTTCTCTTAATATTTGTTCATAGAGATGGCATGTTAAATTTTATAAAAAATTACATAATATAAATTATAAATACCCCTTTAAACTTCACCAAACTCCTTGAACCTCCATGCACACCTTCCAAGAATATGTGGGCATTCTAAGTGACCCTATCGAGCTTGATTCCTCATTTTGCATAGGCTTGAGTTGTCTCAAGCCAAAAGTGGCTCTCCTTGTGACTTATTATGCAAAGTGTAATATTTAACATAATTTTTATATTCCATAAAACATGTTCCAATATTTTATAATTACCACCTAAGGTTATAAGTAACATTGACCCCCCATTGGGTCTTTAGGCCTAAAACATGTCTAACAAGCCTGCCTGTATACTTGAAAGTGTAGATTGTCTTGTTGAGATTATTTCATATACGTAAGGTATATCATGTTTTTTAATATTTTATTCAAATTTACACACCTCTTTTAAAGGTCCAATTATCCCATAGCTCATTCCCCTATCTCCATCTTCAAGATTGTAGGCTTTGTGCTTCTAGGGAAGTATCTTCTATTTTAGACAAAATAGAGGGTAATTCCCCTATTTACTTAGGAAAAATAGATATTTTATGGGTTTATAAATATTATGGATACACTTTTAAAAATAAATTTTTCCTTGGTCATATCATTTTACAATCCAATATCTTTAATACCCAAGATAGACCCTTGGGAAAGGGACTGTGTGCAGGGTTTAGAATGCAAACTATATATTGCTTGATTAGAATCCTTTTTACATGTTAATCACATATCATGAGAGTATATTTAGGTGAATTTAATTATTTTTTATGTCCCTCAAACAATTTTATCATCATACTTCTTTCAAAATTTGTATTTTCCACACTATCATTTAATTGTCTTGGATTACAGACTATATCCCTATTTGGGAGGGCCCCCTATAGGTGGTCCTGCATAGTTATACATTTAATATAGTATTAAAAGACATATTTATGGTTTATTAGGGTCATAAACATATTTTTTGACATATTTACCTCATATTAAAGTTGTGTCCATATTGAAAACACTACTTTCTATTCACTATCTGTAATAATCAACTATAGTTGATGTTTTTGAGCCAATAGGACATGTAAGTAGCCATGACCTTTAAAAGATATGAAAAATATACTTTATAAATAATTTTATATATTTTATAGTCACATTATATCAAAAAAAAAAATTATTTCCATTATTAATCCTATTATGTGGATGGTGTATGAGTTTGTACCTAGCTATAGGTGGATAGTTTCAAAGAGCATACACCTATAGGTGTATATGGCCTCAAAACTCTACATATAAACCTATTTTGAAGATAATTGAGTTAATTTTTATGAATTTACTCTTATTAATATATTTAAATAATGAATACATTCCATATTTTCACTTGAGATGCTAGAGTCACCTTGAAATTCTAAACTCTGTAGATGTCACTATCTGAAATTAGTGGTCAAAGGTGCATTTTGGAGCTCTTTAAAAACTAAATCCACTAATCATACACATCCAAAACTTAGAAAATATTTTCTCCTATGTGGGATATATAATTTATTATCTCTTATATGATTCAAATATCTATAAAACCTTGTCATATGATCTCCATAAAATGGCTAGGTGTTATATTTTCACATTTTAGGGATATGGTCCTTGAATACAATCATTTTACCTTTAAAGGTAGTATCCCATATTGAATATCAATATATCATTAAAAATAGGTGTATAATGATCTAATAAACACACTAGTACCTTGAGAGGGGTTTCATCACGTCCAATTTAATCCCTTAAGCATTCTCAATTTTCTATGGTGCCACTTGTAGGTGGATTTTTGCATGTATGTAGGCAGACAGTGAAAGTATATTTCAATAAATATATGGTGTATGGTAATTTTATCACTAATATTCCCTATAAATTCTTCCAATGTATGTTTTAGACCTTTATGATATAAATACAATTCAATTATGTTCTTTCCAATATGTCATCTTCCAGTAGGGTACCCAAAGGTGGATGTAATAGTAGACAAGAGCAATGGGAAGGATGTATGTACTATGAGCATGTAGTATGACCCTAACACTATTTCAAGGTCTCATATGAATTCATTAATATTATGGAAACTTAAAAAATTCCAAAATTACTATTTTAAATGTGAATATATCTGTTGAGAGCACCTATAGGTGTGTATCCATGGTTGACTATGTATATATGTTGCACATGACTACAACAGTACCTTCTTTATTACACCACATAAAGGGGATAAGTTACTTGTTAATGTTTAATTTAGAGGATAAACCTATTCAAAATATTTATGACTCCATGAATATGATAAATTCCTTAACATAGTTCACTCAGTTGACTATACATGACAATCATGGGACAAATTGATTATGTCACTAAATAACTGTTACTCCATGAAGATTGATTTAGAGAATGAGATTTAAAAGTGAAGTAACCAAGATAACATTGGAAAAATGAGAATGATCCTATCAACACCATTTTAAGTCACTACCAAAGCATGAAAATTCTAGAAAAAGCAGAAACCTACATGTCATTTAAAATGAGATCAACTTGTAAACCTGAGATGTTGTACCTATAAAGACACTTTGAAACATGAAACTAATCATGATAACCTTGAGGTGAAGACATCAATGTACTCTAAAGTAAATTATAATAGTTGGATTGTATGTACCTATCCAATCAAGATCAAAACCTATAGGTTATGGGAAATAATAAGTAAAAAAACACAGTCATCTTGTTAGAGATGATTCATAAATCAAAGTTGACAAATACTTGAACTCTTGTTATGAAAATTAATCTATATGAGTTTAATATCACCCCTTAAGGGCCTTTTGTCTAAAAATTATCCAATTAATTGTACCAAGAATAAACCTTCTAGCTAGTTCTATGTGCATGGTGGAGTGATAGGAGAGCATAATGGTTTTTGACCTTTTTTGGAACTTTGAGAGATTTTCAATCATGGAATTGAGTCTGAAGAAGTTAAAGAGTCATATAATAATTTTTTCACATGTGTCACATTCTCCTATAGGCCATACAAATTCCAAACTCATTTTTTAGTTTCTTTCTTGGTTTGTAATTAGAAAACCTACAAGTTTCAATTGAGACTAACATTCTTGACAATGAATCTGACATATTTGATGTAGGAAAGAAAACAAGGACATTTGGACACCTTGAAAAGCATGCCACTTTCATATATGGCTCCAAAATGACCCTTAAATGACTCAAGTTGACATAAGACCTAATTAAACCATGACCAAGGCTAAAGTAGCATTAGAATTAATTAAAATGAGAAATAAAACACCCTATGAAACTATATCATACCTCTATTAAGTTTCTGACTATACGGGGTTAACCCATTTTGACTTGTGGTCAAAATGGTTAACATCTTTGGTGATTTCCCAAGGGTGGTATGCTTGCTATACCAAGACCAGTTGCCTAATCCTTTCCATTGGTCTATGGAGTCACATGTACAAATATTTGACACACAAATTACATTGAAAACACACCAAACATAAGTAAAGACACATAAAACAACACAAACATGTGTTCAAATTGAACACTTAGGGAACATAACACAATATAAAGAGAATACACACACCTATTCTACTATTTACAAACCTCACTCTTAAGGTAAAATAATTTCTCATACCTCAATAAAGGTCAAAGATGATCCCACTTGCATCTTTGTCACTCTATGAAGTTAGACTAACATGAGGAGCATGCTCACCACCACTCACATGCATATGTGTGTGGTCAAGAAGCCTACCACCTTTGAATATTCTTAGGTCTACAAGTGAACTATTTGGGACCTTAATGAATGATCTTTCTTGTTATATAAGAACCTTACTTGGGGATACAACTATTGTGATCTCCATCATATATAATGGATGCTCTCCAAAAAAATGCAGATTAAAATATATGACAATATTTTCAACCTTGTCTTCTTCTAGGATAGAATGTACTTCATGTTTGAAAGCACCAAGTTCTCTTCTTCATGATCTAATTCCTTTGGATATGGATCAACATTAAATGTGTCTCTTGAATTTTTTTAGGTATAATAACTTCTACCTTGACCCCGTTTTCCATGTCTACAACTTCTTAGACACTAGTATCATCAAATTACTTTATTATAGTAGGTTGTTGATCAATAAAAAGACATTCATTTTTATGTTTGATGGAATAATTGTCAGCATGATCATTAGTCTCATTAACAACCTTGACATTAGATAAAGAATCTCTTGGAACAAAAGAAAACTTACCTAGTTTGTCAAACTCTTTGCATATGGCATTGAGCCCTTTTCATAGTTCTTCCTCATTCACAACATGAGACTTTTATTCATGCTTATTGATACATTAAAAACCATTTTTGTTATAGGAATTAACTAAATTATATTTAGTCTTATTGATAGGGGGAGTAACATTACCAAGATGATCAAACTCATGACATATGCCATAACACCTTTATTACATGTCATTCTCATCCACCTCATGAGTTTCATCATCCAAGGCATCCTCATCAATGGCATGGATAAAGACATCATTACTTACACTATGATGTTCAATTAGATTCATTATCCTATGATCATCATACTCTTGATTCATATAATTACCTTCTATAGCATGAGAATGTTTGACTCTTACCTCAGCTCCTTCAAATGGCTCTTCATGTATGATATAAGTCCCAAGGTCAACTTGTTTAAAGTATACATAAGGATCATGTCCATATGTATGTACACCATACTCATCCAAGAATAAATTAGATATTCCTTCAAGTTTAAAAGCTCCATCATCCACATTAGGTTCATCTTTCTCATTGATCACACACTTCAAGTTAGATCTTGTTTCAATATAAAGATCAATATGAAACCTTACAAGAGACTATGTCCTAATTATCACTTTGGTCCCATACCTTGTCCTAAAGTCAAAGAAGGAACATTTATTTTAGAGATAACCACCAATCATGGTTGTAAAGTATCTTGAAAGGAAAATTTTAAAGTGAGATGGGAGATCAACAATAACTATGTCTTGAAAGATAGGAGAACTAGGATAATCATGCAAGAAAACCTTGAAGTTTTTTATTAGTCCTATGGTACTATTAGGTGTACCTTATAATTGGATGACTCCTTTGATATGTGTCTCATATTTTAGGGCTAACTTATCAACTAAAAATTTGGGCATGACTAAAGTAGAAGCTCTACTATCAACTATGCAATTATGGACTAATTTGTTAGCCACTATGAGATTGAGATATAATGGTAGAAGTTTCTCAGTCCTAGTAAATGGTTAAAAAATGGTATTAGATAAATTTTAAAGGATAACATAACTTTTATTTTGACTTAGAGGGGAATAACTAGTAGGAATAGAAATAGTAGACAATTACTTTTGTAACAACTCTTTTTGGCTAGGAATATGAAAGAAATCCTATTGGAGAGTTGT
This sequence comes from Torreya grandis, assembly GCA_037957365.1. NCBI lineage: Eukaryota > Viridiplantae > Streptophyta > Pinopsida > Cupressales > Taxaceae > Torreya > Torreya grandis. The sequence goes on along the minus strand of JARHVA010007243.1, from coordinate 602,539 downwards.
CACTGATTTCATGGTGATGTCATGAAGGTTTCCAAGTGAGTGGATGAAGTACCTTGATAGTATAAGAGGCAATGACAAAGTGTTTAATGTTCTTGTACTAGTATGATTGAAGGAGACTTGGTTGTTCTTCAGTTTTGGCATGGTTAGAGATGCTCAAGGATGAATTTAAAGTATTGAGAATGTGTAAGAGGTCTCATAAGATGTTTTTTATGATTTGAGTTTTTATGTGCATGAGTTTATTTCATTTCTTGATTATTGTTTTCATCTATACATTTTGGGTCTAGTGACAAAAAATATGAGTAGGATGTTTGTTGATGTAACCATTACCACATGTGGATGAGTAAGGGGGAATTGGTCATATGGTTATGATCACATTAGTACTTATTTGTTATGTGATAATTCTCAAGTCATGAGATAAAGTGAAATAAAAGATATGTGGGTATAAATTTGGGCTCTTAGGCATTTTTACAAGTGTTTTCTATCTTCAAATAGAGCTGAGTAAGCATGTTGATGATGTCAACATTCACACACATGGATGTTTAAAGATGAAATGGTCACATGGGTCTATTCAATATTGTTCCTAGTTACTATGTGATAAATATTAGGTTATGTGACTAATCATGAAAAAATATATGCTAGTGTAAAGTTGGGATCTTAAGTATTTTGACATTGTTTTTCCATACTTAGCCTAATTTGCATGTGGCAAGAATAGTCAAGTAAACATATTGATGAAGTTATATTTCACACATGTAAAGGTGTGAAGATAAAATTATCATATGGGTTTGTTTATTTTTATTCCTAGTTGATTTGTGATAAATTTTAGATCATGCACTAATGTGCATCAAAAGATATGCATTTGAAAATTTGGCCTTCCAAACAATTCATGGCATAGTTGGCTCTATGACAAAGAAGTTTAAATCAGTAGATTGATCATGGTATATCTTACACACATAAAGGTTAAAATATTAGGTTGATAGGTGTTTGGATTATCCTATGTGAGGAGATAATATGGTTAAAATTTTAGATCATGTATCTAAGTGTAGCCAAAGTTATTAAGGTTCAAAGTTGGCCTTTTAGGTAGATTATAATGGTTCCCATTGTTGATTTTACAAGAGATAAAGATCAGGACCAAATGAAGATCCAATGATGCATGGGTGATCATAAAATATAAATCTAATGGTGAATTTATGTTGATATGGTAAGAAGTGCACAATGTTTACTAATGAGTAAAGGCAAATGATCAAATGGTTTGTGCATATTTGTATAGATTAATCTAATAGTATGAGTAGAGTTAAAGTGGTTAAAATGATAGTCATTTAATGAAATTAAAGGTAAATATAATTATAATAAGATTTATAGTGTGTTTTTTATCTAATAATCAAGGATATGAGATTATATCATGGTGTTTGAGGTTTAACTGTGAGTGTTTGAATTCAAATATTTGAATTTAATGAAGGAAAGACCAGTGCCTGATTATTAAGCCATATCTCTCAATCTATGCCAAACTTGACTATGGTGTCAAAATAAAATTTATTAAGGAGTAAAAGGATAATATATAAATATATATTTTAATATCTTAAAGTGTATAATTTCAATATTATGAAGGTTTAAATTTGACTGTGTGTTCAACATTCATCTGTTAAGAACTCAAGAATGATGTTTGAGCTTGTGTTGATGTTGTTTTGATGTTTCGTTCTATATTATCTATTGGAGAGTGTTGTAAACTTAATAATTATTCTCTATGTGGATATTTGAGGTGTGACCAATCTATATTGACTATTAAAAATGTTTAATATGTTGACTATGTATTCATTCATGATGTTCCTATGCACCAAGTCAATGTTTGAGTTATTTATGCATATGTAGAATTGATAAAAGATGAATATGATAATTTTAGGATGTCAAAAGGATCATATTTAATGGGTCAATTCATATATAAGTGGTCATTTTTTCTTATTTTTATTGAAAAAGTGTTAAAGAGATGAATGGGTCTCCATAGGACTTAAAGGTGACTTAGGCCTATTTGAAAAAGAGTTGTGCTTAAGTGTGACCCATGAAAGATGCCTTAAGGGTGAAGGAATGTATTTTGGCTGAAAATTAATGTTTTTTAACTTGTTATATCATGACATATCTATATATATTGAAACAAAATATGATGGTTTCTAGATTTGAGAGACTTGAGTGAAGCTTGTTGGCAAAGAGGAAAGGTAGTGTGCCTATTGGATAAGTTGATGAACATAAGATATTGAGGACTGTGTGTATGAATTTTAGGTCATATTTATAATTTATTACTAGTGATATTAAAAATTAAGGATATGTGAAGAGGTCTAAGTGTGCATATTGAGAAAGTTTAAGTGAAGAAGGAGAGAGATTGTGGCATGCTTATATGAGAGGTCTATATTAGATAGAGGGGGAGTTTCTGCTTGGGTTAGATAATAAGAGATCCATAATCATGTGTTTAATAAATAAATTCTAATGTATAGGTTTTCATTTCAAAGGAGGGTCTAAAATATTTAATCTTTCTTAGGGTTAATTGCTCCTTGTGAAATAAATGTTTCACTAAAGGCCTTTGGTCAAGAGGATTTGATCAAGGTTTTTGGGTCTAAATAAGTTGACCATTATATTGTTTCTAATTATTTATAGGATAAATATTTCATGTGTTATAGGCTTGAGAGTGTATTTTATTCCCCATGAGGGTTTCCCATAAGAACTATGTGTTATGTGTTTGATCTTGTGTATGCATTGAAAGAATGATCTCTCTTGTTAACGTTTCTTGATCAAGTTGATATATACTTATTATTTAATAGTTTTAAAAGATTATAATTGAATTTAAAATATATAGGCTCACTAATTCACCCTGCCTCTCAGTGATTGCACATCTAATCATTGGTATCAATGCAAGTCCTTTGGTAAAGGCTTGATAGCTTAAAGGTGATCCAAGGTACAATATGGGTAGTCATCAAGGAGGTTTCTCTACTAAGAAAGCACTGATGTTAAATATATCCAATTATGATTTTTAGAGTGCAAGGATGAGGACATACATTATGTCCCTAAGGTTTGATGTATGGCAATATGTTATGTATGGTTATGTTGTTTCTACTACTCATCCATCTAGTGTTGCAGACAAGAATCTATTTGAGAATAATTATAAAGAAATAAATGACATTACTTATGGTATTATAGAGATTGAGTTCACCAATGTAATCCATTGTAAATATTATAAAGAGATATGGGATAAAATGTAGATCATTTATGAATGAGATTCAAATTTTAATCTTGCTAAGTTATAGACTCACAAAAGACAATTTGAAAGTCTCAAGATGATTGAAGGAGATTCTATGGCATCCTTTCTATAGAGAGTTGATGAGATTTTGAACATCATCAGAGATCTTAGAGATAACCTTGAATAGGCTACTATATTTCAAAAGGTATTAAGGTCTCTATCCCTCAAGTTTGATCCAAAGGTATCTGCTATAGAAGAAAGTCATGATCTTACTCAGTTGAAGATGGATCAATTACATTGCATCCTTAATTCCTATGAGATGATAAATAATGATGATATACCACCAAAGAAGGAATTATCTTTCAACACTAAAATGAATACAAATAAGAAGTTCCAAGGTAAGAAACCTAAGGAGGATGACATTTTTAATATAGATGAGGATGAACTAATTTCTTTGATTTCAAGGAAATTGAGAACATGTTTTGGCAAGTATAAAGGTAAAATACCCCTCAAATGCTTCAATTGTGGTGAGATAGGGAATTTTTATAACAATTTCCCTCATAGGTATAAGAAGGATGATGATGAAGAACATGATCAAGGTCATGATGATGGAAAGAGATCATTTAGGTATGATAAAAGGAAAAAGGGATTCAAAAGGTTTAATAACAATAAGAATTACTTCAAGGACAAGAAGAGTCTCTACACCAAAGAATAATTTAGCTCATCAAATGAGATTGAAGTTAGTGATGAAGATGAAGACCTATTTATGGCTGACAAAGGTAGTTGTTCATATCAAAAGGAGTCTACTTGGAGTGATTCAGATAATGATGAAGATGAGATGGACTATGAGACTGCATGGATAAATGCTCTTGAAGAACTAAATATTGAGATGAATATCAATAAAAAGATGAAATATAAACTCAAGGACTATGAGGCATAATTTAGTGTATTTAAAGAAAGACTATTTGAAGACTCCAAAGAGCATGAAGGTGTTTTCATGTTTCTTAATTCTAAGTTGGAATCTATGTCTGAAAGTCTAAGAGCCAAAGAAGAATATTTTTTAAGGTATGCTTCCAATATTGTGTCTTTGAAAGATGAGTTATAGAAATTTGAAAGCAAGGTGAAATGATTTGTCAAGTTTGGTAAAATCTATAATGATTTGGATGATCTTCTAAAGAATCCAAAATTATCTAGTGACAGATCTAGATTCTATTTTAATGAAGATCCCAAAGTTGCTTCTCAAGTTAACATGAATGTCAAAAAGAGAAAGATATATAAACCTTTGAAGGTAAATCATCAGACAAAGAATGAAGGTATTGGTATAATGAAGACAAATCAGATTAGGTAGATAAATGAAATGAGGTATACAAGTTTCAATGGCTATTTTTACACATGTAATCAATTTGGTCATATGGCTAGAGATTGTAAAATACCTATTAGAAATGAATTTGTTTAGAACTATGGTGGGGGTAATCAGTCAAAAGGTGTGAGAAAGATTGAGTGCCTAAACTATCATGATGTGAGACTTTAAAAAACATTATCTAAACAAGTAAATACAAGCTAAGTTTACATTAAGGAGTATGGTTTTCTACAACTTTGAATAGAGAGGTCACACTACTAGATTCTATAAGCAAAGGCCATTAAGTCAAAATAAGCTCAATCAGGCTCCAAGAATGCAAGGAAGAAGGCAAATTAGCTCATGGAAACCAAAGGTGGTATGTATGAGTCATGATGAGAATACAGGACAAACTAATCTATTTTCTATGGTGGAGAATTCTATAGAAGGAGAAGAGTGCCAAGGGCTTTCATTATCTACTCATGTTGAGAATGAAGAGACCAAGTTCAAGGAGAAGACCAAGGTGCTAGTTGAGGATAGTTCTAAAGTGATTATGGATACAAGTGAACATCCTAATATTATTGAGCAAGCTTCACACATATAACATCAATTGTTAGTAATTAGTGATGAGGTTTCAAGCTACAAAGAAGATTATACAAATGAAAAGGTATGTCACGAATCTATATTGTCTCCATGTATTATCAATCTAATAATAGAAAATAAGGAGAAAATTATAGGGGATGATAATTTTATTTATCTTAAGCCAAAGAAAAAGAAAAACTATAAGCATCAGATGACTAAGGAAGATAAGGAATATGAGGAGTTATGGGCAACTCCTAGTTTCACATTGTTTTAGAACATTGGGAAATAGGGTGTCTCTACCTATACTTCTTATGAGACATATTTCTTGTGGAGAAGTAATTTTATGTGATAAATATATTAATTCTAATATTTACAAAGACTTATATTAATCATACAAGGTCATTAGTTAAAGGAGAGCAACAAGTTCACGTGTTTGCTCTAGAGGTTTGTGAAGAAGTTATAGTACAAGGTCAGAATGGGTGGTTCTAGGTGGTTTAATGAAATTAATGGAATGTCAAGAAGATTTTGGTGCTAATAAAGGTCTATGAATTTCTTTGTGATGTCCTCTAGGTTTTTATTATGGTCTTAAGGTATGTTGAAGTCAAATTGGAGATTTTTGTTTGCTCTTGGGTTTCCTAGTTTGTGCTTAAGAGTATGTAAGTCCTAAAATGGGTTATAGGAAGTTAAGGTTCCCACTGGTGTGAAAGATAAAATATTATTCCATAATTGTGTGATGGTTTTCTCTAGGTGTAAAAGAAGTTCCATAGGTGGATGTTGATCAAAAGGAGGTTTCTTAACTCTGTTTATTTTAAGATTCTAGGATTTTGGACTATACTAGAAAAGTGGTTTGACTTGTGAGTTGAGGTCTAAGGATTATTAATATGTTTAATGGGTAAAAGGGGTTTTCAAATAAATATTCATAGAGATTTGAAGGTTTTTGGTTCTCAAATTATTTAAGTTTCTGTCAAGTTGGAGGCCTAAGTAGGTATTATGTTTGTGAAGGAAGTATGTTGTATAGGTTGATCTAGGTGTTTCAAATTGGTATGATTTAGGGGAATTATTAGAGTGTTTTAGATATGAATTTATATGTCTTAATGATATGTATATTGAAAGTTATGGGCTCTACAAGTTCTAGGTAGGGCTACAAGGAGTCTAGATAGGCCTAATATGAAAATTTGATGTTTTTGTTCAGTTTATCCAAAATAGAAAGGTATGAGTGATTAAATTTGAGTTCTAAATTTGGTTTAGTGAATGTTTAATATTTGGTGAGTGGCATGATGTTCTTTTGGTGGTCCTTGAGGTGGTTTGAGAGAGAAGGCTAGTAAGCTTGTATGGTGGTTCTTCATGGTGTATGGAGATATGAATATGATCAATTAATTAAATGGCTCATAAATCACAGGGGGAGTCCCTATTAGATGTATCTTGGTAAGTTCCATCAGATTTATATGTTTTGTGTGTTATTTATTCATTATTTGTAGTGCTTGGTTGAAGAAGAGTATTGGTATATGGCAAGAAGAAGTTGTCAAGGCAAGAAAAGGTAGGCTGAAGGTAAGGGTCAATTTGTAGCATCTTATAAGATGGTATTATACTATTTATGGTATTTTTAGGTATTTTTATCAAATTTTTCCCACTTTATCATTGTGTCAAAGGGGGAGAAAGTTCCTATTGTGGAGTGCTTGAAGAGAGAAAATGAAGATGAGTTGTATATTGATTTATGGTGTGTGTTGACATCAATGAAAAAGGGGGAGATTGTTAGAGATTTTTAAGTGATGTCATGGTGATTTCATTAATGTTTCCAAGTGACTAGATACATTTCATTAATAGTCTAAGTGATAATGACAAAGTGTGCAATGTGCTTGTCCTATTATGCTTGAAGGAGGCTTGGTTAATCTTTAGTTTTGACATCGTTATAGATGTTTAGGGATGAGTTTAAAGTACTTAACATGTGAAATAGATCCCATAAGATGTTTTATATGATTTGAGTGATTGTGTGAATGAGTGGATTTCATCTGGTTAATCATTTTTTTTATTTAGACATTTTAGGTCTAGTGGTAGAAAATCTGAGTAGGTAGTTTGTTGATGTCACCATTGCCATGTGTGGATGAGTCAAAGGGAGTTAGTCATATTTTTTTGATTAAATTAGTCCCTAGTTTTTATGCACTAACTTTAAAGTCATGTGATAAATCGTATTCAAATATATGTGGGTATAAAGTTGGGATCTTAGGCATTTTGATAAGTGTTTTCTATGTTTAAACAGAGTGAAGTAAGCATGTTGATGATGTTAGCATTTGCATGCATAGAAGTTTTAGGAGGAAATTATCACACGAGTTTTTTAATTTATGTGCCTAGATATTATAAACTAAATATTATCTCATTTTACTAAGTGAGACAAAATATATGATAGTGCAAAGTTTGGCTCCCAAGCAGTTTAACATTTTCCCATACTTAGCCAAATTTACATGTGGAAAGAATAGTTGAGTAAGCATATTGATGAAGTTATATTTCTCACATGTAAAGGTGTGAGGATAAAATTATCACATGGTTTTGTTTATTTATATTTGTATTTTATTTGTGATAAATTTTAGATCAAGCTCTAATGTTCATCAAAATATATGCATGTGCAAAGTTGGCCTTCCACGCAATTCATGGCATAGTTGGCTCTGTGATAGAAAAAATTGAATGAGTAGATTAATGGAATTATATATTTCATGTGTAAAGGTTATATGATAAATTTGATACATTTTTAGATTATCATATTTAAGGAATTAATATGGTCCAAATTTGAGATCATTCATCTAAGCATAACTAAAGTTATTGAGGTTCAAAGTTGGCCTTTCAAGCAGATTACAATGGTTCCCATACTTTGATTTTACAAGAGATAAAGATCAGGATGAAATGAATATCCAATGGTGCACTATAAATTATAGAATATTTATTTAATTATGTATTTTAAGAAATATGGTAAGAAGTGCATGATGTTTAGTTCTAAGTAAAGGTAAAGGATTAGGACCAACTAGTTCATGCATATTCATACAGATTGATCTAATAGTGTGAGTGAATTCAAAGTGGTCAAAATGATACTTGTTTAATGATGTTAAATTTAAATATATTTATAATAAGATCAATAGTTAATGTTTTATCTAATCATAAAGGACACGAGATGCAAGCATGGTGTTCAAGGTTTAACTATGACCGTTTGAATTCAAATATTTGAATTTAATGAAGGAAAGACTAGTGCTTGGTTATTGAGCCATATCTCTTGATCTATGAAAAATTTGACTATGGTGTAAAAAGAGAATTTTTAGAGTAATAAAAGGTGCATATTTAAATATAGATTCAAAGAAATGAAATTATGTAAAATCAAAGTTATGAATGTTTAAAGTTGACTATGTGTTATACATTCATATGTTAAGAACTTGGGAAGGATGTTTGAGCTTGTGTTGATGTTGTTTTGATGTTTCATGTTGAATTAGATATTGGAGAGTGTTTTAGACTCCATAATTATGATTTATATGGATTTTTGAGGTGTGATAAATATATCTTGAGAGTGAATACTTCTTAATAAGTTGACTATGTATTTGTTCATGATGTTCCCATGCACCAGGTAAGAGTTTGAGTTATTTATCCATATGTAAAAGTAAGAAAAGTTGATTATGATAATTTTAGGATGTAAAAATCATCATGTGGAATGGATAAATGAATTTTTAAGTCATAATTTGTTCTTATTTTTCTTGGATAAGTGTCAAAGAGTTGAATGGGTCTCTATACGACCTAAACGTGACTTAGGCCTATTTGAAAAAAAGTTGTGCTTAAGTGTAACCCATGTAAAATGCCTTAAGGGTGAAGGAATTTATTTTTTCCAACAAGGAAAATTTTTGAACTTGTTATATCATGAATTCTCTATATATAGTGAAACCAAAGATGATGGTTTCTAGATTTGAGAGACTTGAGCAAGGATTGTTGGCAAAGAGGAGAGGTAGTGTGCCTATTGGATGAGTTGATGAGTAGAAAATATTGAGGAATATGTGTATAAATTTTAGGTCATATTTATTATATCTGAATATTTTTAGGATATGTGAAGAGGTATAAGTTTACATAGGAGGATAGTTTGAGTGAAGGAGAGAGATTGTGGAATGCCTATGTGAGAGGCTTGTATGAGATAAAAAGGGAGTTTTTGTAGGGGTTAGATTATTATAAATCCATAATCAAGTTTTGAAGACATCATTTATAATGTGTAGGTGTTCACTTCAAATGAGGGTCTAAAGGAGTTGATCTTTCTTAGGGTTAGTTACTCTTTCTGAAATAGGTATTTCACTAAAGGCCTTTGGTCAGGAGGATTTGATCAAGGTTTTATGGTCTAAAGTATTTGACCAATAACTTGTTTTTAATTTATTATATGACAATTAGTCCATGTGTTTTAGGCTTGAGAGTGGGTTTTATTCCCCATGAGGGTTTCCCATAAGAACTATGTGTTATGTGTTTGATCTTATATATGTATTGAATGAATGAGTTCTCTTGTTAATGTTTCTTGATCAAGTTGATATATGATGATTGTTTAATAGTTTGAAAGGAATGCAATTGAAATTGAAATATTTGGGCTCATTGATTCACCCTGTGCCCTCTTAATGATTGAACCTCTAACACATCCCATAAGGAGATTAATTATTTTTCACTTTTCAAAGAATAGACTATGTTTAGGTCATTATAAATCACCTTTTCTTGGGTCCTTATAAATCACCTTTTCTTGGGTCCTTAAAGGCAAATAATTTCTTATAACTTGAGGAATAGAGGCACATTGAATAAACCTTATCACATTTTGACATGAAGGAGGTCTAAGAGATTTTGGAGCTACCATGCTTGTAACCATAATTTCATACCTTGGAAGATGATTGGATGAGATTGTAGGCATGATATTGTCACTTCATAAATCCTTCCTCTTTGACCTTATATTTTATGTAATAGAGGTTCCTTGGTTGAGTACAAAAGTGTCTTTCACCAAGAAGTTGGTGAAACTTTCTCCATAGGGCTGTCAATCCACATTTTCTTGCATCATGAACTCATCTTCAACTTATAGGAGAGGATTAAATCATCCTTGAAAAAAAAAGATATTTATCTTCACCTTAATTAGCATCCATGAATTTTCCTTGTTTCCAATATTCTCTTTGTACTAAAATTCTATGCACAAGTACCATCTCTCTTACATTGGTGATGGAGTTATGATTGCACACATTAGCAAGCCTGTTAGGGTTAGGCTATCATGACCTCTTCTTCTTAAATATTGTTATTGATATGGATATGAATTTTGATAGGCACTTTTTTGTATGTTATCTTGCATATGTTGAGCTCTTAGCATTTAAATTTCTACATATGGATTCATGACATTTTCTACCTTTTTAGGAGTAGCCTTAGGCTGGGTGTTAGTATTGGGAATTTGGGATACATATGGAGTATTAAAATAAGTGTAAGATAATGAATGTATATAAACCTTAGAATGAAAAATTCAAACTTAGATGAGACCATTCTTAGCTTTGATAGCAAGTTCATATTCTTCAAGCAGAGTGGAACCACCCATTGATTAAAGCATGATAGCAATTTTAGTACCAATAGCTCTCAAGTAGGTAGGGACCACAAAACTATGAGCTGGCCTCATAGGAGGAGGAAATATACACCAAGTATTTATAAACCTCTTATTTAAGTCATACATTATTTACTTGAATCCTCTTTTGATAACATTGAGTTGATGTATGAGAGAGGTATGGTCACATTCATTTATAAATATTAAGGTCAACAACACTCCAAAATCATCCCATGATGTGATGAATCCACCTTATAGAGTCCTATACCAGTCAATATCCTTCCCTCTAAGGGACATGGTAAGGAGTGTAATGATAATATTATCTTGAGTGACATTGTGGAAGCTACAAAAGTTAGAGACATCTCTAATGTGTTCATTAGGTGTAACATGACTCTAACCATTGAATATGGGTACCCCTTTTGTGGAATTAGGAGGAATGGCATCATATGATTGAAAATGAATTGGATTTTTAGTATTGAAGGCAAGGAAATCATGAGGTCCAGCCATGTCTTATTCAAGATCATCAATTTCTTTAACCTCTTCAGTCTCTTGGCTTCCTTAGCTAAAAAAATCCTCTTAGTCTTCAAAGGGCAGATTGGGATGAGGATATTGAAATTTAAGAGGATGTTCAAGAGAAATAGGTGGATTAATGGGGTTGAACACTCTATTAGATGATGACCTAGTGATAACCATGAATTATGAGATCAGGTTTATGATAAATTAATGGAATTGATCTAGATTTACCTTGATAGAGTCTCCAAATGCTAAGTAGCACACCAATTTGTAGTTGATGTTGTCAAGACCATCACCTTGACAAGTTATCTTAAAGATAATGGTCCCACTGGGTGTGTTAGAAGTATTGTCACAAAATATTTCACCCTATAAGAGGGTGTTAAAGCCTCTTCCAAATTTGGGAAACATGGGAACACTTTCAGGTATGTGGGTGTACCTATAGTGGAAGTGAGACTTTAGATTAAAGGGGTAGCTCCTTGAATATGTCTTGTAATGCTTATCACTTAAATTAGAGATTGATTGTAGCAAAAATAGTTAGATTTTGCATGAAATTAACTTATTTTAAGGGGGTGATACACCATGATGTCTTTCACATGAATATCATACTTTATTTACTAATAATCAAAGCATATGAACTATCTTATAAATCATAAAAGGTTTCTAAAATGAATGATTCAATACAGAGGTGTGATGTATGAAGCAACACAAGGCCAATAAACTAGAGGGTAGATAGATATACACTTTAAAGGAGCATGACACATTTGACTACAATTTTTAGGACCTATTAGAATAACAAATATTGTACAAACATGAAAGGATAAGGGAAGAAATGATAGATAATTATCACTTTACATCACCATGCATCAGTTTCACATTTAGACAATTATTCATGAACTCAAAAAAAGTCTTGTATTAATGTTCAAAGGCAAAATAAAATGTATTTATAGTAGTTATTTAATATACATGATTTGGTATTATATTACAAAGGCCAAAATGGTAGCTACTTATAGAACCTACGAGAGAATAGGAGAGAATGTAGTCAAAAAGTCTCTTAGAAAAATTGTTATACTGAGAGGAGTTACACATATAGAATAGTGAGTTTGAGATAAACCATGTGAGGTGTGATAATATAAATGGCCCTCCAAGTCATGAGACTCATGAAATATGGTGTAGGAGTTCTCATTCTACATAAAAAGTTTTCCTTCATCAATTATCTCTTTTGAAATATCCCATAACTAAGTATAGATCTCATGGTTGCACTAAGAGGGAGAGGTTGTAGACATGTTCCCCCATGCATTGGATACATCCCTAATCATCTAGATTATTTTGGAAGTGAGCCATCACTAATTGTAGTTAAATAAACTCCTCTTCCACTCACCCCTCACACTTTTCCTCAAAATTGGATTTATTTTTTGATGAAAATATATACAAGGAAGTGAATGGCACTTGGAAAGACCCTTCATGGCCTTATATTTATTAGGTACACATTAAATAGGTTCCTACTTGAAGTTTTCACACTTCTCACTATCTTGCTCACTTTGCTAGTTTTGATTGGCTAAGATGAAGGTGAATGTAGGCACACTTAGGATTTTTGATGGATCTTTAAATTATAATAAAGAGTTAGATTAAGTCCTGAAACTTCTCCCAAAGTTGGTTGCATCCTTTAAAACTCCCTATAACTTATAAAACACCACTAATAGTAAAATAAATCCCACTTACCTCTTGTTCATACAAGTAGGGAACACCTCAAGTATATGGTAAGGGTATTGGTGAGTCCCATAAAATGTTTAGTCACTTTCATGCCCATTCCATCTCATCTAGATAACCCTCCATCCTTGTTTTCCCAATTGGGTCCTTATTCAAGGTTTTGTAGGGTTTTAGGTCCTGTTTTCTCTTAATATTTGTTCATGGAGATGAGATTTTGAAGTTGAAAAAAATTGCATAATATCAATGTTCATGACCCCGAACAACTTCCCTAAACTCCTTGGACCTCCATGTACACCCTCCAATAAGATGTGGGCATTCAAGGTCACCCTATCGAGCTTGATTCCTCATTTTACACAAGCTTGAGTTATTTAAAGACAAAATTGGATCTCCTTGTCACTTATTATTCAAGGTGGAAGCTTGAACACACTTTTTACATTAAAAAAATACACTAATCGGTTATAATTCCCACCTAAGTCTAGAAGTGACTTTGGCTCCCTATTTGGTCTTTAGGCCTAAACCATGTCTAATAAGCATGTCTGCATACTTGAAAGTCTATACCATCATGTTGAGATTATTCCCTCTCTACAATGTCTCTGATGTTTTTTAGGTGTGATTCAACTTTCCAAAACTCTTTTCAACATCCAATTAACCCCTAGCTCATTCCCCTATCTCCATCTTCATGACTGCAAGGTTTGTGCTTTTAGGGAAGTACGCTCTATCTAAGATAAAATAGAGGGTACTTCCCCTATTTCCTAAAAAAATAGATGTTGTAGGGATTTTTATGAGTGATGAAGACTTTCTACATAAAAATTTGTCCCTTTGTCATATCATTTGACCCTCCAACTCCTTTAAGACCCAAGATAGACCCTTAGGAAAGGGAATGTGTGTAAGCTTTATAATGTATATTGTATAACTGTTGTGTAGTCATATAAAATGTCAAAATTGGTATTATGAGTGTGGTTTGTGACACCCCATCCATATGTCCTTTTTTCATGCTCTCGTGACCCTTATAGACACCTTTTTGCTCATTTTTAGTCATCTAGAACCTTTTGAACAATCATTCCACCTCAGCCAGATAGTATTCCCCATACCAATCCTATTCCCATAGATCTTGAGACTATAGGATAGGATCAGACCATTTGGAATATATCACCCCATATACAAGTGTTCCATTTTTAGTGGACCTATACATTTGCACTTTGAGCCCCAATGATCATTTTCATCTAGTCCTTATTCTTAATTAGGTCAACTTAGCATGAATACATCTAACCCATGACCAATTATTCCCTATGAAATCCCACTCAAATCTTATTTACAAGGGAGGTGAAAAAATTAAAATGCAAGAAAGAATATAAAATAATCACTAAGCTAAACTTCCCTATTATTTACACATAGTCACCCAACATAGCTGTAAACTTACTCAAATCCTCATACCAGTCCCTAGCCACCTCAAACACTATCAATTTAGCATTTTCATCTGCACCACATTATTTCACAAATAATACTAGGTGGGAGAACTACATATGGATTGATAAATCTTCAAATTATTGGTATGTAGGTAGTGTGCCCAGATAAGGGGTGTGCATCATACGTTCAATACATCTTTCACACTAAGCCCCCCTCTTTCTCAAGTGACTCAAATGTCATTTTATCAAGAATGATGGAAGGTTAGGGTTTTAAGATAAAATTGGATCCATAGTGAGGTTTTTCAATGACCAATGATAAATTTTTCATAGGTAATCTCACATAGGCAAAACACAACTACCTAGAAAGTTTCAGGTCTTTATGATCAGTTTGGACAACAACAAGAACAGATAATACCATCAGACACCAAAGTGTCCACTTTTTGGTGATCCTATCATTTCACCCAATGAAATCTAGATTCAATTTTATGATACCATCCTAGTCCTACATAGTCATTTTCAACCTTTGTATCAGTTGTCTCAGTCTATTTTCTAGCTAAGTTATATTTCTTCTTATTTATTATTATTTTTAGAAAGGTGTAAAAGATAAATAGTTGCAAAAATTAGGACTATATTTATTGGTATATTCTATAATAATTTATTAATATATACCCTTAAATAAAATATGAATAAAACTCCATTATTATAAAATAAGCTAAATCATTTAGTGAACCCATATTACTTCATTTGTGCACAAAAACCCTAAAAAACCTAGGGAAAATTCCTTGCTGATTTTAGCAATATTATTATAATTTTTATTGCATATATAAATTATAATTTCACATTTAATTTTTTGAATTCACCATATTAATTTTAAAAATCATTTATTTCAAACCCTAGTAGAATACTAGGTCCCTATGTTTTTGGAGGTATCACCTTACATGTTAGTGAGCTTCATATACTTTTATGCATATTCTAGTTCACTATTTTTCAAATCCTAGATTACATTTATTTAATCTTCTCTTTCATTTTTCAAGTTATTTACCTTATGCCACTAATCTCCTTACATCTCTTCATTTGAGATGAAGTGAAAGACTTAGTGGAAACCCTCCTAAATTCACCCAAATTCCTCTAACCCATCCATATACCATGGATAAATAAGTAGATCAGTTTCCTATTATAGATCCTACACATCTAAATTACACTAATTTCTATGAGGATAATTCTGACAATGAGTAGTATGAGAATAACAATGATGATACACACACTAATATTCATGCCTCACCACATTGGGATACTGATCTAATTCCACCTTTGTTGATGATGATGTTATCATATTAAAATCTTGATTATATAAAATTTTAGAGAGAGACTTATGGAACAATCCTAAGATCATGATGTTATCTTAAAATCTATGATGGAAATTAAAAAGGTTAATAAATTTGAGTCTTTGATTCCTTTAAAAAAACTAATTACAAATGACACTATAGGGGAAACTATGTCTCAACAATCCTCTATAGTAACCCAACCTTCATATGTGGTACCACCAGTTATGGCTAGTACATCTTCACCTCCTAATATGATTTCCCTTTTGCAAGAGATAAAATATCTTTAATCCAAGGTGTTACATCTTGATCAAGGTGTCTCTAGACCAACATAGAATTTAGACTCTTTTGCTCTACTTCATACACCATTGGCACACCATATTGATTCTAAACCCTTTCCACTAAGTTTTGTTCAACCCAATCTCACTCTATGTGATGGTAAGGGTGATCCAGAGACACACTTGAGAGATTTTCATGGAACATGCTTAGACTATGTGCCAAATGACTGGTTACTAACCAAGTTATTTCCATGGAGTTTAAAGGATTATGCTCTATAATGGTTCTATAGCCTACCAAATTAGTTAGACAAAGAATTCAATCCTTTAGCTAACATGTTCCTAGCTCATTTTAGTATTAAAATATGTGACAAGGTTTTTTATGCCCAAGTTGTACAATAAAAACAAAGGTCAAATGAGCATCTCATAGATTATATTATTAGATAAAGACTATCTTGGCTAAAATGACTAGCCCCATGGATGATCAATAATTATAAGATCTCTTCAAACATAGTCTTCTATGAGCTTTGCATGAGTCAATAATTTTTAAAAAAAAATTCTTCCTTCACTGAGTTATGTCATACACTAAAGAAAAGTGAAGTCAAATTACTTTCAATGGGAAAACTCAAGTATACAAGCATATCAAAAATAATAGACAAGAGTAACAGTAAATTCCCATATAAATTAAAGGTTAATGATATCAAACATCAAAATAAACCTATAATTGATATGGATTTAGATTCCCCTCAGTGAGTGGTTTTATCAGTGCCTCCTTGATGAGCGTTTACCAATCTACCAATGTCTCTAGCTAGAGTCTTATGGAAACTATTAGAATTTAATGTCCTATCTCTCCCTCCTATTTGAGAAGTTGATATGATAAAGCCTCTTCCACATGAATATGATCAAAATACATTGTATGATTTTCATAGGGCATTAGGACACACAATGAGTATATGCATTAATTTTCAACATAATATATAAGACTTAATAGATGGAAACCTTATTGATCTTGGCACTCTAGTTGAGCCTCCTCATGCAAATAAAATAAAAGACAAGGCTCTATAAATTTTCTTAGATCCTTTCCTGTAACATTCTAAATAAGAGATAGGGGGCATATTAGGTGTTAAACATGAATATCATGCACACCCTCCACTAGTTACATACCATACACCTTTATTTGAGTCACATCCTTTGAACAACATGATTGTTGTGTATAATTCTAAAGTTCCAACAAGACCTTAAAACTCCTTCTCAAAGTAGGAGATAGTTGAGGATGATTCAAATTACTATGAAATATTTATTAGAGCCTATATTAATCACCATCCCATTTATAGTGTTATCATAGATAATGGATCCAGTGTGAATATGTGCACTATGACATTACTTAAGCATTTGGGATATTAAAATAAGGATATCACCCTGATGGACATAGTTATCAATGGATTTAGTAGACACATACAAAGTTTATTGGGTGAGATTTTAATTCCTCTATAGGTTAGTCCAACACATGTGGCCTCATCATTTACTATTATTCCAAGTATAATATTATTTGACATGTTGCTTGGTCGATCGTGGATCTAGGAACTTTGTGTAGTACCTTCTACAATTCACAGATGCATGAAATACATTCATGCTAATCAGGTTATTAAAATTGGTGGAGCTCTGCATGAGTTACCACTCCCCACTTCAGAGCCAACTCATAATTTGCATTCACTAGTTTTAGCTCATCCACTAGTTATAGTTATTATTCTAGTTGAGATTTAGACACAGTCGAAGCCTCCCTCACTAGCATAGAGAGTTCATACACTTCTAAGGAGGCCTCTCTTAGAGTGACTACTACATCAACCATAGTTTTAAGATTATATATATTTTCTAGCTACATTATTCACACCTTGGGTAGTATCATTGGTATCATTCCTCTACACATAGAACACATTTTTAGAGAGCTTCTTCTACTACCATATTGGTCCCTAAGATCCCCATAATTTCATCCACTTCTTAAAATTATAGGGGGACCCCATAGTTGATTTTCCACTAGAGAGATTTTAGAGCACTTATAACATACACAAATTTTAAAGTCATAATCTCATCCCTTGCATCATGCTTCACAATCATGCATGATCCTTCTCTTTGATATAAGACACCATGATAAGGAGTATCTTATGAGACTCATCAATTAGTATCATTTCTTCTTAGTATTTCTTGTACATAATTTCTTAGCTTAATTATATATAGTTTATTTATACTTGTACATAATTTCTCAACTTACTTGTATATAATTTAATTATGATTACTTATACATAGATTATTTCAAAATACCAAAAAAGATATAATATTTCAAAATACAAAAAACATTAAAATAACTAAAAACATTGAAATTTTTAAAACTATATGCATTATCCATGATTTACATTTCTACTACCATGTTAGACTTACATTTTGATATTTTATGCTATTGTTTGTTGATTTATCTACATTACCATGCTTCCCTCCATCTTATTTGATTATGTGTAGTGACACCTAGATCTTGATTGCTTCAGTCTACCCATTGAAGGGGAATCCTAATTTTACATTTGAGACATACATCTAAATATCTACCCACTGGAGGTATATTCTACATGATTACACTATCAAAATTATGTCATTCCTATACCACACACTGTAGTTATCATGTTGATGTACATTACTTATAGTTTTGTTAGCTACAGTCCAATTCAAATTGTGTAGTTTTAGTATGGTTTTACTCAAAATATCCAAATATAGGGGGAATAATGTGTGGCATGATGGCTCTCACTTATATTTTTAGATTGGGTAGTTGGTACAACTTTGAGATCAGAATCCATGTTATAGACACCAATGATTGGGGGTAATGTGCATGGCACATTTACCTTCTTTTCTTTCTAATTCATTTTATTACATAGGTATTCTCAATAGTTGCATGCCTTATTCCATTTATAGGTGGTTGGTATAATTTTGGAGTGGCTTTCATATAATCCTAGTTCTCAATTTCAAACAAGATTTCATACAAGCCTAATCTCCACCATTTAGAGTGGACAAGATTGGCCTAGTTCTTAGTACAACTTTGGCTATCCATGCCACATTATCAAATTATAAAGCATTCATGGGCTTCATGAGCCATCTGATATGACACACATTCATACTAATATCAATTCATAATTCACAATTAGTGGGAAATGATGAAGCTAAAGGAATAGCTAGCCTTTGTATTATTGAGCCACCTACTTAGAGGAATTGTATACACAGTCCAAACATCAATTAACACACACATGATCACATAACTTTAGTACATAGTGGGTGATGATGGAGCCAAAGGTATAGCCTTTATAATATTGAGACATCCTTAGGGAGTTGATCACTCAACTCCATTCATGATATTACTCTTGGTACAACACATACCCAACATCACTCAATATCACAATAGGTTTTATATTAGTTTGTATACCAAATGAGGTGTATTCATTCCTTTCTCTTCCTCTCTCTTTTACCTAGCCTTTATATGTTCTTATTTTAGACATAACATATCTAGTAATAACTGATCTATTCTTTATTTTCTCTTATATATTTATGCTTCACATTGTTCTCTCTCTATGCACAGTCAACATCACACATTTGCATGGGCTTCACCCTTATAGGTAAATTTAGATACGCTTTCTATTTTTTCTTTATCTTAGTATTTTTCTTTGTTGCATCACTAGAATAAGCGGGGGGGGGGGAATGTACTCATATAAAATGTCCAAATTAGTATTTTGAGTTTGGTTTATGATACCCCATCCATAGGTCCTTTTCATATGCTATTGTCACCCTTATAGACACCTTTTTGCTCATTGTTATTCATCCAAAACCTTCTAAATGGTCATTCCACCTCAAATAGATATTATTACCCATGCCAATATTATTTCCCTAGGTCCCAAACGTATAGGATAGGATCACCCCATTTTTACTATAGTACCCTAGAAAGAAGTGTCCCATTTTTGGTAGTCCTGTCCATTTGCACTTTGAGCTCCAATTATTATTTTCATCTAGTTCTTATCCTTAATTAGGTTGGCCTAGCATGAATAAATCTAACATTTACACTTTGAGCCCTAACAGTTATTTTCATCTAGTTCTTATCCTTAATTAGGTTGTCCTAGCGTGAATATATCTAACCCATGACTAATTATTTCCTATAAAATCCCACTCAAATATCATTTTCAAGGGAGGTGACTAAACTTACAAAGTAATCAAGAATATAAATAAATCACTAAGGAAAACTTCCTTATTCTTTGTACATAGTCACCCAACATAGCTGTAAACCTAAAAAAATACTTATACCAATCTCTAGCCACCTCAAACACTATTAGTTTTGCATATGCATCTGCATCACACTATTTCACAAATCACACTAGGTGGGATAACTACATATGGCTTGATCCCTCTTCAGAGTATTGTTATGTAGGTAATGTTCCCACACAAGGGGTGTGGATTACATGTTCAGTACATATTTAATACTAACTCCCCCTCTTTCTCAAGTGACTCAAATGTCATTTTATCAAGCATGATGGAGGGTGAGGGTTTGAAGACAAAATCATCTCCATAGTGAGTTATGTCCATGACCAGTGCTCAATTTTTCATATGCACACTCACATAGGCATAACACAACTTCCTAATATTATTTAGGTCTCTATTATTAGTTTGGATAAAAATGATAGGAATTTAAAAAATAACTAGACACCAAAGCCTCCAATTTTTGGTGCTCTTATCCTTTCACCCAATGAAAAATAGATTTAAGTTTACAACACCTTCCTAGTCCTGCATAGTCATTTTCAACATCTGTATCAGTTATCTTAGTCTATTTTCTAACTAAGTTATATTTCTTCTTATTTATTACTATTTTTAGAAAGGTTAATAAGACAAATAGTTACACAAATCAAGACTATATTTATTTCTATATTTTGTACTAATTTATTAATCTAGACCCTTAAATAAAATAGGAATAAAAATCCATTATTCCAAAATAAGTTAAATCAACCTGATTAGAACCCCTTCTTCATGTTTATCCAATATAATTAGGGTATATTTAAGTGAATTACATTATCTTGGAGGTCCTTTAAACACTTTTGGCATTAAAATCCTTTCAAACTTTGTATTGTCCATACTCTATCATTTAAATATCTTAGACTAAGATTATATCCTTATTTGGGAGGGGCCCATGTAGGTGGTCCTAAATAGTTGTAACTTGAATATAGTGTTCCAAGACATCCTTATGGTTTCTTTATGGTCATCACCATCTATTGGAACCTATTTACCTCACAGTCAAGCTGTATCTAGATTAAAAACACTACTTTTTTGTTCACTATCTACAATCAATTATCATTAAATTTTTTGAGGTAAAAGGACCTATAGGCCGCCATCACCTTTAAAAACTATGACACATATTATGTAGAAATACTTTGAGATATCTTGGAGTCACCTTATATCAATAAAATTTGTTATTTCCATGCTTAAGACCTTTTTATGGATGGTGTAAGGGTTTATACATAGCTATAGGTGAATAGTTTCAAAGAACATACACTTGTAGGTCTATATGGGATCAAAAATCTACATATAAACCTATTTTTAAGATAATTTTGTTTTTTTGTATGCCTTTCCTCTTAATAAAAATAGTTCAATCATGAAGGCATACCCTATTTTTGCTTGAGATGCTAGAGTCACCTTGAAATTCTAAACTTTGGAGATGTCATTATCTTAAATTAGTGGTCAAAGGTGCATATTGGAGATCTTTAAAAACTAACTTCCACTGATCATAAACCTCCCAACTTTTGCAAATATTTTCTCCTATTTGGGAGCTATAAGTTATTTTTATTTATATATTTCAAATATCTTGACAACCTTATCATATAATCTCCATACAATGGCTAGGTGTTCTATTTTCACATTTTAGGGATATGGTCCCTAAATACAGTCATTTCACTTTAAATATAATATCCCATCTTGCCTATCAATCTATCATTCCAAATAGGTCTATCATAATCTAGTCCACACACTAGGACCTCAATAGGGGTTTCACCATGTCTAATTTTCTCCCTCAAGCATTCTTAGTCTTCTATGGTGCCACCTATAGGTGGAATTTCACATGTATGCAGGTAGATAGTGAAAGTATATTTCAAAAAATACTTTGTGTATGGTCATTTGATCACTCCTAGTCCCTTATAACCTCTTCTAATGTATGTTTTCAACCTTGAGGACCTAGAGAGCACTCAAGTATGTTTGTTCCAATATGTCATCTTCATGTAAGGTACTCAAAGATGTATTTAATAGTAGACAAGAACATTGGGAAATATGTATGGACTATGAGCATGTAGTATGACCCTACCATGATTTCAAGCTCTCATATGGATTCCTTCATCATGATTGACTGTGTATATATGTTTCACATGACTAAAAAAATACCTTATTTATTTCACTATATGGAGGGGCTCAATTACTTGTTGGCTCAACCTATTTAAACTCTTTATGACTCCATGAATGTGCTAAATTCCTCAACACAATTAATTTAGTTGAGTGTACATGATAGTCATGGGATAAATTGATTATGTGTCACTAAATAACTATAATTCCATCAATATTTATTTAGATAATGAGATTTAAAATTAAGAGGACCAAGAGGAAATTTTAAAAATAATAATTAACCTATCACCACTCTCTAAAGTCACTACCAAAACATGAAGATTTTGTAGATAGTAGAAACTTGCCTAACATTTCAAATGAGACCAACTTGCAAACTTGAGATGTTTTACCTATACAGATACTTTGAAACATGAAACCAAGCATGGGATAAATTAGGTGAATATTCCCATGTGTTTTGGAGTCAATTTTAGTAGCTATATTATAAGGACCTATCTACTCAAGAGAAAAAACTATAGGGTATGGGAAATAGTGAGCATAAAAACATAGTTAGCTTGATAGAGATGATTCTTAAATCTTAATTGACCAATACTTGAAATATTGTTATTAAAATTAATCTTTCTAAGTTTAATATTAGCCTTTAAATTATTTTGGTTTGAAACTTCTCCAGTTGATCATACCAAATATAAACTTGCTAACTGGTTCTATGTGCAAAGTGGAATGATAAGAGAGTAGATTGGTTTTTAACCCTTTATGGCACTTTAAAATCATGTAAATAATTTAATTGAGTCTTAATAAGTTTAAGAGTCATCACATTAGGTTTTAACATGTGTCACACTCCCCTATAGGCCATACAAATGCCAAACTCCTTTTTTAGTTGTTTTCTTGGTTTTTATGTAGAGAACCTACAAGTTTCAGATGATACTAACATTATTGATAGGTAATATAATATCCTAGATGTTGGAAAGAAAACTAGGACAATTTTAAACTTTTAAAACCATGCCACTTTCATATATAACCCCTAAATGACCCCTAAATGACTCAAGTTGACATAAAACCTAATTAAACCATGACCAAGGATAAAGTAGCATTAAATTACTTAAAATGATAAAAAAAACACCCTATGACACTAAATTATATATCTAGTAAGTTTTTTAATATACATGTGTTAAAACATTTTGACTTGTGGTCAAAATGGTCAACATCTTTGGCAATTTCTCAAGGGTGGTATACTTATTATACCAAGACCAATTTCCTAATCATATCTATTGGGACATGGAGTTACATGTACACATATTTAACACAAAAATTTCCTTTATTACACAAAAAACACATTGTAAGACACACAAAATAATACAAAAATGTGTTTAAGTAGAACACTTAGGGAATAAAACATAATAGAAAGAGAATACACACACCTATTCTATTATTTACAAACCTTAGTCTTGAGGTGAAATAACTAATAATATCTCAACTAGGGTCAAATATGATCCCCCTTACATATTTGTCTCTCCATGAAGTTAGACTAGCATGAGGAGCATGCTCACTAGCAATCACTTGTATATGTGAGTGGTCAAGAAGCTTACCACCTTATTAGGTATATAAGTGAACTATTTGGGACCTTCATGAATGATTTTTCTTGTTCTCTAAGAACCTTGCTTAGGGATGAAACTATTATGATCTCCATAATATCCATTGGATGCTCTCCAAAAAAAGGTACATTGGAGTGTATGATAGTATTTTCAACCTTGTCTTCTTCTAGGGTAGAAAATACTTGATGTTTGAAAGAACCAAGCTCCTCTTCTTCATGATCCAATACCTTTGTATATGGCTCAACATTAAGTGGGTATCCTAACTATTATTGAGGTACAATAACTTCTACCTTGACTCCATTATTCATGTCTACAACTTCTTGGACACTAGCATCATCAAATTGATTTATTATGGTAGGTTCTTGATTAGAATAAAGACCTTCATTTTTATGTTTGATGGAATACTTGTTAACATGATCATTAGTCTCCTTATCAACCTTGACATTAGATAAAGAATTTCTTGGAGAAAAATTAGACTTACCCAACTTGTCAAAATGTTTGCATATGTCATTGAGCCCTTGCCATAGGTCTTCCTCGTTCACAACATGAGACTTTTCTTCATGCTTATTGAGACACTCAACATCATGTTTGTTAGAGGCATTAACCAGATTATATGTAGTCTTATTGAAATGGGGAGTAATATTACCAAGCTGATCAAACTCATGACATATGACATCAAACCTTTGCCACAAGTAATTATCATTAACCTCATGAGTTTCATCATCTAAAACATCCTCATAAATGGTAGGAATAAAAACATAATTACTTCCACTATGGTGTTCAATCAAATTCATTATCCTATGATCATCATACTCATGAATCATATAATTAACTTCATTAGCATGAGAATGTTTGATACTTACCTCAGCTTCGTGAAATGGCTCTACATGCATGATATAAGTCCCAAGGTTAGTTTGTTCAAAGTATGCATAAGGATAATGTGTATATGTATCTACACTATTCTCATCCAAGAATAAATCAAATATTCCTTCAATTTTAAAATCTCCATCATCCACATTAGGTTCCTCTTTATCATTGATCACATAATTCAAGCTAGAGCTTATTTGAATGTAAGGCTCAATATGTAACCTTGAAAAAGGATATGCCCTAATTACTAGTTTTATCCCATGCCTTGTCTAAAAGGCCAAGAAGGACCAGTCATCTAGGAGATATCCACCAATCTTGGCTATAAAGTCTCTTGAAAGGTAGTTTATAAAGTGAGTTAGGAGATCAAAAACTATGTCTTTCAAGATGGGAAAACTAAGACAATAATTTAAGAAATACTTCATGTTTTTTATTAGTCATGTGGTATTAGAAAGTGTACCATCCAATTAAATGAATCCTTTTCTATGTGGCTCATATTTTATGCCCAACTTATGAGCTACAAATTTTGGCATGATTGAAGTAGAAGCTCCATTATCAATTTGTCAACCACTATGAGAGTGAGATAGAATAGTAGAGGTTTATTAGTCATAATAAATGGTTAAATAATGGTATTAGGTAATTTTTAAATGACAACATAAATTTGACTTTGACTTAGAGGGGAAGAAGTAGTAGTTCAGTAGATAATTACTTTTGTAACAACTCTTTTTGTCCAGGAATATGAAGGACATCCCATAAGGAGATTGATTCTTTAGCACTTTTCAAAGAATCCACTATGTTAATAAAATTAAAAATCACATTTTATTTGGTCCTTAAAGGCAAAAAATTTCTTATAACTTGAGGAATAAAGGCACCTTGAACAGACCTTATCGCATCCTGACTTGAAGGAGGTGTAGGAGATTTTTCAGTTGTCATGTTTAAAACCATGTTTTTATACCTCAGAGGATGATTGGATGAGATTTTAGGCATTATATTGTCACCTCTTAGATACTTCCTCTTCTCCATTGTATTATCTACAACATAGGTTCCTTGATTGAGTGTAAAAGTGTCTTCCACCAAGAATTTGGTGAAACTTTCTCCATGGGGATACCAATCCTCATTTGCTTACATCATGACCTAATCTTTAGTTGATAGGAGAGGAGTAACTCCTCCTTGAGAAAAAATATATTTCTCTCAACCTTCATTAGCATCCATGAATTGGCCTTGTTTCCAATATTTTCCTTGTAACAAATTTCTATACACTTATGCCATCTCTCTTGCATTGGTGGTGGATTTAGGATTATACACATTGGTAGGCATTTTGGGGTTAGGATTCCATTGACCTATTCCTCTTCCATATTTTTGTTGATAAGGATATGAATTTTTATAGTAACCTTGTTTTATATTAGCTTGCCTAAGTTGAGATCTTAGCATTTGAATATTTGCATATGGATCCATGACATTTTTTTCCTTCTTAGGAGTAGCCTTAGGATTGGTGTTACCATTGGGAATTTAGGATACATTTATAGTATTATAATAAGTATGAGACAATGGAGTAATATACACCATAGGAGGTAACCTTAAAACTTGGATGAGACCATTCTTATATTTGATAATAAGTTAATATGCTTTAGGAAGAGTAGAATCACCCATAAATTGAAGCATGATAGAAATTTTAGTACCAATGGATCTCAAGTAGGTAGAGAACATAAAACTAGGAGGTGACCTCATAGGAGAAAGAAATATATACCAAGTCTTTATAAACCTATCATTGAATTCATGCATTATTTCTTTGGATCCTCTTTTGATCACATTGAGCTGATGTATGAGACAAGGATGGTCACTTTCATTTACAAATATTGAGGTTAACAACACTCCAAAATCATCCAATGCTATGATTCAACCACCTTGTAGAGTCCTATACCAATCAAGATCCTTCCCTCTAAGGGACATGGAAAGGAGTCTATTGTCAATATTCTCTTGAGTGACATTGTGGAAGCTACTAAAGTTAGAGACATATCTAATGTGTGCACTAGGTGTAACATGACTCTCACCATTGAATATGGGTACACCTTTTGTGGCATTAAGAGGGATGGCATCATATTCTTGAAGGTGAATTGTATTTTCAATATTAAAGGAAGGGAAAGAATGAGGTCTAGCCATGTATTATTAAAGATATTCAATTTCTTCAACCTCATCACTCTCTTGGCTTTCTTGGCTAAAAAAATCCTCTTGGTCTTGAAAGGTCAGCTTGGAATGAGGATATTGAACTTGAAGAGGAAGTTTAGGCGAAATAGATGGATTAATGGGGTTGAACACTCTATTGGATGATGACCTAGTGATAACCATGAATTATGATAGCAAGTTCATGATAAAATAATGGCCTTGAACTAGATTTACCCTTGTGGAGTTGCTAAATACTGAGTAGCACACCAATTTGTAGTTGATGTTGTCAATACTAACATTCACCTTGACAAGTTATATTGAAGACAATGGTCCCACTGAGTGTACCAAAACTATTATAACCAAAAATTACACCCTAGAAGAGGGTGTTTAATCTTATTCCATATTTGGGAAATGTGGGAACACTTCCAAGTATTTGAAAGTATTTATAGTGGAAGTGAGCCTCTAGATTTAAGGGCTAACTCCTTGAATATGTCTTGGAATGATTATCACCTAATCTAGTGCTTGATTGTATGGAAAAGAGTTAGATTTTACATGAAATTAACCTCTTATAATGGTGTGATACAAAAATATGTCTTCCACGTGACCATGCTACTTTATTCACTAAGAACCAAAGCATACAAACTAACTTCTAAGTCCTATTAGGTTTCTAACATGAGTGTTTCAATATATAGGTGTGATGTATGAAGAAACACAAGGAAAATGATCTAGTGGCAATATTTCACACTCTAAAGACAATCATACACTTGAAATTAGCTTAAAACACTTAACTACACTCTATATGACCTGTTATAATAGGAACTCTTGTACAAACATGAAAGGATAAGGGAAAAAAGGATACAAAATTGTCACTTTGCATCACCATACATCAATTACACACTTAGACATTTTTTAATGAACTAAAAAATATATTTTCATTAATTTTCAAAGGAAAAATTCAATGTATATCCTATAGGGCTTCATCGTACATGGTGTGGTATTAGATTATAAAGGATAAAATGATAGTTACTTATAGAAATTGAGAGAGAATAAGAAATAATGAAGTCCAAAGGTTACTTATAACACTTTTCATGGTGAGGTAAGGAGTTACACATATAGGATAATTAGTGTGAGATAGACCATATGAGGTCTGATAGGACAAATGGCCCTCTAAGTCATGAGACTCATGAAATGTGGCATAAGAGTTCTCATTCTATACAATAAATCTTCCTTCATCAATTAACCCCTTTATAACATCCCACAACTAACTATGGACATATCTAATTGTTTCACTAAGAGGGAAAGGTTGTGCACATTCTCTCCCATGCATTGGTTGCACCCCTAATCATTTGGATTCTTCTAAAAGTGAACCATCACTATTTTCAGTCTAAGAAAATCCTCTTCCACTCAACCCTCACACTTGGCCTCAAAATTGGCTTCAATTTTACATTAAAATAGATAAAAGGGAGTAAATTACACTTTGAAATCCCATCCATAGACTTATATTTCTTAGGTACACCTTAAATAGGCTCTAACTTGAAGTTTTCACACACCTCACTATCTTGTTCACTTTGCCAATTTTGATTGGTTGAGATGAAGTTGATGGTAGATATAATTATGAGTTTTATGGAGCATGAAATTATCATATATATTTATAGTAATTCCTCAACCTTTTTCCAAATGTTTTTGCATCCTTTGAAACTCCCTAGAACCTAAAAAACACCACAAATAGTCAAAAAAAGCTAATTTACCTCTTATATGTATAAGTAGGGGACACATAAATTAGATGGTAAGGGTATATAAATATTCCAATACAATTTTAGTTCACTTTCATGCCTATTCCATCTCATCTGGATAACCCTTCATCCTTGTTTTCCCATTTGGGTCCCTATTCAAGGTCTTGTAGGATTTTAGGTCCTTTTAGCTCTTAATATTTATTAATAGAGATGGGATGTTGAAGTTTTTAAAAAAATACATAAGATATATTATTATGACCCCTATAAAATTCCCAAAACTCCTTTTACCTCCATGCATACTCTCCAAGAAGATGTGGTCAGTCAAAGTCACCCTATTGAGCTTGATTCCTGATTTGCACAGACATGAGTTGTCTCAAGCCAAAAGAGGCTCTCATTATGAATTATTATTCAAGGTGTAAGATTTAACAAAAAATTTATATTATATAAACCATGTTAAAATATGTTATAATTCCCACCTAAGGCTAGAATACATTGAGCCCCATTTAGTGTTAAGGCCTAAACCATGTTTAACAAGCCAATCTACATACTTAAAATTTTATACCATATTGTCAAGATTATTCCATATATGTAAGGTGTATCATGTTTATTTAGGTTTTATTCAAATTTATACACCTATTTTCAATTTATAATTATCCCCTAACTCACTCCCCTATCTCCATCTTCAAGACTACAAGGTTTGTGCTTCCAGGGAAGTACCCTTTGTTTGAGACAAAATAGAGGGTACTTACCCTATTTCCTTAGGAAAAATGGATATTTTACTGGTTTATCCAAGTTATTATACCCTATTCACAAAAAAATTGGCCCTTGGTAATATCATTTGAACCCCAACTCCTTCAAGACCCAATATAGACCCTTGGGAAAGGGACGGTGTGTAGGGTTTAGAATGTAGACTATATATTTCTTTATTACAACCTTTTATCCATGTTACTACCATATAATGAGGTTATATTTAGGTTAATTACATTATTTTGGATGTCCCTCAAACAATTTTACCATCAAAATCCTTTCAAACTTTGTATTATCGACACTCTATCATTTGACTATCTTGGACTGTAGACTATATCCCTATTTGGGAGGGTCCCCTATAGGTGATCCTGCATAGTTGTACCTTTAATATAGTGTTATAAGACATAATTATGGTTTATTTGTGGTCATATAATTTTTTTGGGACATATTTACCTCAAATTCAAGTTGTATCCATATTGAAAACACTACTTTTTTGTTCATTGTTTGTAATAGTCAACTATAGTTTACTTTTTTGAGGCAAAAGGACTTATAGGCAGAAATCACCTTTGAAAAATGTGACACATATTATGTTTTAATACATTTATATATTTAGGAGTAACCTTATATCAAAAAAAAAAATTATTTCCATGCTTAAGCCCTTGCTATGGATGGTGTAGATGTTTGTACCTAGCTGTAGGTGGATAGTTTCAAAGAGCAAACACATGTAGGTGTATATGGGCTCAAAACTCTGCATATGAACCTATTTTGAATATCCTTGTGTTAATTTTTTTTCATTTAATCTTCATAATATATTTAAATAATTAATTCATACCATATTTTCACTTGAGATGCTAGAGTCACCTTAAAATTCTAAACTCTATAGATGTCATTGTCTAAAATTAGTGGTCAAAGGTGTATATTAGAGCTCTTCAAAAACTAACTTCCACTAATCATAAACCTCCAAAAAATTTAAAATATTTTATCCTTTGTTGGAGATACAAGGTTTTATCATTTATATGATTCATATCTCATAACAACCTTGTCATATAATCTCCATAAAATGGCTAGGTGCTCTATTTTCATGTTTTAGGGATATGGTCCCTGAATATAGTCATTTCACTTTTAAAGGTAATATCCCATCTTACCTATGATTATATAATTACAAATAGGTCTATCATGATATAATAAATAAAAAAATACCTCAATAATGGTTTCATCATGTCTAATTTCCTCCCTCAAGCATCCTGAAATTTCTATGGTGCCACTTATAGGTGTACTTTTGCATTTATGCAGGTAGACAGTGAAAGTATATTTCAAGCAATACATGGTGTATGGTAATATTATCACTCCTAGTCCCTTATAAAATATTAAAGTTTATGTTTTAAACCCTAGGGAGATAGAGACCACTCAAGTATGTTTTTTCTAATATGTCATCTTCCTATAGGGCACCCAAAGGTGGATGCAATAGTAGATAAGAGCATTGGGAAGGATGTATGGACTATGAACATTGAGTATTAACCTACCATAATTTAAATTTCTTTTATGGATTCATTAATATTATTTAAACTTAAAAAAATACAAAATTAATCTTAACAATGTGAATATATCTCGTGAGAGCACTTATAGGTGTATATCAATGGCCGACTATGTATATATATTACACATGACTACAACAATACCTTCTTTCTTAAGCCATATGGAGGGTATAAATTATTTTTTAATGTTTAAATGAGAGTATAAACCTCTTAAAACTCTTTTTTACTCCATGAACATGCTAAAGTCCTTAACATATTTCACTTAGTTGACTGTACATGACAGTCATGGGATAAATTGACTATGTGTCACTAAATAACTATAATTTTATGAATATTGCTATATAAAATGAGATTTAAAAGTGAGGGTACAAATATGACATGATAAACATGATAATTAACCTATCACGACCCTTTGAAGTCACTAAAAAATCATGAATATTCTATAGATAGTGGAAACCTGCCTATCATTTCAAATGAGACCAACTACAAACTTGAGATGTTGTACCTATCAAGACACTTTGAAACATGAAACCAAGAATTGGAATAATGAGGTAAATATTTAAATGTCATATATATTAAATTATATTATCAATATTTTATGGACCTATCTAATTAAGATCAAAACCTATAGGGTATAGGAAAGAGTGAGTAGAAAAACATAGTTAGATTGTTAAAGATTATTCATAAAGAAAAATTGACCAATCCTTAAAATATTTTTATGAAAATTTATATCTCTAATTATTATATCACCCATAAAATTCATTTGTTTTTAAACTTCTCCAATTAACCATACTAGGCATAAACCTGCTAACTAGTTATGCGTGACTGGTGGAATGATAAGAGAGAAGAATGGTTTTTGACATTTTTTGGAACTTTAAGAACATGTCAAGCATGGAATTGAGTCTAATAAATCTGAAGAGTCATCCTAAAAGGTTTTCACATATTTCACACTCCCTTGTAGGTCATATAAATACCAAAACTCCTTTTTCAATTACTTTCTTGGTTTTCAATTAGAGAACCTATAAGTTTCAGATGAGACTAAAATTATTGATAGGGTATCTAACATCTTGGATGTTGGGAAGAAAAATAGGACACTTAGATAGCTTAAAAATTGTACCACTTTCATCTATGACCCCTAAGTGACTCAAGTTGACGTAAGACCTAATTAAACCATAACCAAGGCTAAAGTAACATTTAATTACATAAAATGAGTAAAAAAACACCATACAACACTATATTATACCTCTACTAAGTTTTTGAATATAGTGGGGTTGACCATTTTTGACTTATGGTCAAAATGGTCAACATTATTCTAGATCAAGGTTTTTAAGGTTTCCAACTTACTACTTAATTTTAATAATATTTCTATATGTTATTCACTCCTTTAAGGGAATAGTCTTTGATTTTACACTTTAGGCATATGACTGTGTGAGAGGAATTGATATTTTTATGGCTATAGGTGATGGCCATAGTTGACCTTGATTGTAACACTATTTAGAGTCCCTCACTTTATCCTTTGACATCATTTCATCATCATGTTTCTATGAATTCTTCATACCATGAAACTCCACCATATAATGTTAGCTCATTCTCTTTATCAAACTTTTGGAAATAGGCCTATATCCTAAGATAAAATTATAGGTGTTGATTATCAAGGTGTATGACTAAGTATTGATATATACCTTGATCCTCATGATTTGAAATAAATCCTTAAATAATTTTAAATTATTACTAAAACACTTGGGTATAAATATAATTAAGCTGAAAGTATAGAAACCATTCTTTAAATATGAATATGATTCAAGTTTATATATCTCAAGAAAACCCTATAAACCCTACTATAGGTTGATGCTCTAATGGAAAAGCATCTTAAAATACATTTGAGTTCCTATTTATGGTATTATATTGATTCAAATTTATATTCATCTCTTTGGAAGACTATGTTTCTTTCATACCATACCACCATCATTATGAAAATAGACCTTTTCTTCTTTAATCTAAACTTTGCTATGCTTGATTGATTTTAGGTTACCTTCTTGACTGTTGGTAAGAAGCTAGTCTCTTTGTGTGTATATCCTCTTTTATTGACCATGATTCCCTTCAATGTTATTGACTCCTCTTTGTAGTGGATTCATGAGATGGAGATGAATGGAAGGCAGGATGATAGATAGTGTGAAAACATGAATGGAGGGTGAAAAGGAGCATGACCAGAGTGAGAATGGTAGTGTAAAATAGTGTGAATAGAGATGAATCAAAATGATGTGATAATAAGATAAAAAGAGTATTCCAGTATAGTTGAAATAATCCTATGAAATAATGAGCATACCCTCCACCACATATATCAATTTGGAGTCCATTTAAGGAGGATAAGAGGCTGAAATTGAAACCTAGGAATATGCTAGGAACCTTAACAAATGCTAAAAACCTTAACATTTGTTAAATAGTGAATTTTAAGGATTATTGAGATTCATTGATGATATTATTGGATATGAAACTTCATGAAACATTTGATAATATTTCATGATGAACATATGGACTTGAATGAGACCTTGGAAACAAGAAACCATTAAATCTTTGAAACCCTTTCTTTCTTTTAGAGTGTATAATTCTTCTTCCTTTACTTGTAGCATATAAAATGGAACAATTTTGCCTTATATATATATATCCCTCAAATGTGTGGAAAATAACTAATGGCTTCCATGTAAGGGTGATTCATGTGCTTGAGAAGCTCCAAGCCTTAGAATTTTTCTTCCATGATGCCCTGATGAAGAGAAATTGTATGAAACTGATTGCTTGCTTAGATGAAGGATCTATAATAAATTTCTTGACTTCAAAGGGATGGTTCATGAATTATATATTAAAAAATTAAGAACCACTTACTCCATTTGGATTCTCTTTAAGACTAATTTCTTTGACCAAAATTGTAGACCTAGATTTTCTCTCTCATGACCA
Source organism: Torreya grandis (assembly GCA_037957365.1). Taxonomy (NCBI): domain Eukaryota; kingdom Viridiplantae; phylum Streptophyta; class Pinopsida; order Cupressales; family Taxaceae; genus Torreya; species Torreya grandis. The sequence continues at coordinate 568,609 of JARHVA010007243.1, read as the reverse complement.
TACGACCTACAAACTGGAAGAGCTCTCTCTATGTGAAAAAAAGAAAGATATCTAGAGGGGACTATTTTTGGGCATATTTTTCATCCTTTTCCCATTAAAGTCTTATATAACACCCACTATGCCTTTTCCTACTCATGAGCTCTATTATATGGAATGTTTGTACAAGTCCATACTTTTCTATGAAATATGCATGAAATTGGCTCTTTTTTCCTTTTATTGACAACATAAGAATTAAACCAAAAATTTAAGAGAATTAAGAGGAAACCAAGAGTCAAAAATTATTTTAGGAAAATTATTAAAAATTTTAACACCTTTATGGGCCCAAAAATGTCACACATGAGCTCAAAAAAGACCCTTTTCACAATTAAACTTGCAAAAAGTGACTTTTTGCAAGTATGAAAGTTTATGACTAAGGTAAATTAATATATATTAATGTTTTCAAGGATATTTTTTATAATTTTATGGACTTATGACACTATATTTTACATTTAAATACCAAAATTTATCCTTTTAACCAAAATAAACATAGTTTTTCAAAGGACAACTACTACTAAATGTCATATAAGCATATCATAGCCTTATAAAAGTCTTTAAATAGACTTTTTATTATTTTTGATTACATTTTAAAATTGTATATCCTATTTAATAAATTCCACATAATTAATTATGTTGGAAAACATTATGACAAGTCATCAACTGTCCTCTTTTTTCCATCTTCCTCAAAACACTTTGAGATCATATAACCACTTGGAACTATGTCAAAACTCAAAATGAAACTTGAAACTATAAACATGACACTAAACAACTGACTCTTCAATTTATAGTTAAGGATACTATGATGGCTAATAAAAGTTTTCAATGATAGGGGTTAGAGTCTAGCCTTGATAGGCCAAATTACCAACTTTTAATGTGACTCACAGGGGTTGACCAACCTGTTGGTCAAGATAAGTCATTGAATTTCACATGACAATGGAAATATGAATCATGATAACATGAATTTATTAATCTCTTGACTAATATACTAATGATTATGTAACACCTCTTTTAACTAAAAATATAACATGATTGAAAGAAAATAATACAAGGAACAATAACTAAAATAAGAAGTAAACACAACTTACCTAAGGAATTAGGAAAAAAAGACAAGATAAAAAAGGTAACATACTACTAATTATGATATTAACTTATTGAAACATGAAAAATAACCTAAAAAAAATAACTTGAAATGAAAATCTTTCCTCTAGGGTCAGATGGAAAATTAGATTATCTACCATTGAATCTTAAAGCATGATTTCTACCTCTTGGTAGTTTCCTCTTGTAGATTCAAGTATTTTCATGTTCATGGCTTATTGGTGATGTAGCTTGGATTCATAATTCCATTATAAGGTGAATGGATTGTATATATGGATCTAAGACCCAATCATACTCTTCCCATATTCTTTTACTTTGTAAGAATAATGATAATTTTTCTTCATTCATGGGTTACCAATGATCTGATATATCTTGGTTAATACCTTCACTCTGCTCCACATAAAATGGTGATTTTTCAAGACCTTCATGAATGAAATCTTATATCTATTTAGGAATTCTATAGGTAAATATTTATTCATTTAGTTTATCTTTAATATCAATGAGTTTATGTATTACTTCAACCAACACTTCTTCATTCATTACATCATCATGTGCATGCTCTTATTGTGGGCAAATATTGATAGGTTCAATAGCTGATTGGTTTTTAACATCCTCAATAATAAGTGTGATACCTTTAAGATCTTGATATTAATTACAAATATCCATATATTTCTTCCAAAATTCATCATCATTAACATTAAACTTATCTTCTTTGGCTGGGCTGAACTTATCAATGGTAACCTCTAAAAGTTCTTGAGGAACATCTTGATGAAGAACATATACTATGCGACCAAAAATATCTTAATAAAGATCATATTTTTTCTCAACTAAAACCTCTTCTTATTTTACCTTATCTTACATCTGAATCTCATCTTTTAACTCATCTTATTTTACATTGTGAAATACTAAATCATGGCTATCCTTATCAACAAGTGTCTCAATGATGATGTCCTTTTCATCTTAAATTGAAACCTCTTTCTCATCACTATCACTTAAGCTAATTTTTTTGAATTCAATTCAAAAAGGAGAGGTTAATTATCAATAATTTTCATGGTAGATCCCTAAAAAACTCAAGAAGATGAGAAAGGTCGAAATATATTACCATGGATGCCTAATTTTGCTCATTGAGTTTCTCAACTTAGACAATTGTCACATCCTATCTCTACTAAAATTTATATTAAATAGATTTAAATGAAGTAAATGCCTTGGGATTTTAAGGAGGGGGAATGGAGGATAAATTATCTCTTACTTTATTTCTATAACAACACCTTGACTTCTCTTCTTTCTCCTTCACCTACTACATTTGCTTCTAAGTCATGAATTTGGGTTTAGGAACATCTTGTATTGCACTTATTAAAACCATGGGTATGAAAGAAGGAACCTACTATTGAGATTGTGTTACCTTTACAACTATTATGGATTGATGAAGATGTTTATTTGAAATCTCAACTTGCTTAGTTAGGTGAGCCTCAAAGTCATGAACCAACTCATTAGAGATCTCTCCCTGTATGATCTATTATGAAACATGAAAATTAACCCCCTCAAAACAATCATCTTGCACCTTTTGAGGTCTATCTTGGATAGAATTACAAGTAGGAAAGGTTGTAAATATTTGAATGGAGTCTTGAGGGATATGATAAACATGTGTTTATTTTTCATAAAGAGAAAAGGTTAGTTCAATGGGAACATGTTTCAGATTGTGGTGACGCTAGAGTCTCTCATGGACTACTAACTTATCTTCAATGTTTAAAATTAGACCACCTATGTTAAGGATTTCACTATTGAATTTTAAATGTCCTTAACTTATGAAATATGCACACATGTATTTATCCTTCTATAAGGAATCTCTCATGTTCTCAATTTCACACTTGGGAATCTCTTGTCTATAGCTCTTTTGATTGTCTATGCTCACCATCTATTTCTCAGAGCCAAATAAGGTTTGTTTGATGCTATAAATGGATTGTATTAGAACTTTCTTGAGCTGATCAAGAATTTCATGATATTTCCATGAATTATTAGATTGATAGTTAGCTACCAAGGAGATGAATAAGATTTGCAAGGATCACAAGCTTGATACTAGTTTTCATAGTGCTGACTAGGAGCATAGTAGGCCTAATAGGTATCATAATGTGGTGGTTATGGATCATATTTGAATGAGGATATATAATAGGGATATTGATAATGAGATGAATGAAAAATTATTTTCCATAGGCTTATATAGCCTAGAAAACAATGAAAATCAAAGAATTATGAACAAAATTTTCCTTTTACCTTAGAGATAAGGATAATATGAGTACTTGAAATTGATTCTAAAGACCAAGATGCTTCAAATGTGTACTCTAATGGATGGATCTATATCCCATAAAGCATGCCAAAACTATTATCAACCCAAATAGAACCTTGCTGAAGGTAGATTGCTCTGATCTCCTTCACATCTAGACTAACATTAGAATGGTCTAAGGTTTGAGACACCTATATCTTAGACTAGACCTTTAGATTTGTGAGGCTAGCTACTCTTAATGTATAATTGATGTTAATTTTACTAAAATATACACTCTTTTAGGATGAAAATCATTATAAAGATAACTAAAAGGGAAATATAATTCTACTATTGGTGATACACTTATATTGTTGGTTCATCCACTTTATTTGAGCTCATAAAACACTAGAAAGCAATGTAATTCATGAATTATACAACTCCAAAGGATTATTATGTAATAGTATTTCACATAGAGGTTACATCAAGTAATAAAATCATTATGGTAATGATGGAAGCCCTGATTCAATTTATTAACCAATCAATATATCTAGTGTTAGCTTAGTCAATCAACATCAAATATTATATATAACCTGCATAAGATGGCATACTAGTAACTAGGTGAGATTATGACTTGCCAAGGGAAAAAATGCATTTACATATGCAAATCCAACTAGCATAATCACACTCAAATCATATAATGGAATATAAAAAAAGTCATTTTATTCACTTAAGAGGTTTACAAAGCTCAATCTTGGTAGAGTTTCATCTTGCCTAGGAGAGGGATCTTGAAAAATGACCTAAAGGCCCAAATATATAACAAAAGAGAAGAACTCTAGATAATGTGTCATATAAGAGAGAAGGATAAGATAATTAATCAACAAATCAAGTCAATTTATATTATAATTTGCTAACAATAGTTTTTTATTTTAACATATATGGGAATAATAGAGTTTTATTCCTATTTTAGTTAAGGGTCTAGATTAATAAATTAGTACAAAATATAAAAATAAATGCAATCTTAATTTGTACAAATATTTATATTTTTCACCTTTCCAAAAATAACAATAAATAAGAAGAAATATAACTTAGCTATAAAATATACTAAGATGGATGATATAGAGGTTGAAAATAACTATACAGGTTTGGGAAGGTGTCATAAACCTAAATTTAGATTTCATTGGGTGAAAGGATAGGAGCACCAAAAAGTGGATGCTTTAGTGTTTGATGTTGTTGTCCATTATTATTATTATTGTCTAAACTAATCATAGAGACTTGAAACCTTTTGTGTGATTATGTTGTGCCTATGTGAGTGTGCTTGTGATAAATTGAGTGTTGGTAGTTGATGGAACTTAATATGGAGTTGATTTTGTCTTCAAACCCTAACCCTCCATCATGCTCGATAAAATGACATTTAAGTCACTTGAGAATGGGGATTTAGTGTGAAATATGTACTAAATTTGAAATGCACACCCCTTATGTGGGCACACTACCTACATACTAATACTCTGAAGAGGGATCAAGCCATATGTAGTTCTCCCACCTAGTGTACTTTGTGTAATAGTGTGATGTAGATGAAAATTCCAAATTGATAGTGTTTGAGGTGTCTAGGGCCTGGTATGAGGATTTGAGTAGGTTTGTATCTATGTTGGGTGATTCTATGAAAAAAATAGGGAAGTTTACCTTAGTTATTTGTTTATATTCTTTCTTAATTTGTAAGTTTTGTCACGTCCTTTTTAAATGAGCTTTGAGTCGGATTTTATAGGGAACAATTGGTCATGGGTCATATGTATTCATGATAGGTCAACTTAATTAAAGATAAGGACTAGATGAAAATGATCATTAGGAATAAAAGTGAAAATGGATAGGACTATTGAAATATGGGGCACTTATTTATGGGGTGCTATATTCTAAATGGGGCACTCATATCCTATAAGTTCAAGACATGGGGGAATAGGATTGGCACTAGGAATACAATCTGGATAAGGTGAAGTGGCTGATTATAAAGTTTTGAATGATTGGTAATGAGAAAAAAGGTGTGTATAATGGTCCTAAGATCATAAAAAAAGGACCTATGGATGGGTGTTATAAGCTACACTCAAACTATGAATTTGGACATTTTATATGACTACATTTGCCCCATTTTATTTTAGTGATGCAACAAAGCAAAATACTAGGATAAAGGAAAAATAGAAAGTATACCTAAAATTACCTATAAGGGTGAAGCCCATGAATATGTGTGATGTTGAGTGTGCATAGAGAGATCACAACATGAAGTGTAAATCTGTAAGAGAAAATAAGGAGTAGATTAGTTCTTACTAGACATATTATGTCTAAAATAAGAACATACAAGGTTGGGTGAAAGAAAGAGGAAGAGAAAGGAATGAGTACACCTCATCAGGTATGTGAACCAATATAAAACCTATTATGATGTTGAGTGATGTTGAGTGATGTTGGGTATGTGTTATACCAAGATTAATATCATGAATGAAGTTGAATACTCAATTCACTGAGGGTGGGTCAATAATAGAAAGGCTAGCCTTTTAACTTCATCATAACCCACTATGTAGTGAAAATATGTGATCATGCATGTGTTAATTTATGTTTGGAATATGTGTTCAATCCCTCTTATTATGTGGCTTAAGAGTATAAAGGCTAACTAGTCCTCTAGCTCCATTATTGCCCACTAAGTGTAAACTATGAACTGATACCAGTATGAATGTGTCATATGAGATGGCTCATGAATCCCATCATTGTTCTATAATATAACAATGTGGCATGGATATCTAAATGTGTACTAATAAATAGGCTAATCTTGGCCACTCTAAAAGGTGCAAATTAGGCTTGTATGAAAGCCACTCTGAAACTGATAACTAGGCTTATATGAAATCCACTCTATAATGATGTCAAGCACCTATAGATGGAATACGACACACAAATACTGAGAATGCCTAGGTAATATAATGAACTAGAAAGAAAATAAGGCAAATATGTTACACACATTACCCCCTATCACTGGTGTCTATAATATGGATTCTAATCTAGAAGTTATACCAACTACCTAATCTAAAGCTAAAAGTGAGAGCCATCATGTTGTATATAATTCCCTCTATATCTAGATAATTTGAGTAAAATTTTAATAAAATTTCCTAATCTAACTTGGAATATATCTAAAAAAAAATTAATTGACCTTACCTTTCTATTTGTTTTCAAATTTTTTGGATTTTTGGCTATTTGGATAAGAGCACCAAAAAGTGGACATTTTACTATAGGGCATTGTAGTCTAAATGGGGTGCTCTTATCCTTTACTATTTATGATGATTGTTCTATGTCATCCTTATTTTATTGTTTTTTTCTATGTGTTTTGAATGCTAATTACTATTTTGAGTGTTTTGAAAACTAATTTTGACTGGTAGAGGGTTTTGATATCTAAGATAAAACCCCTATTTATTGCCCCCTCTTCTAAGGGTAGGAATGAAGACCCTGTAATGACTACCCTCAAAAGAAAGATCCCTAAAAGTGTGTTATGCTACGAAATACATGATATAGTAATGATAATCCAAAATATATCTCAAGATATACCATAGTTTTTATTGGAGATTGTTAGATCAATAGTGGTATGTCTAGATAGATGTAACAATGTAATAACATGTATAATATACTAAACTAAAACTAGAAATTTGGTTAGTTTTCAAGGAGAGATGGATCATGATGTACATCAGGAATCCAAGAAGGCAAAATAATGAATGATGTGGATCATGGCATTACAAACAACTAATAAGTAAATAATCAAACAAGAATATAAGGCAAGAAGAAAGAAGCATACAAAAGAGACCAAGGGGCAAGGAAATAAAAGACATGAGAACATGTCCCTCAAACTAGGAAAAGAAAGCATACAAGGCATGTTCAAATGCCCACATACACATATAATTGCAAACAATCAAAAATTGGAATGAGTAACACAAGCACATATAAGAGTACAAGTAAAGGACATTGGAAAATGTCCTAAGGCACACACAAGTAACAAAATAGGAACTAAGAAATGCAATGACATCTAGCTACTCAAATCAAGAAAGAAATGCATATAAATCTTGGAAATACTATCACATCTAATTAATCAAATAAAGAAGTGAAAGTATGCAAAACATGTGGTACAAGACTAGGTAGATGCTAAGAAATACACAAGTTCTATATACTAGTGAGTGTTGATAGAATAATCTATGTAAGCTAGTAAGTAATGTACATCAACATGATAACTAGAGTATGTGGTGTAGGAATAACATAACTTGGATGGTTTAGTCATGTATAAGATGCCCCTGGTGATTAGATATGGTGATGTTTGTCTTGAATGTAAAAGTAGGATGCCCCTTCAATGGGTAGAGTAAAGAAATCAAGGATTTCGGTGTCACTGTACACACTCAAAGAAGATCAAGTGAAACATGGTAATGTATAAAAATCAATAAACAATAGCATATAATAGCAAAATGTAAGTATAACATGGTAGTAGAAATGTAAATCATGGATAATGTATATAATTGAAAGGTTTTTGGTGTTTTGAGTGTTTTTATTTTTATTTTGACATGTTATATTGTTTTTGGTATTTTGAAATAAGCCATGTACAAGTAATCATAAATAAACTATGTATAAGAAAGTAAAAAGAAATTCTATACAAGTAAGCTGAGAAATTATGTACAAGAAATACTGAGAAGAAACAATACTAATTGATGAGTCTCATAAGAGACTCCCTATCATGGTGTCTTGTATTAAGAAGAGGGATTGTGCATGATTGTGAAGCATAATGGAAGGGTTAAGGCTATGAATTTAAAATCTATTTATGTTATAAGTACTTTGACATCTCTATAGTGAAAACTAACTATGGAGTTCCCCTATAACTCTGAGAAGTGGATGCAACTATGGGGCTCTTAGGACCCACTGGTAGCATAAGAAGTTCTCTAAAAATATGATCTGTGTAGAGGCATGAGACCTCAAATATACTATCTTGGGTGTGAATACTGTAGCTAGAAAGTGTCTAGATTTTTGAAACTAACACTGATGTAATGGTCACTCTAAGAGAGGCCTTTGTGGAAGTGTATGAACTCTTTGTGCTGGCAGAGGCCTTGAGTGTTTCTAAATATCAACTGGAGGAGAAAATATAACTAGTGGAAGAGCTAAAAATGGTTACTATAGAATAGGAGATGGCTTTGAAGTGAGGAGTGGAAACTCATATGAAAATCTACAAACTATAACAACCTGATTTGTGTGAATGTATTTAATGCATCTATGAACTATAGAAGGTATTGCATTAAGTTTTTAGATCCATTGTCAACCAAGTAACATGTCAAATACTCTTTCACTAGGAATAATACTAAATAGCGTGGCAACATGTGCTAGACTAGCTTGTAAAATAAGTACAATTTCACTCAATTAACTCTATATGTGTCCACTAAATCTATTAATAGTGGTGTCCATCAAGGTGATATCTTACTTTGAATATCCCAAATGATGAAGTAATTTCATATAACACATGTTCACACTAGATCCATTGTCTATAAGAACACTATGAATAGGATGGTGATCAAAATAGGCTCTGATAAAGAGTTCATAGTGATATGAATCATCTTCAACTATCTCCTACTATAAGAAGGAGATAAAAGGTCTAGATGGAACTATATAATTCTACACATGAATCATGTTTCTCAAAGGATGTGACTCAAATAAATGTGCTTGGTATGTATCTAGTGGAGGGTGTGCATGATAAAAACTTGATGTGCCCCTGTCTCTTATTTATAATGTTATGGGAAAGGATTTGAGAAATTTTTTAGAGCCTTGTCCTATGTTTTCTTTTCCTGAGGAGGAGTTCAAATAAATTTCCAAGATTAATAAGGTTACCATATATCAATTATTTTATCTTGTGTCACAAACTAATACATCTATTCATTATGTGGCTAAGTGCCCTATGAAAATGTTAGAATGCATTTTGATCATATCCACATGGAAGAGGCTTTGTCATATCAACTTCTCAAATATGAGGGAGAGATAAGATATTGCATTCTAATAGCTAATTTAAGACTCTAAATGGAGATATTGGTAGATTGGTAAAGGCTTAACAAGGATGTGCTAATAAAACCACTCACTGAGGGGTTGTATGTTGATTTTGAATTTTACTATCATTAACCTTTACTTTGTATGGGACTTTACTATTACTAATATTTATTGTTTTTGATATGATTGTGTACTTGAGTTTTCCCATTGAAATTAATTTGACTTCCCTTTCCTTTAGTGTATGACATAACTCAATGAAGGAATAATTTTTTTTGAACATTATTGACTCATGCAAATCTGGTAGAAGACTTTGTTTGAAGATATTTTGTAATTGGCTAGTCATTTTAGCCAAGATAGTCTTATATCTAAGAACATAATCTATGACATGTTAATTTTACCTTTGTTTTTTTTGTGAAACATGGAAATAAGAAACATTTTCACATATGTTAATAATGAAATGAGCTAGGAACATGTTAGCTAAAGGATTGAATGTTTTGACTAACTAATTTGGTAGACTATACAACTAATATAGATCATAATCCTTTAAAATCCATGGAAATAACTTGGTTATTAATTAGTCATTTGGCACATAGTCAAAGCATGATACATGAAAATATCTCAAGTGTGTCTTTAGATCACCCTTTCCATTATATAGAGTGAGCTTGGGTTGAACAAGACATGGTGGCAAGGGTGTAGAAGCAATATGGCATGCCAATGGTGTATGAAGTAGAGAAAAAGAGTCTAAATTTTGTGTTGGTCTAGAGGCACCTTGATAAATATTTAGCACCTTGGATTGAAGAGATTTAATCTCTTACAAAATAGTAACCACATCAAGAGGTGAAGATGTACTAGCCATAACTGGTGATGCCACATGGAAAGGTTAGGCTAGTATAGGGGGTTATCGAGACATAGTTGCCCCCATAGTGTCATTTGAAATTGGTTATTCTATGGTTTGAGAGGATTGACCATTATTTTCATTTTTTTTTCTTCTTGTAGTATATTAATCATATCATCTTGCATATTAGGAATTTTAGTTGAAAGGTATTGAAGTTCCCTCTTATCAATTTCATCAAAGCTGATACATTGGGATATTGTTAAAGTAGGAAAAAAGTGAAATTAGAATGAATTTCTTGCAATAAGTTTTAATAAGAAAAAATCAATAAAAGGAAAGTACTAAATAAAGGAAATGTAAATTCCTAAAAATAGAAAACTAGAATATGCATTAAAAAGATATGAAGCTCACTAACATGTAAGGTGATACCTCAAAAGCATAGGGACCTAATATATTATACTAGGGTTTGAAATAAAATGATTTTTAAATTACTATGGTGAATTTTAAAAAATTTAATGTGAAATTATGATTTATATATGCAAGAAAAATTAGAATAATATTGCTAAAATCAACAAGGAATTTTCCATACTATTTTTAGGGTTTTTTTTACAAATGAAGTAATTTGAGTTCACTAAATGTTTTAAATTATTTTAGAATAATGGAGTTTTATTCCTATTTTAGTTAAGGGACTAGATAATTAAATTAGTATAGAATATAGAAATAAATACAGTCCTAATTTGTGTAATTATTTATCTTTTTCACATTTCTAAAAATAAAAATAAATAAGAATAAATATAACTTAGCTAAAAAATAGACTGAAATGGTTGATACAGAGGTTAAAAATAGTTGTGTAGGATTGGGAAGGTGTCATAAACCTAAATCTATCTTTCATTGGGTGAAAGGACATGGTCTCCAAAAAGTGAATGCTTTGGTGTTCCAAGCTATTTTTTGTTCCTACCATTATTGTCCAAATTGATCATAAAGACTAGAAACCTTTTGGGTAGTTGTGTTATTCCTCTGTGAGAATCCCTATGAAAAATCAAGTGTTGGTTATTGTTGAAACTCACTTTGGACCTAATTTTATCTTTAAACCCTAACCCTCCATCATGCTTGATAAAAAAACATTTGAGTCACTTGAGAAAGGGGGTTAGTGTGAAAGATTTATTAAACATGCAATCCATACCCCTTGTGTGGAAACATTACCTACATACCAATACTCTGAAGAGGGATCAATCCATATGTAGTTCTCCCACCTAGTATGCTTTATGGAATAGTGTGATGTGGACGAGAATGCCAAATTGATAGTGTTTGAGGTGGCTAGGGCCTAGTAGGAGGATTTGAGTAGGTTTTTAGCTATGTTGGGGTGACTATGTGTAAATAATAGGGATGTTTTCCTTAGTTATTTGTTTGTATTCTTGATTGATTTGTAAGTTTGGTCACCTCCTTTATAAATGAGCTTTGAGTGAGATTTTATAGGGAATAATTGGTCATGTGTCAGATGTATTCATGATAGGCTAACCTAATTAAGGATAAGGATTAGATGAAAATGACTATTAGGTCTTAAAGTGCAAATGGATAGGACCATTAAAAATGGGACACTTCTCTATGGTGTGTTATAGTCCAAATGGGGTGCTCCTGTCCTATAGGTTTGAGATTTAGGGAAATAGGATTGACACTGGGAATACAATATTGTTGAGGTGGAATGACCATTTATAAGGTTTTATATGATTTTTAATGAGTAAAAATGTGTCTATAATGGTTTTAAGAGCATGTAAAAAGGAACTATGGATGGGGTATCACAAGCCACACTCAAACTACTAATTTGGACATTTTATATGACTACTTCACTCAAGAGGTTTACAAAGATAAATCTTGGTAAAATTTAAACATGCCTAAGAGAGAGATATTTAAAAATAGCCTAAATTACTAAATATATAACAAAATTTAATAAATTTAGCTAATATGGCTTATAGGAGAGAAGGAGAAGATAACTAATCAACTCAAGTCAATTTCAATTGCAATTTGCTAATAATAGTTTTTTAGACTTTTCCTTATGCATAGTGACTTGCATGATTGCTCTTGATTTTTGTAGACTAATTGTTTGGAGAAGAGTTACAGAGACATTTTGAGATGAATATTTTGATATATTATGACTTTATAAGTTGAATAAGGTCCCAAACCATCCCTTCCAAGGATTGAAAGCTCCTTAAATGGTTTTAAACCCTTTTATGCATTGAATAAAATGTGGTGGTCCCATTTTGTCTTATCCAATATCCTCCTTTATAATTCTATGCCATTCTTTATTTAGACAACTACTGTTAAACTGAGTTAGCTCATGAGTTGGAACTCAAGATGAATTATGCATGTAATTGGACTAGTTAAGAATGTATTTGACATTAAGGATCAGATTTTAATGATGTTTAATATATTAATATGTATGAAAAATCCAAATTAACTCTCATATATAGTATTCTATGTCATTCATTTTTCACATGATTGATTAAATAGGCTCACTAGACCAGATTAGACATATTAACCTAAAGTTTTATGATTGGTGGAATTAAAACCTATATATAACCTTGAAAAAATGAAAAATTATGAATTAAATACATTAAAAAATGTCTTATAGCATGAAAATAGTCCTCCTTGTCAAGCAACACCTACAAGTTAGCCAAACTAGTTGACTAGGCTAGCTTTTCCTTCATTTTCTGCAAACTAGCAATTTTGGATAAGCTCCCAAGGGAAATTTAAAGAAGGTTTATGATCAATTTATGATTTTAGGATTAATAAAAAGTGTTATTATTTGATCAAAAATTATGATAAATTATTTACAATACCTTATACCTCTCCTTTTATGCTTTTTTTCTCTCAGAAACTTGATTTCTACCAAGTTCATACAACATCCATACAACTAATGGCCGTGAAAATGGATATATTAGATTTAAATTAATGATACATGTGATATTAAATAGGTTTCAATTATTTTTTATGAATATCTATTCAGTTCTTCATAAACAAGTTTGCTAGTGGGGTTTTACAAGGGTTTAAGAGTGCTCTATACTCTTAATTATTATTCATAAAGATTGGGACTTGAAAGCCTAAAATAATTCCAAAAAATGTTATCATATTATTCCATATAACTCCACCAAAGTAATAATATTTCCATGAATAATGTGTGTACAAATATGAGCATGTGAAATATCTTCGTAGAGTGTAAAATGGGCTCTTCAAACCATCTCTAATGTTCTTTGGCCAAGATGATGAATGATAGTGCTTCCCTGAGGTTAAAACTTAGCATAAATATATATTATGACCTGATTATAATGTTAGTGATGATTTTTAGTGCCATAATATAGGATTCATCAAGCCATTCTTCTTCATCCTACATGTAAGCAACTCCTTGTCTTGACTTGCAGACCTATCTACCTATGTAAATGAACCAAATGACCCTTGTTGATGGATTTAGAAGTTTTATTTAAGGAGTATATGATACTATATTTCCTATAAAATAATTTTAATTTTAAATTACCCCTTATTCCCTTACTTTTTTTCTCAAAATTGACTCATTTTGCCTAGTCCATATAGTTAGGGTACTACACGTGCCAACCAACTAGTCATGGAGGTGCTCAAGGGAGTGTATAATAATAACAAATTCATTTCATGGCTCAAACATGATTTTATATGTCATTTAAATTCATTTTTCACTAGTATCATTCCCTATTGGTCAATTATCAAACCTATGCAACCTTTTTTAGGCCTTAAGGAGATAAGGCCTGAGAAAGGTTACATAGGTTTATAAGTTGACCATGATGGTAAGTAGCTAGTCTCTTATTGAGCATGTCCTCTTTAAGTGACCATTATTCCATTGAATTTTATTTACTCCTATTTTTAGTGGATTCATGATATGGAGATGAATGGAAGGGAGGATGATGGATCATGTGAAAACAAGAATGGAGGGGGGAAAGGATCATGATCATAGTGAAAATGATAGTGTAAGTCAGTGGAATGGAGATGAATCAAAATGGGGTGATAATAGGATAAGATGAATATTACAAGATAGTTTAAATATTAATATTGAAGCATTATCATACCTCTAGCACATATATCATTTTTTAGGCCATTTAAAGAGGATAAGAGGCTTAAACTGAAACCTAAGAATATATTAGGAACCTTAACAAAAGCTAAATACCTTAACATTTTCTAAATAGTGACTTTTGAGGATTATTCATATCCATTTATGATATTATTGGATATTAAACTTCATAAAACCTTTGATAATATTGAATAAGTAACATATGAAGATGAATTAGACCTTGCAAACAAGAAACCAAGAAATCTTTGAAACCCTTTCTCTCTCATAGACTGTACAATTCTTATTCCTTTACTTGTAGACTAAAAAAATACACTCTTTTTCCTTATTGAGCTCTATTTCACCCTAAAAAATGTGTAATAAAACTTATGGCTTCCATGGAAGGGTGATTCATGTCCCTGAGAAGCTTCATAACCTAGAATTTTTTTGCCATGATGCCTTGATGAAGATAAATTATAGAAAACCAACTACTTATTTGGATGAAGGAGACATAATGAATGCATTGAATTAAAAATAGTGGTTCATACAAGAGAGATTAATAATTTTAGAACCACTTGCTCCATATAGAAGATTTTTGAGGCTACTTTTTTTGTCCAAAATTGTAGACTTGTACTTTCTCTCACATGGCCGTACCACCTGCAAACCTAAAGAGCTCTCTCTATGTGAAAACAAGAAATATGGATGGAGGGGACTATTTTTGGGTATATTTTTCATCCTTTTTCCATGAATTTATTATATAACACCTGATATGCCCTCATCCTCCTACTCTGAGATGGTCATATAAGTCTATACTTTTCTATGAAATATGCATGAAATTGGCTCTTTTTTGCATTTTATTCACAAATTAAGACTTCCATCACCAATTTAAGATCATTTAGAGGAAAAAATGAGTCAAATATCATGTTAGGATAAATATTAAAAAATTTAACACCTTTTTAGGCACAAAAATGGTACATGTGAGCTCATAAAAGACCCTTTTCACACTTAAACTTACATAAAGTGAATTTTTCCAAGTATGAAAGTTTATGACTAAGGTAAATTCATATATATAAATGTTTCAAAGGATAATTTTAATATTTTTATGACATTTTGACACCATGTTTTACATTTAAATACCAATTTTTTTCCTTTTATGCAAAATAAACATAAATTTTCAAAGGACAACTATTACTGAATGTCATATAAGCATATCATAGCCTTCTAAAAGGCTTCAAATAGAATTTTTATGCATTTTGATCACATTTTCAGAGTTTATAGCTCATTTCATACCTTAAACATACCAAATTATGATAGAAAACTTCATGACAAGTCATCAATTGTCCTCTTTTCACCATCTTCCTTAGAACACTTTTAGATCATGAAACCACTTGAAACTATGCCAAAACTCAGAATGACACTTGACACTATGAACATGATACTAAAAAAATGAATATTCACTTGAGATTTAGTGACACTATGATGGATAGGAAAATTTTTCAATTATAAGGGTTGGAATTTGGCCTTGGAAGGCTAAACTACCAATAGCGACACAACATACCAAGTGGCTCTATCCACCTAAAAGAGCCCCATGTTTTATATAGTCACCTATAATAGTCATGGAAATATTTTCCATGTATACTACACCTAGGGAAACCATGAATTTAAATGCCTATCTCAAGAAATTCAAATGATAAAACATGTAAAGGTAAGTGAGAAACATGTATACAAAGTTGAAAAAGTGAATAAAAGATCATTATTTTTAAAATGTAGAAAAAAAT